>CM059188.1:36910634-37293502 GCA_030323885.1 Branchipolynoe longqiensis
ACATCTCAGTGATACGGGGTAGTAGGTTACATTCACCTCCACATCCATCTCCACCTCCATCTCCATCTCCCTCACCTCAGCCATCCTCCTCTCCATTTACAGAATATACCCACTTGTGCCCGTATAGAAGGAGTGCACGTGACGTCATTACTTAGCAATCAGCGGTCAGCGGGCTGCCATCTTGGATTTCGAGCACCCTCCCTAGCCATGTTGTGAATGCATGCAGATGCAGTAAAACAGAGTTTTCTTGTGTTATGGGATGTTTACATCCAGTGTGTTTACTTACAGCATTTTAGCAACAACTTCTGAGGCCAAACTGCTCAAAACAGTGACAAATAAACCAAGAAATCAGTAAATAACCACAGTGTAGGCAGTTGCAAGCCTTCTGTATATCATCCAAGATGGCCGCCGAAAGTTGCCATCATTACACCCGCTCTATAGAACAAAATAGCCATAACTTTAGTTGCGGGTTTTTGTTAGTGGTTTAAAATTAATGTTGGGTTAAAAAGAAAAAGAAACATTTGATGATTAAAAGGGGGGGAATTTAAATTGCGAATTTTTAGTTGGGGTGGGAGTTTTTTAGTTTATTTTTTTTTGCATCATCCTAAGCTCACCCCCCTGCATAATGTGATGAAAGTATCTAATTTGTTAAGCCAAAACACCCCCCCCCCCCAATGTGTTGCTACCTTGTCGTGGTGGGGAGGCTTGTGTGCCTCCGTGACCATGAGAGCTATACCAGCGGGGGCTAGCCCCCTGGCAGGTTTAACCAAGCCAGGCAGGACTCATGGTAGAGGACAGACTAAGAGCAGCAACTGGTCCTCCAGGTTGGGGGTTGGGCGTGGGGCCAACAACCCCACCCCGGAAAAAGAACAATGTTACAGAATCACAAACAAGAAACTCAAGGCCCAGGACCGGGAAAACTGGAGAGCCCTTGTTTGTGGCCTATGCCCAAAGTTGGGCGGTAGGCGACACGTTCATCTACGACATGGCTGAGGAGGTGTTTGTGTGGATGGGCGCTGACGCCTCAACGGGCGAAGAAGAAGAAGCCAAAACACTTATCTAAGTTTAATTTTGCATATCCAAGTTAAATACTGATGCACTTATTAAGCATTTGTTGTGGATAGAACTGCATATACTAAGTTATATAATCTGATGGTTTTGAGTTTCTGCCATTTTCTGAGATAAATACATTAGATTGATCATTATCATGTACTTTAGTTTGAAATAATTTATTGCAAATGGCTAACTAAGTAGCTTTGGAGATATTTGAAATGAAAACATGCCAAATTAATTTTAGCAAGCACATCAAAATTCAAACCCCCATATGTTTTAGCAGAAACAGGTTCTATTAAATTGACTTAGTATTCCCGTTTATACAGCAACAAATGCTTAATAAACACGCCAATATCTAAGTTCAGTATGTAGAACTAAATCCAGGTAAGCGCTTGGTTTTGAAACTTTGATGATTTCATCGGACTATATGCCTGGGAAATTCGGGAAAGAACTCAATTAAATCGTGACTCGTATTAGCTGTCCCAATTCGCAACGTTGTAGGGAGAGAAGGGGGGGAATGCATTTGGAAAGCCCGCCAAATAGGCTGATCACGTGACGTGTTTAGTTTACAGTGCACGGCCCCGCTATGACCGACAGGGGGCTCCACCATCCACCTTACATACACCCAGACATAGGCACACATACACACACCGCACACACACACCCTGTCCTGAACAGTGTCGTCATGCGGTAACCATATGGTCAGTGTGTCAATACACCACGTGACCCCGAACGTCGCCAGTAACGCAGGTGTGTGTGGCCTGAGTTTGGGATTATCGCAAACATCGGGATGTGTGTGTGTGTGTATGTGTGTGTAGATATGTGTGTGTGTGTGTGTGTGTGTGTGTGTGTGTGTGTGTGTGTGTGTGTGTGTGTGTGTGTGTGTGTGTCACGCATCCTGAATCACTGACATTGTGACCAGGCATTTTAGTTGGGGTGAGATGGTGGTGGGTGAGTAGGGTGAAATTTTGAAATGTGTGATTTAAGCTGCCCGAACTTCAGGAGTTAAAGCATGGCATCCTATTTCATGGCTTACGTCCACGTGTAAAATATTTAGACTTTCTACACATAGTTAGTTACATTATAAAATAGATTCCATTTAAAGTACCATTTGTTTTGGTTAGTAGATATAAGAATGTGTAACCCATTGCTGAACCCAGACTGATAGGGTGGGAAACAGTCATGTTTGGTATCTATTGTTTAATGTGTATTGGACCTGGATTGAATTTGTATGGAGTGCATCGGATATGATAGAGGTGTTGGGTCAAGTTGCCATGACCTGGTGGTAGCTGGGATGTGGGAACGATGGGTGCCCCTGAGCTGCACCCATCTCTACTGTCCTGGAATCTCAAGATGGCCTCCATAAAGAGTAAAATAACAATATGACGTTGATCAATGACATCATGTACCTTCAATAATATCATGTACCTTTAATAATATCATGTACCTTCAATACTATGTACCTTCAATGACATGCCTGTAGGAGTGCTGGAGAGATTAAAAGCCTGGGAGAGCTGGCAGTCACCACTGGGCCTTTCATGTGACAAGAGGTACTTTTGTGTCCATCCTCTATTCTGTGCTATACACAATGTAGCCACTTCACTATTAAGCCATTGTCACACCTCACCGGACTGGGGAACCGGAGGAGAACCAGACACTGTCCGTCTGTGTACGGCGATGTCCGGGTACCGTCCAGTAACCATCCGACGGTGTCCGGTGGTATCCGGCAGTCTCCGGCGGTCTCCGGTACAAGTTTTGAACGTGTTCAAAACTTCTGCTGGACACCGCCGGACTGACGTGTCCGGTTGGTGTCCGGTATGTCCGGTATGTCCGGTACCCATCCGTACATGTCTGGTACGCATCCGGTACCCATCTGTTGGTGTCCGGTTTGTCCTTTTGTCCGGTACATGTCCAGTACCCAACCGTTACATGTCCGGTTCATGTCCGGTACATGTACGATACATGTACCGTACTTATCCGCTTGTCCTGCGGCAATTAACCCGGTTTTACTCTCCATTTCGATACATTTCGATAGATTTCTTCACCGGAGAGCACCGGCGAGAAAATTATTTTTCCGGCGGTCTCCGGTGCTCAGTCAATAGCTTTATAGACAGACAACTATAGGACTCAGTTACACCATCCATTTCCTATACTACACCCTCTGGTACTTTATGGTATTTTATATATATTTAACTTGCATTTCATTATAGCTCACTTCCCTTTATAAAGATCTGGCAACACCTTTAAAAAGGGATTAGCCCATAGATTACACAGGGTATCTGCCCATCACTCAAACAGGACATGGGGCAGGGTTGTCGAGTGGTTAGAGCGTTCCATTCCCACGTGACGGGTGAGAGGAGCGATTCCCAGATCCTCGAACAGAGTTTTAAAATTAAAATTAAAGTAATGCATAGTTGTCGCTAACTGTCCTGGTGATAGGATAGTGAAAGGACTAGCTACTTTATGGTTAGGATAATCATTTTGCGCGATGTCATGATATTGTACTAGTGGTATGGTATCGCAGCGGGGCAGCACTATAACGCCGCCATTAGTCCGCACCGTCGCGAGTCTACAGTACAACATTCCTAAAACGATTTCAGATGTGTTTAGACCATAAAACCCCAATAAATCAACGCCGAGTTTGACCAGTTCATAATGGATGCACTTGCTATCCGGACCGCACTCTGTCCAGACCTCTCTCCTCCCCGCCGGCCTTGCTCCGCCTTGATATGTCTGAAAAGAGTTCCAGGAGGGGGAGCCCGCCAGCATTTCACTTTCTACTCTTACTCTGTCCATGCCTATGGCTCGCTGGTTGGTCACCATAGATCAAATAGACATGGTCCTTTGACTCAACTCTCCTCATTTCTCTTTCCTTTCTCCCAGGCATACTTCTTCCCCTGACCAGGGTAGTTGTGTTCTTGGGTGGGGCCCTTCACCATTACGATTTCTCTCTCTTGTTCTCGTTGTTGGAACCACTGCTGCACCCATCTTTACCCGCCCTTCCTCGAATCCCTTGCTGCTGACTGGATACAAGTGCTCAACTACATCTACCGCTCAACTACCGCCGAACCGAAGAGATTCATTGCCGCCCCAACGCCTCACCCTTACAACATTGTAAAGATATGCCCAGCTTCTACAACACTCACTACTGAAATTAAATCTTCAACCAAACATTGGGCCGATTTATCGGAGACTTTCTATTAATGTTGCAGTTCTGCAACCAGTAACCATTACAAACGACCCCAGAATAAATAATGGATGCGATATTGTCATGGCGGGGGTTGCAAAGGCCAATATTGCGGGACTCGACCCCCACACTTCTGCCATTCTGTGGCTAGCATCCTAACCATTAGTCTAGCTAGGCTCCCTGATGCAATCACCCTACCCACGCCTTACGTGGCATTTCAACTGGGGGTGTGAGTACACCTCATTACACTCCTCACCTTGGAATTGTAAGTCTCAAATTTACAATTATAAATACAGTACAACCCCGTTAAAACAAGTTCGGTTAAACCAAACGATCGGTTAATCCAAACTTTTTTCGGCAGCCCGGCAAAATGCTACCATTTATCATATAAAAAAGTTGGTTAAACCAAAGTCGGTTAATCCAAACTATTGGTTAATCCAACCAAAATTGTCGGGCCCCAGGCCACTTCCAGTATGGTTAAACCAAACTTCCATGTGGTTATAAGGTCATCTGAGACTTTTTTATATGATAAATGGTAGTATTTTGCCGGGCCGCCGAAAAAAGTTTGGATTAATCGATCGTTTGGTTTAACTCAGCTTGGTTTAATGGTATATACATAAAAAGCAATAATCAAAGTGTTCATTTACAGAGTATATTGCATTCATAATGCACCTGTGTTCTTGCCAAAGCCAAGTCAAAGTCAAAGCCAAAGCTCGGTTAAACCAATGATCGGTTAATCCAAACAAATTTCTAGGGTCCCTTCAAGTTTGGTTTGACGGGGTTATACTGTATCCGGGGAGTGCATTCCACCAACAACACCGTATATAGCTTGAACAGTATCCTGGTCACAGCACCAGTGCCATGGGTATGGGTAGGGGATTGCAAGCGAGGCTACAGTAACAGATTCTACAGTACCCACACAGTATCCACACTTCTTCCAGCATGGGGCTTACATCGCAACCATTGACCTCTCCTTGATGCAAACACCATCCCCACACCTACGTGGGTATGTGGTATTTGACCAGTTGGGGGAGGAGGGGGGGGCCTAAATGCACCTCGCTACATTATTGTATTCAAACTTTTATGTCCTACACTATTTAGCATTGTTGGAGTGTTTTCTTGTGGGTTTTTTTGCGGGGGGGGGGGGGGGAATTAGAGAAATACATGTGGGTATGTGGCATTTCACCTGGGGGCGGGCACTAACTGCGCCTCGCTACAGTATTAATACTCCAGTATAACCCCATTAAACCAAACTTGAAGGGACCCTAAAATTTGTTTGGATTAACCGATCATTGGTTTAACCGAGCTTTGGCTTCAACTTTGACTTGGCTTTGGCAAAAACGTGAGTACATTATGAATGCAATATACAAGGTATGTGGACACATTGATTATTGCTTTTATGTAAATACAGTATAACCCAGTTAAACCAAGCTCAGTGAAGCTAAACAATCGTTTAATCCAAACTTTTTTTGGTGGCCTGGCAAAATACTACCATTTATCATATAAAAAAGTCTCAGATGACCTTATAACCACATAAAAGTTTGGTTTAACTGTACCAGAAGTGGCCTGGGGCCCGACAATTTTGTTTGGATTAACCGACTTTGGTTTAACCAACTTTTTTATATGATAAATGGTAGTATTTTGCCGGGCCGCTGAAAAAAGTTTGGATTAACCGATCGTTTGGTTTAACCGAGCTTGGTTTAATGGGGTTGTACTGTATTATGTTAAAACTGTTGTGTCCTACACTAGCTAGCAGGTTAGTGTTGGATATGGATTGGGGGGGTAGGGAATTTGGTTTTCTTCTTTTCTAATACTAATAGCCCTGTCACACTACAACGTATCTCGCAGGCGTGGCGACAACACGCAAAATCACTTTTAATCGTCGAGAGACGTCAAACTTTTCGGCGTCAGCGCAACGTATTGGTAGCGTGCGGCCGACGTTATGGTAAACGTTTGGCGCGCCATCTTGCTATGACCTTAGATGTTGGTAGGATGTAAAACAACAAAAAGCAACCGTTTGGCGCAATGTGTGGTAACGGGCCTCACGCGCGCGTGGCTTGTGCATAACGCTATTCCAGTGCGTTTAATGTATCTCGACGTGCCCCTAAGGTCGCCATAATATTGGCACCCACGCATTGTCGTGCGTTGTCGCACGTCCAAAGTTTTGTGCAAGCGCAAAACTTCGGCGATACCCTGACGCGCCTCTCCGACCGTCACCGTCCATCAACGAAATCCAACGCTCGCCTAACGCGCGCCTAACGCTTCCAGATGTCTCCCGATGTTTCGCCAAAAACTGACACACGTCGACGCGCCTTGGCGCAAAACGTCGCAATGTGACAGCACCATAAGAGAAAGAAACTGGTAATGCGTGTTTGACACGAGTTATGGCGGACCTCTTGGCTACCAGCGCAGCGCGGCTTCGCTTTGGAGCCATTATGCAGATGTACAGTTGTGAGTTGTTGATTTTGGAGGGGGTGAGGGAGTTGCTTGGCTGTCGAAGTTTTACGTCCTGGCAACATCACAAGTTAGTACTCGTCCTGATATAACCTTAGATGTTGCCTGGATGTAAAACTCCAACAAGCAAGCAACCTTGGCTACTAGCACAGCGCGGGCTCAGGTTGGATCCATTAAGCGGCTGTCACAGCTTGCTGGATTGAGCAACGGACAGAATTGTCTAGTTCGGTGGTGATAAGTATCAAAATGTATTCAAATGTGTCAAAATGTTGCGCTATCGAGTCAATGGCCGCTGGACGAATGGACATGAAACGGACATGAACGGATAGCCAACGGACACTCAAACCGGACAAGAACCGTAGATGTCAGTCCGGCGGCATCCGTTCCTAGTTTTGTGCATGTTCAAAACTTGTACGGACACAAAACAGACTTTGTTTGGTTTCTGTCCGTTTCCCCCAATCCGGTGAGGTGTGACTGGGCCTTTATGCAGATGCACAGTTGTGAGTTTTGTTTGCCTTGTTCTTTTTAATTGCGCGTGTGCTGGCGCACAAGGAGGTTGTGTTGGCCGTGAGGCATGGAGGAAGGAGCTAGGTCGACTTTCCAGTCACCGGCGGCGGTGTCGAATAGCAAGGAGACTGGATCTAGTGCGCCTGTTCTGTGCGTGCAGAAGGGGAAGGGCGGGGGCCGGGGAAGAAGGAGGGGGAGGGAGGGGGAGTGAGGGGGGGGAGAGGGAGGGAGGTTGGAGGGGGACGGGGGCGGATCGGGGGAACACCTACTCCGTGCCACCCTCCTCGACAAAATTGCTGTGCTTTTCTCGTTCAACAGACCGCAACGCCAGGGGACGCTATGAAGAGGGAGGTGGGGGGGGGGGGGGAGACGGGGGACGGGGTGAGCCCGCAGCAAGTCTGGGGTGTGTCCCGCACTCTCCCATGGTGTCCCCTGCACAACTTCTACGATTACCCTACACCTCCCAGCACCACCACCTCTACAACTGGTAGTACTAGTTGTACTAGTGGCACTAGTAGCACTAGTGGCACTAGTAGTACTAGTGGCACTAGTAGCACCACTGCCACAACCACCTCACACTTCCATCATTTCACGTCCAACACCAGCCGACATCCACCACTATCAACAACAAGCTACAACAGCATGAACCAGTCCACAATCTACAACCTACAAGAACCTACACAAATCCACAACCCACAACCTACAACGACCTATGACAACCAACATAAATCCACAACCTACAACCCACAACAACCTACATCAATCCACAAACTACAATCCACAAGAACCAACAACCTACAACAAACTACACCAATCCACAACTTACAACCCACAACAACCTACACCAATCCACAACTTACAATCCACAACCTACAACCCACAACAACCTACACCAATCCACAAACTACACTCCACAACCTACAACCCACAACAACCTACACCAATCCACAAACTACACTCCACAACTTACAACCCACAACAACCTACACCAATCCACAAACTCCACTCCACAACCTACAAACCACAACAACCTACACCAATCCACAAACTACAATCCACAAGCTCCAACACACAACAACCTACACCAATCCACAACTTACAATCCACAACCTACAACCCACAACAACCTACACCAATCCACAACCTACAACCCACAACAACCTACACCAATCCACAAACTACAATCCACAACCTACAACCCACACCAATCCACAAACTACAATCCACAACCTCCAACACACAACAACATACACCAATCCACAAACTACAACTCATCACAACTCGCGAACAAACTCCAACAACTTGTAACCAACCACACACACCTTCTACAACCTCCCCCCCCCCCCCCCCCCCTCACCCCGTCACATATATGCGCGTCCTGACGCCGGCTCTGCCGAGCCCGCCCCTGGAGAGGAGGGGATAAGACGCCCTGCAAACGTTGACAGATCGTCACAGCAAGTCATATATGGGACAGCTGACGAGGGCGTGTGTGTAGGTAGGGGCGGGGGGTCGCAGAGGGGCCGGGGAGGGGCGTGCAGGCACGGGGCAGCGGCAAGGGGGGCAGGGAGGGGGTGGGGGTGGCAGCAGTGGCAGGGAGGGTGGGGTGAGGGCGGTGCGGATGGGGGGAGGGGGGGGGAGAGACGCCGCTGGAACCCCGGGTGCGCCGCTGATACGGACGGGTGCAGAGATTTGCCCGAGTTGTGCGTGTCAGCCCGGTGTCGCCCCCTGCCGGGGTTAGGGGGAGAGGAGTGGTCTGGCGTCGCTACACCAGGGGGCAGCACCTGTCAGCCCGGTGGAGGCGGAGAAGGAGGAGAGACACCCCCGGGCACTCTAGGGGGAGATAGGGCGAGGATGCTGATCCTTCCACCTGCATCCCCCCCCCCCCCCCCCTCCCCCCCCCCCCCGTCTGTCCCTGCCTCCTCCCCCCACCATTACCCCCATGGAAGGGCAGCAGATTGCATCTCGGCAGTGAGACACGTTGATATTGGCACCGATATGAAGAACCATTACCGTCACAGCTACTCTCGTGGCCCGGGAGTCACGCGAGAGGCGGCGATGGCGCCCTCTAGTGGGTTAACTGGCGTTCACATGGTTCACCGTAAGGACGCTCAGCGCATGTGCAGCGAGTGCACTTGCTATCCCGACTGCACTTCGTCCACACCTCTCTCTATCTCCTCTCCGCTGGCCTTGCTCCTCCTTGATATGTCTGAAAAGAGTTCCAGAAGGGGGAGCCCACCAGCATTTCACTTTCTACTCTTACTCTGTCCGTGTCATTGGCTCGCTGGATGGTCATCATAGAGTAAATAAGACACATTCCTTTGACTCAACTCTCCCCATTTCTCTTTCCTAGATTCTACCCTTTTATTGTTTCTCTCAGGCATACTTCTACCCCTGACCAGGGGAGTTGTGTGCTTGGGTGGGGCCCTTTACATTTCTCTCGCTTTGTTCTCATTGCTGGAACCACTGCTGGACCCATCGTTAGCCGCCCTTCCTCGGAAACCCTTGCTGCTGTCTGCTGGATACAAGTGCTGTGCTACCGCTGGACCGGAGTGATTCTGGACGGCCCCAACGACTCGTCGTTTAATCGTTGTAAAGACATCTCCCAGCTTCTACAACCGTCCCACCAGAAGATTATTCTTCAACCAAAGATTGGGCCGATTTATCGGAGCCTCTCTATAATGTTGCAGTTCTGCAACCGGTAACCATCGTAAGGTTACAAACAACCCCAAAAGTCAAGTGCAGCGAGTGCCTTGGGAAGATTTGCTTAAAACGATCAGACAAGGCACTTTTAATGTTTGCATAATCCGATGGTTTTAAGTTTCATCAACTTACTGAAGAAGCTCTGTATTCAAGCCCCACTCACACTAGGGCTGCACAATCTGGGAATGGTCTGAGACTCATCGCCTACTGAACGGCAACTAATCCCAAATCTATGACAAAGCTTTGCGACCTACTAGCAACCAATTTAGTTGCAAGAAAGTTTTTGATGCAACACCCGATGTCGCAGTTTAAAAAGGTACCCGGTTTAAAACAGGGCTTTTCACAATGTGCATGCGTCAAAGTCAAATGGCAAGCCTGAAATCTTGTCTGAATTTCTGGCTTTCTTATGTCTGTGGGGGAGCTCTCTGGAATTCTAGGGGGAGACAAACAAGGATTCATTCAGGAATCATTGTAGTGATTATTTTATGCTTGATTGCATATATCATCCTCTGCACTAACAAGTTAACAAGTAATTAACAAGTTATTGTTGTTTGTTTGTTATTGTTTTATGTCCTAGCAACATCTAAGGTGATATCAGGACGGGTACCGACTTGTGACACTGCGCACTCATGCCAACTTTATAGTGCTGTCCCACTGGAAGACCAGGCCACCAGCACCATGACCTGATATCCCACTCAGTTGCATTATCCTGACACTGAGCAGACCAGTCCTTGCCCTATCCTAATAATGGCGAGCGCCTGGCTAGGAAGCGACAAGTATAAATTTTTAAGTCATTGGTTTGACTCGACCAGGGTTCGAACCCACAATCTACCAACACATGCGACGGACGCTCTAACTCATTCGGTCACCCCGTCTGGTACAAGACACGGGTACAATCTCAATCGGGCAGAAATGCATGTGCATGCTCCCCACAGTGAAAAGCCCTGTTTTAAACCGGGTACCCTTTTAAACTGTGACACCGTGGAGTGGTGGCCTAATCGGTAGAGCGTGGGCCTCGCGTGCGGAAGGTCGGGAGTTCGGTTCCCGGTCGAGTCAAATCAATGACTTAAAAGTTTATACTTGTCGCTTCTTATTTTCCTAGCCTGGCGCTCGGCATTAACAGGACAGGGCAAGGATTGGGTGACTCAGTGTCCAGAAAATGTGACTGCAGCCTGAACTCCCAGTGGGCAGCACTATAAAGTCGCCATGAGGGCGCACTGTCACAAGTCGGTACCCGTCCTCCTATTACCTTAGATGTTGCCAGGGCGTAAAACTTCAACAAACAAACAGCAACTCTCTTGTGACCAATATGACAAAACATTGATCGGTGATCAGTGAAGATCAATTTAAGATCACTAAAGATGACTAACAATTTTGTTATTACCATCTGCAACCACCGAATGTTTTATGTTGTCGTACGAGGTGGCAAGCCTAGTGTGACTGCGGTATCAATCAATAGTAGGAATAGACAAAATCACGGTTACGACTGCGCATGCGCTGAAAACGGCGTTGGGAGCAAAGCAAAGGCGTACAGCCATTGAGTTTGCCGATACGAGTAGGGCAAAACTGCCATTTTATTCCAAATTAATAGAAATACATAACAATTTGGCACAAACATGGATGGAAGGATGCAATATAGTAATATAATGAATATGTTTAAGACACAAGTCTCCATAATTAAGCATTTTGAGCTAAGAAACATACCATTTCAGTCACTTTACAGGCTGATGTTTACATCATCATTGATTAGCCATAAGTAATTCTTGTTCTAAATATTAAAATGTAAAATGTGTCAACAAAAACTTGTTTCAAAGAAATATGTAACCAATATCTGATTAACCCTACTCATTTCTATTTCTACATATGTCATTAACCATAGGATATAAATAAAAACATGAATAAAATAAGTAAAACTGACTCTGGCTATGGCTCTAAGACTAGTCGGAGTGCCCAGATTTGTCTAAATCTAAATGCACATGGCATAAGATGTGCTGATTATATTGATGTAAATGCAATGCTGAATAAAAGATTAATATCTTAATTTATTATATATATTTATTTAGTTAGTGTTCTATGTCTCAAACAAGAGCTGAGATGAGCTGAAACTAGCACATTTCATAACTGCACCCAGTGTATTAGCATGTGCCATGTGATTCTCGCAGGTTTGTTTTGCTCTGACACATCCCACAATGCACCACGCGGCTGGAATGGTGATGTAGTCTATAGACAGTACACAGAAGGTTGGCTGGTGCAGTGGTAGGCCTGGCATATTCCTACCGTGGCCATGCAAGCATGTACAAGCGAAATATACTTTTACAACTGCCAGTGCTTATTTCACCCAGGCATGCACACTCGTCTAAGGCCAAACTACTCGACACGGCATATTGGCCTGAGCCGTATTAAAACGTCACGCACATGGAAAAGATTCATACACATTACCCCGACACAGGGCGTGGTGGCCGAATTGGTAGAGCGCGTGCCTCGCGTTCGGGAGATCGGAGAGTTCGGTTCCCGGTTAAGTCAAATCAAAGACTTACAAAATTGATACTTGTCGCTTCCTATCCTGGCGCTCTGCATTAATAGGATAGGGCAAGGAGTGGTTAGCTCAGCATCAGGATAATGTGACTGAGTGGGATATCAGATCATAGTGATGACAGCCTGATTTCCCAGTTGGGCAGCACCATAAAGTCACCATGAGTGCGCACTGTCACAAGTCGGTACCTGTCCTGATATGACCTTAGATGTTGCCAGTCAACCAATGTCACGCATACGGCAAAGATTCGTACACATTACTCCGACGTCAGGCCCTTACCCCCCTCCCCCCCCCCCCCTCCATCACAAACACCACACCTCCACACCACCTCTACCTCCACCTCCTCCTTCTCATTCTTCAACTGCAGCGTCGACAGACAAAACAACTTCAATCTTAGTGACCGCAAAGGTCAACCTGACAGGATCCATATCGCAGCAACGCGGGGATCCACACCAGCCGTAACCTGACCTCGGTGACCTCCACTCTCTACCCTGCGACCTTGACCCGACCACGTGACCAGTCCACGTGGCTGGTGGAAAATGACACCTGGATGTTGTCAGGGTTGTGTGTCAGTCGCGTGCGGAAATGTGGGATCTAAATAAGCTCACACTGACGGGGTGCAGATACCAAGTATTCACCTGAGGAATGAATGTCTTGTGTGCGTTGCAAACAAATCAGATAATCTGCCTAGAGTGGCACTCGAACCCAGATTTCTGCCATTCTGGGGAAAGCGTACTGAACCAATAGGCTATCGAAACTCCCTAACCCAAGCAATTTACCTGTGTATGTGGCATTTCAGATGAGGGTGGTTGAGTGCACACTCATGGCCAATTTATAGTGCTGCCATACTGGGAGACCCAGTCACAATTAGTAATTTTTCATTAAAGTCACTCCGGACTAATGAATAGTAGGTTATAATGGTCAACCTGATGTATTTATCTAGAAAATAGTACAAAAAATCAGAGCTCATCGGACTAGGCAACTTTAATAAGTCCACCAATTACTATATGGGATATGCCAAATAAAAAAATGTATAGGTCTCTTGGTTTAGAATATATATGTGATGTATAATGCATTATGCAAGTATAAATGCTTGGAGGGGAATAAATGCTTCTGACTTCCTTCTGAATGACGCATTGGTGGAGCGCCCTCCGTGCATCCTACACTCAGGAGGATTTATATATTTATATATTTATATATGTATATATATATATACACATATATATGTTTTCATCGAACTATGAATATTTAATAAACCCTTTCTCGCCATATTATACGATCTCAGTATGTCAGTACTCCTTGATGTGTATTGTTTCTAGGGCTACAACCCCCATATTGGCTAATAACTACCTAGTACTAGTAGTACTACAGGGGCCGTATGCAGGAGTCAGTGTTAGCGTGGCAAAACGGTGTTTGGCGGGAATTCCGGTTTAGCGGCGAAAAATGGTATGCACGAGTCAGTGTTAGGCCTAACACCAAAAGCTTAACCGCTGTTACGTTACCCCTGAAAAATATGACGTTTAGCGAGTTCATTGGGCTCAAATCTATTCAATGATGTCATATTTAACAGAATTACATACGCAATAAGTGAAATTTGATGAAATTAACCCTAAATTTGAAGCAATATTAACACTGCGGCCGCAATGGCGGCGATATTAATATTTATATTTTTGAATCGACGAACGTAAAGTAAACAAATCGCCGCCGCCGCCGCATCGACGTCGCTTTCCATACTGGCAGCGGCGGCGGTTTGTTTATTGTACCTTCGTCGATTCGAAAATATAACTATTAATATCGCCGCCAATGCGGCGGTAGCCTTAATAATGCTTCGAATTTAGGGTTAATTTGAATAAATTTCACTTATTGTGTATCTAATTCTGTTAAATATGGTCGCATTGAATAGATTTGAGTACAGACGCAAAGGGATTTCCCAAATCTATAAATATATTCACGTTTAGCTATAATGAAAGTGTTACGTGCTCCTGCATACCACTTGACACAGTTCCCGACGTCGGTGATAGCTAAACGGTAACAGGCTTTAACACCAAACCCCGCTAACACTGACTCCTGCATACAGGCCCTGGTCTATGTAAGCCAGTTTTTGGTGACTATCTTGATCCACTTCAAACTGTAACAACCCAGAATATTGAAGCTGTGTTCCCTATAAGTTAGTATAAGATGTCTAATTACACAAAGCGCCCAGAACTGTTATCTAATTTACGTAATAGCCCCAAGAAGTGGGCGGGGCTTTGTTGCCCTTCAACCAATCAAACTCATATAGAATTTAGTTTCCATATAAACTGCTCCAGGAATCAAATTTGAACTTTCTCCTTTCAGAACCTGATCGGGTCAGTAGAGCGCAGGCTTCCCCTGCGGAAGGTCTGGTGTTCGAATTCCAGCCGAGTCAATATAATATTATATAAATAAGTATTTGGCTTTCCTCAATCAGGATTCAATCCCGCGATGTCCAGAGATGGCTCTCCCACGCCCTGTCGGACGCTTTAACCACTAGACCATCCAGTTTATAGCCTAGCTGTAGTTGGCCTAATTCTATTCTCCCTTGTGTGCTATTGATCAACCTGTTGTGCTTCTGCCAGGTACACCCCCCCCCCTATCCCCACCCACCCCGCCCTTCCTTTCTGTACCCCACCCACCCACCCTTCCTAAAACCAAATATCCTCCCGGACTGGCCATGTTGATTGGTCATTCAGGACGCTGCACCTAGTAGGAGCCCACACTTTCCCCTCCCCCCTCCTTCCATCCAGCCCCCCCCCCCACTCCCCCCGCTCCCCCCTCCCCTGGCTGTAAAGTCATTAAATGGCCATTCTACCCGCATGGGGTATCTCACTGCTCTAAATTTAAAGCAGTCCTCAGCCGGAGCGATTTAATCGATCTTCGCTGACCTCGGTAAGTAGACCTTGAGACAGGGGTCATCATTAGTAGGTTGGCGGGAAGGCCTTATTTGAAAGTGTCGGGTTCATGTTGTGGTCAACCCGCTTGTCCAACCAATGGTGGGCTTTAACCGGTCTGGTTCAACTTGTGTTTGTTTGTTGGAGTGGGGTGGGGGTGGGGGTGGGGGGGGGGGGTTGTGCATTTGTTGATTAAGCAGGGGAAATTTCAATCGTGAACAATTGGTCTTCCTCATTCCACTGTTCCTTGCCCTATCCTAGTATTGCTGAGTGCCAGGCTAGATAGCGGCAAGTATACATTTTTAAGTCATTGGCTTGACTCGGCAAGGGTTCCCTGCTTTTCTTCCTTTTCCTTCCTTTTCCTTCCTTTTCCTTCCTTTTCTTCCATTTTCTTCCCCTTTCTTCCATTTGCTTCCATTTTCTTCCCTTTTCTTCGTCCCCACCTTTTTCTTAATTTTTTTCTTTCCTTTCTCCTCTTCCCATTTTTCTTTATTTGGGGGGTGGGATGAATTTAACTTTGAAATATTATATATATTTTTATAAATGATTTGTTTTAACCTGTCTTATGCCATGTCGGCTTAATTTGTTTGCTGAGTCAGTCATTACCGACAGCGCAGTTGAACCTCGGAGTGTCAACTGGTTTATCGGATTGGTTAAAGCCAGGCATAGCACTTGTTTGTCCGGTGGATATATACACGTAGCAGTAGTACCCATTGTCTGGGGTACTTCTATCTCCAATGTCATCAAACAACTTCAAGGTCAAATGAACGGTTCCACCAACAAACACCCAGCCAGTGCAAATACAAAGGCGAGCATTTTAAATGGTTGCCAGTGCTATTTGTGTCCTTTTCCTTATTTCCCCATCTCTTTATTATTCCACTCACACTCATAAGCCACCAAGCACAACATACCAGATGTAGTCGGATGCTAATTCGTGTTGCTATAGCAACCATTTTACGACTGGTGGTAATTGTTTCCCCAGCTTACCTTGTGAACCAATTGGAGGCCTTTTTTAACAAAAAAAGTTTGTTTTATTTAACGACGCCTCTAGAGTACATTCATTTTTATCATCGGCAATTGGACCTAAAACATATGGTCATTCTGACATATTTCTTTGGAGGAAACCCACTGCTGCCACCTAGGCTACTCTTTCCGATAAGCAGCAAGGGGTCTTTTATTTGCACTTTCCCACAGACAGAAAAACACGTACCACAGCCTTTGATGAACCAGTTGTGGACAACTGGTTGGAATGGAAAATAGCCCAAACTGCAAATGGGTCCACTGAGCAGGATCGACAGGATGACCCAAACCTGGTGAACACTCTACTGCATGAGCTACGTCCCGCTCCCTCCATTTCTTTTAGTATTCTTCTCCAGTTGGGTTTCCAATGGGCGGCCATTACTTACATTGTAATGATATTAGAGAACTACTTGACCATTTAAAACTGCATAGACACATGAAAGCATCAACTTTTAAAAAAAATTAAAAAAATAAAAATAAAAGCAGGATGCGTCTAATAATAATCTAGTTAGTTAAATGTCTTACTTTGATAAACAGTCTGTTGAAGCTATAATTGAAAACAAAGGGACAAAAATATACTTTTTTTTTAGGCATGACTATCAGTATCACCACTACTTGATAAGGTACCAGTATCACCTGTCACAAAAACCAGGAAGTGCACACGCCTCTCTAATCAACTTAAACTATCCCTTTGCTTGTTTGTATGTTTCCATGGTTACTGACATCTGGCAGGAGTTAGTTGATCAAATTTACACAATGCAGGCTGGGTGTGGCCAAGTGTACGTCTGTGTCGCAGTGTGTGGAGGAAGTGGCATCTCAGATCAGACAGTGACAGTGTTCACTAGCAGACATAGGGGTAGTCCGATTGCCGACATGCGATAAGACAGTCGTGGCAGGTTTGTTTGTCTCTTTGTTATTGTTTTACATCGTAGCAACATCTAAGGTCGTAGCAGGACGGGTACCGACTTGTGACAGTGCACACTCATGGCGACTTTATACAGCTGCCCAACTGGGTTTGTTTGTTTGTTGTTTTACGTCCTAGCAACATCTAAGGTCATATCAGGACGGGTACCGACTTGTGACAGTGCGCACTCATGGCTACTTTATAGTGCTGTCCCACTGGGAAACCAGGATACCGGCACCATGACCCGATATCCCACTCAGTCACATTATCCTGACACTGAACTAACCAGTCCTTGTTCTATCCTAATAATGTCGAGCGCCAGGCTAGGAAGCGACAAGTCTCAATTTTTAAGTCATTGGTTTGACTCGACCAGGCTTCGAACCCATGACCCCACGATCTACCAGCACGGGAGACGGGCGCTCTAGCTCATTCGGCCATCCCATCTGGGGCCATATGCAGGAGTCGGTGATAGTGGCTTTTGGTGTTACAGCCTATTACCGGGTAGCTATCGCCGATGTCGGGAACTGTATGCAGGAGCGCGTAACACTTTCATTATAGCTAAACGTGAATTTATTTATAGATTTGGGAAATCCCTCTGCGTTTGTAGCCATATATTTGGCTCAAATATATTAAATGCGATCATATTTAACAGAATTAGCTACCCAATAAGTGAAATTTGATCAATTTAACCCTAAATTTGAAGCGTTATTAAGGCTACCGCCGCATTGGCGGCGATATTAATATTTATATTTTCGAATCAACGAAGGTACAGTCAACAAACCGCCGCCGCCGCCAGTATGGAAAGCGGCGGCGGCGGCGATTTGTTTACTTTACGTTCGTCGATTCGATTCGATTTAATGAAATCTCACTTATTGCGTATGTAATTCTGTTAAATATGACAGCATTGAATAGATTTGGGCTTAACCGACTGCTGTAAACCTGGGGCCATATGCAGGAGTCAGTGTTACCGAGCCAAAACGCGTTTAGAAGGGATTTCTGGTTTAGCGCCGAAAAGTTGGTATGCACGAGTCAGTGATAGGCCTAACACCACAAGCTTCAACTAGGTTAAGCTAAACCAGAAACATATGTGGTTTAAGGTTGGTGTTAGGTATCGATGAGGCCCAAATCTATTCAATGGCATCATATTTAACAGAATTACATACGCAATAAGTGAAATTTCATTAAATTAACCCTAAAGCCGAAGCAATATTAACGCTGTCGCTGCATTGGCGGCGATATTAATATTGTCAAATCGAATCGACGAATGGAAACAAAACAAATCGCCACCGCCCGGCGGCAACAGGCTCAGCAATAGCTACTGGCTGGTGCTGGGCGGTGTTAGGTCCCGATTAGGCCCAAATCTATTCAATGCTATCATATTTAACAGAATTACATACGCAATAAGTGAAATTTCATTAAATTAACCTTAAATTCAAAGCAATATTAACGCTGCCGATGGGTCAGCGGCGATATTAATATTGTCAAATCGAATCGATGAATGTCAAATAGCATTGCTCGCCGGCAACAGCCACTAAGAAGGCTGCGGCGATTTGTTTACTTTACGTTCGTCGATTCGAAAATATTAATATTAATATCGCCGCCGTTACGGCGGCAGCGTTAATGTTGCTTCGAATTTAGGGTTAATTTCATCAAATTTCACTTACTGCATATCTAATTCTGTTAAATATGATAGCATTTAATATATTTAAGCCTAATATATGGGTACAGACACAGAGGGATTTCCCAAATCTATAAATAAATTCATGTTTAGCTATAATGAAAGTGTTAAGCGCTCCTGCATACGACTTGACACAGTTCCCGACATCGGTGATAGCTAAACGGTAACAGGCTCTAACACCAAACCCCGCTAACACTCACTCCTGCATATGGCCCCTGCTATGTTCCAGGGGTAGGGTAACACCGGTTAAGGTTTTGGTGTTAGGCCTATCACCGCCTTGTGCATACCATTTTTCGCCACTAACCGGGAAATTCCCGCTTAACACCGTTTTGGCTGGTTAACACCGAATACCACCGACTCCTGCATATGGCCCCTGGGGCCGTATGCAGGAGTCAGTGTTAGCGGGTTTTGGTGTTAGAGCCTGTTACCGTTTAGCTATTACCGAAATCGAGAACTGTGTCAAGTCGTATGCAGGAGCGTGTAACACTAACATTTTAGCTAAACGTGAAATTATTTATAGATTTGGGAAATCCCTCTGCGTTTGTAGCCAGATATTAGGCTCAAATCTACTGAATGCGATCATATTTAACAGAATTACATACGCAATAAGTGAAATTTGACCAATTTAACCCTAAATCCGAAGCATTATTAAGGTTACCGCCGTATTGGCGGCGATATTAATAGTTATATTTTCGAATCGACGAGCGTAAAGTAAACAAATCGCCGCCGCCGCCAGTATGGAACGCAGCGGCGGCGGCGATTTGTTTACATTACGTTCGTCGATTCGAAAATATAACTAGTATTATCGCCGCCAATGCGGCGGTAGCCTTAAGGAAGGTACGAATTTAGGGTTAATTTGAATAAATTTCACTTATTGCGTATCTAATTCTGTTAAATATGGTCGCATTGAATAGATTTGGGCCTAATAAATTCGCTAAACCTGATATTTTTTAGGGTTAAGGTAACACCGGTTAAGCCTTTGGTGTTAGGCCTAACACTGACTCGTGCATACCATTTTTTCGCCGCTAACCCGGAATTCCCGACAAACACCGTTTTGCCTCGCTAACACTGACTCCTGCATACGGCCCCTGGTTGCCCCACTGGGAGATATCCCACACAGTCACATTATCCTTATACTGAAAAAACACCAGTCCTTGTTTTATCATATTAATGACGAGCACCAGGCTAGGTAGTGACAAACCTAAACTTTATAAGTCATTGGTTTGACTCAGCTGGGATTCGAACTCCCGACCTTCCACACGAAAAGCCTGCGCTCTACCAATTCGGCCACCACGTCTGGTTGTTATGATTCTAAACCTTTAGTTATAAGGGCTGAAGGCGCAAGTAGGCTCCGCAAGAGCAAGCTTTAAAGTTTGTCTTTTTGTTTATAAATTATTATTTTTGGAGATTCATGAAGTGAAAAAAAGCTTACTTTTGGCGTGCACACCAAAATACAGGACATCACATACTTTAGCAGTAACCAGTTCTATTTAATTGAATTAATATTCATTGTATGCAGCCACACATGTTTAGTAAGTGCGCCAGTATCTAAGTTGGATGAGTAAGATCAAATCTAGGTAAATGTCTTGGTTTGGGAATTTGATGCATTGATGCTTTCATTGGCCAATTCTCCATAATTATAGCACATACCAATGAACCCGTCACATACCTATTTATATATCACGATCTAAGGGATGATGTACATAAAGTGCAAATGTCACCAAGAGCATTCAAGATATTGTAGTGGTCTGCACTGACCTCTCAGGCAAGGAGCCGCATAGACAGGTCGGCGAGGGCAGTATGGTGATATCAGGGAGCCTAGGTGGTGAAATGGTTAGCACACTGGCCCGGAATGCAAAGAGATGTGGGTTCGAGTCCCGCTCTAAGCCCAATATTTCCCATCTTCATCACCCCCGTGACACTAGTTGCCATGACCATGATCCTGTACAAGCTACGCGCTGTATAGTTGTTGAACCTACCCTGTGTATGTAAGTGCGTTGCATAGCCTGTATGTATGTAATTGTCAGCATTAAAAGACTTACAATTCCAAAGGGATGAGTGTAGTGGTCTGCACTGACCTCTCAGGCAAGGAGCCGCATAGACAGGTAGGCGTGGGCAGTATGGTGATATCAGGGTGCCTAGGTGGTGTAATGGTTAGCACACTGGCCTGGAATGCAAAGAGATGTGGGTTCGAGTCCTGCTCTAGTCGCAATATTTCCCATTTTCATCACCCCCCATGACAATATTGACAATTATGGTGATTAATTCTATTAACCAGAATATAGTACATGTATGCATTGTGCAAGGTAAACAATTACAAGTGGACTACTGTCATTAATTAAGAGGCAGGGGTCAACATATTCCCCGTAGGCGTATATCAGCCATTATCATGGGCATCATTGTAATAATAATATGCCTACATAGCTTTGTGTTCAGCTGCATTGAATGGCTGTAATTAATTAAGGCAGATGCTACATTATTAGCAACAATAACTGCAACGACAACCACAGATGCCCCAATTATAATTAAATCCATACATACCCTTCAATTCCTAGCACACCCAATTCATTTTTTTTAATGTATCAAATCTTAATTTTTGTTATTTAAAGGCTTAACAGTTTTAATAGAAAGAAAAAACAAAAAGGAAAGAAAAAAAAGTGTGTGTGTGGGGGGGGGGGGAAGCAATAGATATAGCCATATAGATATTGAGGCGTGAACAGGGTGATTGCATCAGGGAGCTTAGGTAGTTTAATGGTTAGCACACTAGTTCCAGAATGGCAAGAGGTGTGGGTTCGAAACCTGCTCTAGGTGCAATATTTCCTATTTTCATCACCCCCCCCCCCCCCCCCCCCCAACGACAATAACAAATTATGTAGCGGGTGGTAAATTTGACAGTTCTGACAGTAATGATGAAAACAGTGAAATATGCTTCGAATGGTGGTTGGCATTTTTATGTGTATTTTATAACTTGAAGCTGCATAATCCAATGAAAGCATTTCGCAAACCAAAACATTTATTTATTGATTCTACATATCCAACTTCGATACTGGTGCACTTATTAATCATTTGTTACTGCATAGAAGGGAATAGTCAATCAATGTAATAGAACCTGTTACTGTAAAAGAAAACTATCACATCAGCATTTCTACGTGCTTGCCAAAATTGATTTGAGTTTTGACATGCAAACCAAAATTAATTTGGCATGCTTTCACTTCAAATATCTGCAAAGTTGGCCATTTCATATAAGTTACTTCAAACTTCAAACTAAAGCAAGGCCAATTATAATGATCAACCTAATACAGTAAAACCTCTGTATACCGACCCCTCCACAGATCGACCACTCCCCTATATCGATCGTTTTATTTGGGTCCCAAAAATACTATTGTAAGGATATTCTAACTCTCTAAAGTGACCACCTCCCTAAATGGACCACTTAAAGTCGGTTCTATGGTCGGTCGATTTAGAGAGGTTTTACTGTATATTCATCAGCTACAAAGTGATAAAAACTCAAAACCATCGGACAATGTAACCTTAATACACTATTTGTGAGTCCAGGTACTATAGACTGCTAGTGCTACACTGTCTACCAGAATTGTGACCAGGAAGTAGTAGCTACATGGCTGAACCAAAGCTGTTGGTTAAAGTTGCATAGTCCGATGGTTTTGAGTTTCTCCCATTTTCTGAGATAAACATATTAGGTTGTTCATTATATTCTACCTTACTTTAGTTTGAAGTAACTTTTATTTTACAATTGATAACTTTTGAGATATTTGAAATGGAAACATGCCAAATTAATTCTGGCAAGCTTGTCAAAACTCTAACACCATAGGCATCTGCAGTAACATGTTCTATTAATTGATTCAATATCCCCTTATATGTGACGACGAATGTTTAATAAGTGCACCAGCATCTAAGTTAGATATGTAGAATCACTTCTAGATAATTGTTTTGGTTTTGAACATTTTATGTTTTCATCGGACTATGCAGCTTTAATATCTTCCCCTATAAATAGTAGCAGGGAAGGATGAATGTATAATTAATGATGCTGTGCTTTACAAGTACACCATCCATCAATCAAGAGCTTAATTAACCTACAACCAGGGTGGTGACCTTCAGTCCTAGGCTGGCCATTTCACAACAGTACTAGTTAAATAAATCAGTGTTACCTGCTCTAAGTCTACATACAATACAGATCAATGTGATACCCCATTTGGCACCCTTTTCAAATATACAGGGATATACAGTAAAACCTCTCTAAATTGACCGATCATGGGGCCGACTTTAAATGGTCCATTTACGGAGGTGGTTGGTTTAGGGAGTTTTTCATTTTGTTACAATGGTATTGTATGGGTGATCGTTTGGGACCCAAATAAAGCGATCAATTTAAAGCTGCATAGGCTGATGAAATATCAAATTTTCAAAACCAAACCAATTATCTAGATTTGATTTGACATATCTAACTTAGATAATGATGCACTTATTAAGCATTTGTTTCTCCGTAGAAGGCAATACTGAGTCAATTTAACAGAACCTGTTACTGCAGAAGTCTATTGTGTCAGAGTTTTGGCAAGCTTGCCAAAACTAATTTTCCATGTTTGCACTAAAATATCTCAAAAGTTTACCATTTAAAATAAAAGTAACTTGGAACTAATGTAAAGTAGATACTATTACTAGTGATCGATCTAATATATTTATCTCAGAAAAAATACCGAAATTCAAAACCATCGGACTATGCAACATTAATGGAGTGGTCGATCTGTGGAGGTGGTCGGTTAGAGAGGTTTTACTCAATCTTATTCTAGGTCAAGATTCAGGGGTCACAGTGACAAAAATAAAAATATCCCTGACAAAATAGGGGGATCCTAGGACATGCTCCCTGGAATTCTTTTTAAAACCTATGATTAAAATAGCGCAATCTGGCACCTACTTGGACATATTTTAACCTTGAAATCCCAAATGTTTTAAGACTTCAAGACTAACAAATAATTAAAAGCCACAGTTTTTTTCGTGGTCAGGATTTTCTCCATGCTGATTTGGAAACTCAATTTTCGCTGAAATCAGCGATTTCGCTGAGAAATAAGATCACTGAGATTTCAATTGCCAATTTGTTGTAAGAATGTATTTTGCATCAGCATGAACTTTAATTTAACGTAACATTGGTTGCTCTGATGGGAAGATCACCCCTTGGTGAAGCCATACAGTGACCGTATCGCATGTTTGTGGTTAAATAAAACTCAACTCGACGAATAAAATAATTATAAAATGCAGCCATAAATCATTAAATGCACGCAACGTCGCCATAATGTAACTTCAGGTATTTGATCTATTTGTGACACATCTAATCTTCCAATGGAATCACTTAAAGTTGCATAGTCCGATGAAAACATCAAATTTTCAAAACCAAAACACTTATCTAGATTTGATTCTATATATTCAACTTAGAGATTGGTGCACTTATTAAGCATTTGTTGCTGCATAGAAGGGCATAATAAGTCAATTAATAGAAACGGTTACTACTACTGAAGTCTATGGTGTCAGAGTTTTGGCGTGCTTGCCAAAATTATTTTGTCATGTTTTGACGTCAAATATCTCCAAACTTAGTCATTTAAAATTAAAGTTACTACAAACTAAAGTAAAGTAGATTATAGTGATTAGTATAATATATTTATCTCAGAAAATAGCAAAAACTCAAAAGCATCGGACTATGCAACTTTAAGAAGAGTGCAAGCCTTATTCATCGAGAACAAATATAAAGAAATCACTTCAGCGCAAAATAGTCCATAAACCAGCATTCGCATTACAATTACTGAATTAGTGCTGACCTATTGTTAGCTATAAACAACCATTAAATCAGCTACAAAACAGATCACGTGACAGATGGGCGTGGCTTATTAAATGAACCCCACTAATGGGTGTCATCAGTGTCCTAGACCGCCATCATTATCCCCTTCCCTCCCCCCAAACCCCCACCCCATCCCCGATCTTTGTACCCCCCTCTGATTTCGCGTCTGTCCCGAACCGGCAAGAAGCTAATTGAATACGTCAGGTTCCAGATAAGTTCCTAGATACTGAAATAGGTCAACAGGGGTCGGACGCTCCCTTTAGGAACACGCCCATCTCTCGCCACCCAGTCGAGAGGATCGTGATGGTTTGGGAGAGAGAGACACGCAAAAAAAGCGGCCGCTATGATGTCTGTGTGTGTGTGTGGGGGGGGGGGGGTCACGACAACCCCCTTCCCACTCCCTTACCCCATTCCTGTCTACGCCCCCCCCCCCCCCACACAATCAACATAGAGCTAAGTGATATATAATGGAACTCATCAAAAGTCAATATTATAATAAAGATGTCATGTAGCTACATTTAAAGCCGTGTTCACACCGGAAAAGTTTAAAGCGATTTAGACAAGGCGAATCATATGAATCGATTTAGTTTGAAAGTGTTTCGCGTTCACACGGGCAGTGCTTTAAGTCGGTTTAAGGCTGAAGTGGATATCTGCGCATGAGCAAGTCCAGACTAACCAGTGCCAGTTTCGGTTAGTCGACATCGGCACGAGAGAGTATGGGTTCGACCTAGATCTGTTTCGACTGAATCGTATTGTTTTGGAACGGTCAAAACTTCTGCTGGGCAGTGAAACCCTAAAAATAAATGATGAAAAAAATATCTGTGCACAGCTAGCAGTTTCATAGAGCAAATTTGCCGGAAAGTCAACACACTCAGGTCTCGACTGTCACGTCCTTAATCCGCCTCAAGTAAGTCGGTTGCGTTCACACGGGCAAAATAAATCGGTTCACAGAAATCGATTCACGTACACTACCTCGACAAGTGGTTTACAGTATCCAGATCATATGAATCGATTCAGCCCTAATCCGACTCAGCCGCGCGTTCACACGCGAAATGTAACCCGAACTATACAAGTCGATTTCTATGAATCGATTTACATTGCCCGTGTGAACACGGCTTAAGACAGTGGACTAACTGATCTATAACAAGCTCATAAGTCATAGCTAAACTATATATGATTTTTGGTGATTAAAGCTGCATAATCAACGAGGAAACTGGAGAAAATGGAGAAAACTGATTGCAAAGTCATTCGTGGTGCCCCAACGACCCTCGTGGTTAAATGAATGGTGATGATGATGATGTTGATGATGGTGATGAGGAATCAAATAATGTACCTCAATTTGCTTTCAGAGAAAGCATTAACTTGATTAAACTAAAAGCCCTGTCACACCTCACCGGATTGGGGGTACCGGATAGAAGACGGACACTGTCCGGTGAAATACGGCAATGTAGGGTTTATATAAGGTTGGCATCCGGCGTGTCCGTTCTGTGTCCGGTGGTGTCCGGTGTGTATGGTAGCAAGTTTTGAAGATGCACAAAACTTGTACCGGACACCGCCGGACTGAGGTGAACGGTTGGTGTCCGTTTGTCCATTTTAAGTCCGTTTAGTCCGTTTTGTCCGGTTCATGTCTGTTACCCATCCGTTACGTCTCCGGTTTGCTTCCTGCAGAGTCTGTTGACGGTGTTGCGGGAATTCGGTCAGTATATGTTTTTGGCGCGTCCGTGATCAGTCCAGTACATGTCCGTTTGGTGTTTGGTCCATCCGTTTGACATTCGGTTGTCATCCGGTTCTCGTCTGTTGGCTATTCTTTAATGTACGTTCCTTGTCCATTTAGCATCCGTTTCGTCTGGCGGCCGTCACAACATTTCGACACCAAACACCACCGGACGAGACAATTTTTGTCTGGTTATGTCCGTTGCTCAATCCGGTAAGGTGTGACAGGCGCTTAAAACACAAATCTAGATTTGATCCTACACATCCTACACATCCAACTTAGTTAGATACCGGTGCACTCATTAAATAGTTATTGCAGTTTGGTGTTCCTGTACTATGCTTGCAATGAATAAACAAAACCGACGACACCCAGCATTTTGGTGTCCACACACCAACATTTATTTATTCATCGTGCATCTCCGAAGTTAACCCACTGAAATAAAACTTAGTTCAAACTGAAGTAAAGTAGATCATAGTAAAAAACCTAATATACAGTCAAACCTTTCTAAATCGACCGACCTTAAAGCTGCATAGTCTGATGAAAACATAAAATTTTCAAAACAAAAACAATTACCTAAATTTAATTCTACATGTCTAACTTAGATACTGGTGCACTTATTAAACATTTGTCACCACGTAGAATGGAGAACTGAGTCAATTAAATAGAACCTGTTACTGCAGAAGCTTATGGTGTCGCAGTTTTGGCAAGCTTGCCAAAATTAATTTAGCCTGCTTGCACTTCAAATATCTCAAAAGTTAGCCATTTAAAATCAAAGTTACTTCAAACCAAAGTAATGTAGATTCTAACGATCAACCTAATATATATATATTTCAGAAAATGACAGAAACTCAAAACCATTGGACTATGCAACTTTAAATGGTCGATTTAGGAAGGTGGTCGGATTAGGGACTTAGAATATGGTTACAATGGTATTGTTGGGACCCAAATAAAGCGATCTCTATAGGGGAGTGGTCGATCTGTGGAGGTGGTCGGTTAGAGAGGTTTTACTGTAAATATCTATAAAGAAAATATGCCAGAAACTTTCAACTATCGGAGTAGGATACTTCAATCGTCGAGATGGCTAATAGATGAGTTGAGCATTCGCTTCCCGTTTTGATTCGTACCCCTAGGTTCGAACCTTGGCTGGGTCAAACCAATGGCGTAACAATCGATACTTGTCGCTACCTAGACTGGCATTCGGCATTACTAGGATATGGAAAGGAGCAGTGGAATGAGGAAGATCAATTGTTCGCGATTGAAATTTCCCCTGCTTAATCAACTAATGCACACTAAAAAAAAAACCACACACACAAAAAACACGAGTGGAACAGTGGCCCAAACATTAGGTCACATCGGAAAATAAACTGAGGACCCGATTCAAAGCTGTGAATTAAGGCGAAAATAATGCCATACTAGAGTGTCTGACTTTTTTCTATGTCGGACTCCTAATCTGAAGGTTGGTGGTTCGATTCCCCATGCCCCCCACCTCTGCCAATTTGGATTTCCACCGCTGTGTATAACTTACAGCGACATCAAAGGCCAGTTGTTCTCATACCATGTCTATGTGGTGTGGGAGGTTAAAAATCCCTTGGGTCGGTAAAAGTGTAGACTCAGGCTTTCTATCGACAAACTGTCTAATGGTGAAAACAAGTCTATACAGACTTATCCATGATAGGCAGTATAAATCTTCAAGAAAAAAAATACAATGATTGAAATTTTCCTTTCTAAATCAACTAATATATCCCCACCCCCGTCCAGCCCACCACCCTAAAAAATAGAAAAAGGTAAATTCAAAACAAAAACCAAAAACTAACTACTATAACGGACATCACCAATAATGAACTGCTCTAAAGCTGCTGTTGGGTAATGCCAGGTTTGCACGCATCGCTCATAAAATAAGGACGGCGTAGGATGAGTTATGTCCACTAGTACCAGCCCTGCAGGAGCCAAACACCACGCACAGAACCTGACTGGGTACAGGCGCCACGACATCAGCAGGTGTCGCAGGTGGAGGCGTCCAGCAAAGCTACCTCCAAGGCAAAGGTGCTGGTTTTTGTTGTGTCTGTTTGTTGGGGTTTTACATCCAAGCAACACCAGACGGGATCGCCAAAAGAGTTCAGCGTCTGTCTCACGGCTTGGTAGATCGTGGGATGCGAACACATGGGTTCGAACCCTGGTCGAGTCCAACCAATGACTTACAAAATTGAAACTTGTCACTCTCTAGCCAGGCGCTCGGCATCATTAGGATAGGGAAAGGACTGGTTTGATGAGTGTCAGGATAATGTGACTGAGTGGGATATCAGGTCATTGTGCTGGTGGCCTGATATCTCAGTGGAGCAGTACTATAAAGTTGCCATGAGTGTGAACTGTCACAGCTCGGTACCCATCCTGATATGACCTTAGATGTTGCCAGGACGTAAAATTGCGACAACCAACCAACCGATCCAAGCAACATCAGGATAGGTACTGACTTGTGACAGCCGTCCTGATATGACCTGAGATGTTGCTAGGACGTGAAACAACAATAAAAAAACAAACTTGTGAAAGTGTACACTCATGGCGAGTTTATAGTGCTGCCCCACTCGGAGATCAGGCCGCTAGCAACATGACCCGATATCCCACTCAGTCACATTATCCTGACATTGAGTTATCCACTCCTTGCCTTATCCTAGTTGTCAAGTGCCAGTTTAGGTAGCGACAAGTATACATTTTGTCAGTCATTGGTTTGACTCAGCTGGGATTCGAACAGTCAACCTTCTGAGTTTTTGTAATTTTCAGAGATAAATATATTAGGTTGATCGCTAAAAATCTACCATATTTTACTTTGAAGTAACTTTTATTTTAAATGGCTAACTTTTGAGATATTTGAAGTGCAACCATGCAAATTAATTTTGGTGGCGCTCTGACACGACATGTTTCTGCAGTAACAGGTCCTATTAAATCTCCTCTGCATTCCCTTCTACATGGCGGCAAATGTTTAATAAGTGCACCAGTATGCAAGTTACATAAGTTTGCTGGTTGTTGGAGTTTTACAGCCTGACAATATCTAAGGTCATATATCAGGACAGTGTTAGTTATGTAGAATCAAATTTAGATATTTGTTTCGGTTTTGAAAATTTGATGTTTCACCAGACTAGGTACCGGGCGCGGTGGCCTAATAGGCAGAGCGCGGGCCTCGCGTGCGGAAGGTCGGGAGTTCGGTTCCCGGTCGAGTCACAAGTCAGTACCCGTCCTGATATGACCTTAGACGTTGCTAGGACGTAAAACAACAACAAAGAAACAAACCATCATCAGACTATGCATGTTTAAAATTAAGTTTAAGTGGTCGCTTCTCTCTTTGGTTGAAACTATGCATAAGCCGGGGGCCAGATTACCAGGTATTGATTTGTGGTGTTCTCTGTGGCAGAGAGGTTAGAGTGTTACTTTTTTTTAGGTCCGATTCCTACTCTGAAGGTCGGTGGTTCGATTCCCCGTGCCCCCCCCCCTCCCCCACCTCTGCCAATTTGGATTTCCACCGCTGTGTATAACTTACAGAATCATCAAAGGCTGGTTGCTCTTATACCATGTCTATGTGGTGTGGGAGGTTAAAAATCCCTTGGGTCGGTACAAGTGAAGGCCCAGGCTTTCCATCAACAAACTGTCTAATGGTGAAAACAAGTCTATTCAGACTTATCCATGATAGGCAGTATAAATCTTCAAGAAAAAAATGGGAAAAAGGGGGGAAAAGACCCAACCGGGACCCCCCCCCCCCCCCCCCCCCCCACACACACGTGCACACCTGTGGACCATTTCCTGCTGACATATTGAAATGTGACTAGGTATTCAGGTAAAAGCGCTTTCCTGTGACTGTGAGGCTCCTCCTCCGGCCACCGGCACCTCCTTCACAATAGATAGTAGACTAGTTGTGTAACACTGAGCCACCAGCTGTGCAAACAGCCGCACTACTCTTTTACCCACAGCAATAGTTGGTTGGTTATTGGAGTTTTACATCCTGGCAACATCTAAAGTCATATCAGGACAGGTACCGACTTGTTGGTTGTTTGTTGGAGTATTACATCCTGGCAACATCTAAGGTCATATCAGGAGAGCTACCGACTTGTGACAGTGCACACTCATGGTGAGTTTATAGTGCTGCCTGACTCGGAGACCAGGCCACCAGCACCATGACTTGATATCCCACTCAACCACATGATCTTGACCCTGAGCAGTCCATGCCCTATTCTAATAATAGTACTTGGCTAGGAAGTGATAAGTATAAATTTTGACGTCATTGTTTTGTCTCGACCATGATTTGAATCCGTGGGTTCGAATCCCACGATCTAACAAAACGGGAGATGGATCGGCCCCCTAGCAATAGTCCACCTTGCTTAAGCTGAACAATCTATCACGCCGGTTAAAGTTGCATAGTCCGATGGTTTTGAGTTTCTCTCATTTTCTGAGATGCACATATTAGGTTGTTCATTATAATCTACCTTACTTTAGTTTGAAGTAACTTTTATTTTAAATTGCTAACTTTTGAGATATTTGAAATGGAAATATGCTAAATTAATTTTGGCAAGCTTGCCAAAACTTCTAACACCATATGCTTCTGCAGTAACAGGTTCTATTAATTGACTCAGTATCCGCTTATGTGTGACGACAAATGTTCACTAAGTGCACCAGCATCTAAGTTAGATATGTAGAATCAAATCTAGATAATTGTTTTGGTTTTGAAAATGTTATGTTTTCATCGGACTATGCAGCTTTAACCCAAACTTGTGTAATCATATTTGTCCTGATAATATCTCACGTTTTAGCGAATGGTAGACAGGAAGTGTGAACACTTATTTGAGAAAGGCTCGCATGGAAAAGTGTTTGTGGAAATGTTTTATTTTTATTATTGAACTCAATGTAAAAGAAATTAACAGCTGGAAGTTTTGTTGGTAAAAAGTAACCATGCCCTGCTGATAATTCAACGTTACCGGAACAAGCGGTTATATCCAGAGTTTTCAATATTTGCACAGTCCTACATAGCATACAACAGGGGCCGTATGCATGAAGCGGTGTTAGCGGCGTGTGGTGTTATCGCTCTAACTCCGGGTACCTATCTCCGGTTATCGGCGTCATAGAGAACTATGTCAAGCCGTATGCATGGGCGCTTAAACGGTGAGTGTTAGCTAAACATGAATGTATTTATAGATTTGGGAAATCCCTCTGCATTTGTAGCCATATATTAGGCTCAAATATATTAAATGCTATCATATTTAACAGAATTACATACGCAATAAGTGAAATTTGATCAATTTAACCCTAAATTTGAACCCTCCTTAAGGCTACCGACGCATTGGCGGCGATATTAATAGTTATATTTTCGAATCGACGAACATAAAGTAAACAAATCGCCGCCGCCGCATCGACCTCGCTTTCCATACTGGCGGCGGCTTCTTGACTGTACGTTCGTCGATTCAAAAATATAACTATTAATATCGCCGCCAATACGGCGGTAGCCTTAAGGAGGGTTCGAATTTAGGGTTAAATTGATCAAATTTCACTTATTGCGTATGTAATTCTGTTAAATATGATAGCATTGAGTAGATTTGGGTTCCATCCTGACACTAACCTAACACTAACACCGCTGTAAACCTGCTATGAGCAGAGTTAGAATTTCCGAGTTTAAACGCTCGGTGTTAGGCTTAACACTGCTCCATGCATATGAACTTTTCTGCGCTAAACCAGAAATCCCACCATAAACGCGTTTTGGGTCGCTAACACCGCTCCATGCATACGGGCCCTGGAGGGAGAGGTGACAGTCAAGTACAACAAATCAGTTTATCCTGAGCAATGCATAAGCAGATAGTATGTTGATCGTTACTATGGACAAAGCTTTGTACCATACTGCTTAGCACCTTTGGAGACAGTCTCATATGGTCATATCAGCACATAGACTAAACCTCACGAATCAAATCTACTGGCATTATCACCAGTGTTGCAGCATTCGAAATAGGACTTTGACATTTTTGAAGATTTGTGGATAAAGGTGGCTGAATTGTGTGTAAAACTGCCCGAGGGTGGATGATGACCTCTGTCCTGAGTTCTCAGGACACTACATGTTCCCGGCAGGTACTCTGTAGGCCGAAAAGGAAATTGGGTAAAGCCTACTGTAGGCGGAATACAGGTGGGTCGGTCGGCAAGAAGAAGGGGGCAGAGGGGGGGGGGGGGAGTTAAGGGGGTCGGGGGGGGACTCAGGTGGGATGTCTACTCAAGCAATAGGGACACGTGTGGAGTATAGCTAACAGCCGACACAGATTAAGGTGCACTTAAATAATGGCTGCCATTGTGGTTAAAATGAATTAAATGTGCTGCATTAATTAGATCGCAATAGATACACAATTCCAAGTGTTTTCTGTATTTTATTTAGAAAGAGCTGGACACAGAATATCCTGGGATTACTATTTATTAAATATTTTTTTGTAATGAAATTTTGTTGTAATTATAATAGTTGTTATAATTGTGGTTATAATTGTTGTTATTATAAGTGTTGTTATTATAATTAGTATAATAACTGTTGTTATAATTGTTGTTATAATTGTTGTTATAATTGTTGTTATAACTGTTGTTATAAATGTTGTTATAACTGTTGTTATAACTGTTGTTATACATGTTGTTATAACTGTTGTTGTAATTGTTGTTGTAATTGTTGTTGTAATTGTTGTTATAATTGTTGTTATACTTGTTGTTATAATTGTTGTTATGGTTGTTATACTTGTTGCTATAAGTGTTGTTATGATTGTTGGTATAATTGTTGGTATATGTGTTGTTATAATTGTCGTTGTTATAATTGTTGTTATAATTGTAATGGTTATTATTGTTATTAATATTGTTGTTGTTATTATTGTTGTTGTTATTATTGTTATTATTATTTTAGGAGGTTGGTGGTTGTTGGAGTTGTACATCCCGACAACATCTAAGGTCATATCAGGATGGGTACCGACTTGTGACAGTGCCCACTCATGGCTACTTCATAGTGCTTCCCCACTGGGAAATCAGACCGCCCTTTGTTTAGGAGGTGCGAGTGTCTCCACCCCTTATCAAATAACGGAAGGGTCGAACCCCATATTTAACACAGGCCTTTTTACTTTATTATATTTCTGTGTAGGGGTGAGTAGGTGAGTGCGTGGGTGGGGGAAGGTGGGGGGGGGAGTTGAAATATAGTCCACCCAGCCATGTGTCATTAAACATAGCAGCTTCCAATGCTCTATCACAAGGTATCGAATAGAAAGCTACAATTGTGAATCAGCACTGATTTACCTTCCTAGCACAGTCGGGTCACGTGCCTCTCCCCCCATACCCTCCACCCTCAGTCAGTTAGTATCCGGGGCCTATTCACTCGTGCGTAAATATTACCTAAAAAGAGGCGTGAAGATAACGAAAACAAAGAACAGCTCAAGTCAAATCGTGTCGCGTGTCCTCAGAGGAGTTTCAAGAAAAATGAAAGCATTTGGACGCGAGCCAACTTGGAATGGAAGCTTTAATGAAAGGGAATCCAAATTTGAAAACTGATATATTATACCAAAAAAAAGAAGAAATTAAACCTTACTTTATTTAAGGCATTTATTCTATAGGTACATATATCAAGTTGGGCTACGGGAAAAGGACAGAGACAAGGAGGTGATGTATAGGACACTTTATTTGCGTCATGGCTAAGCATAATACAGGCTTACCGGTAAAAGTTTGAAATCTGGGCTGAGAATGACTGCCCGGCACAAGCCGGGACTGACCGGTGGTGGCGCTGGTGTAGGCAACACTGGGGCAAATACGGGCAAGTCAACGATTGGACATAATAATAGAAGTAATAATAAATATTAATAATCTGCCCCTTTTATATACGCATAATAAATTATACATTCTATATATATATATAAAATAATAATAATACATTATATTATATATGGTGAGTACACAGGGGATATGGTGACTGAGTCGGTAAAGCACAGGCTTCCTGTGCACAGCCAAGCTAAGCCAAACCAATTACATACAAGATGTATATACGTCTCGCTACCTATCCTGGTGCTTGGCATTACTAGGATAGGGAAAGTACTGGTTAGCACAGTCTGAGGACAATGTGACTGGTGTGGGAAATGGTGTCATGGTGCAAGTGACCTAGTCTGCCAGTGGCCCTATTCTCCCAGTTGAGTTGCCATGAGTGTGCACTGTCACAAGTTAGTACCCATCCTGATATGACCTTATAGGGCTGTCACACTACGACGTAAGAGCCAACGTCAGCCTGGCATAGGTGACTTTTCGTCATTATGTTGAGGTACATTGGGTTATGTTAGGATGGCGTTAGGATGACTTTAGACTGACGTCGAGCTATTTCACATTACGTCGAGTTACGTCGGGCTACATCGAGGTTTTCAACATGTTGAAAAGTTTCGATGTAGCTCGACGTTCGGGTCACATCACACTCACGTTATGAATGCATTTGGCGAACGTCGATGATGTTAGACATACGTTAGTCAAAGGCAGTGGGAATGTAGTGACGGCGTATGGATAACGTGCGCCTAACATACGTCCAACATACGTTTAGCATTGCGCCACCATGTCATGACGTATCTAACGTGTAGGCACGTAGTTCTGGCGATCGAATAATGTATATAACATGCCGTGAACGTAATTACGTTGTCCTCTCGCATTGAAGCACGTTATCACTACGCTTTACCGACATTACGCTCACATCAACTACGCGGCATTAACATCCCGAATTTGCATATTATGCCGAGAAGTTCGACGTAATATAATTATTTTCACGTTGCGCCTATGCTGACGTCGTTACGTCATAGTGTGACAGAGCCATTAGATCTCTCCAACCAACAAACAAACGGTGAGTGCATGGTATATATGATAAATATATTATTGGATAGTGGTATATATCTAGTAAATATGGTTATATACGTGTGTAGGGTGTGCATACAGCATATATTATAAAACCATTCTAGTGATTTCCATTTGTTTGCAACACCCCCTCGATAGTGTGTATGTATGTATTTATATATACAAATATATATATATATATATATATATATATATGTGTGTGTGTGCTCTATAATCTATTATGGAACCAGTGGTCCACAACTGGTTCATCAAAGGATGTGGTATGTGCTGTCCTGTCTGTGGGAAAGTGCATATAAAACTTAAAAGACCCCTTGCTGCTTATCGGAAAGAGTAGCCTATGTGGCAGCAGTGGGCTTCCTCCAAAGAAATATATCAGAATGATCATATGTTTGACATCCAATAGCCGATGAAAAAATCAAAATGCTCTAGAGGCGTCGTTAAATAAAAACAAACTTTAAAAAGAAGTCTATTACCGGAATATATACAAGGACACTACCACTTACCAGTTCCCTTCTCAATATTAGTTATTATCTATTATCCTACTGTCACAGGAATACATTCGTTGAAGATTTGCATCATTTACATGCTACCAGTATTAGTGTGATATATTCTATAAGCAGCAGAAAATTAAAATAAAAGCAATTACTAGACTCGGAGCAAAACCCATTTAATTGTATATTCACTGCGCATGCGCAGTTCTATAATTGGGGTGCTCCCGATAATTGCCATTCGTGATGTGTCGGACAAGACCACAATGGCAAATCACTGAGGCGGAACCGACCCCTAGTTTATATTAATTCTGGCAATATTCCTGCCACGGGTGCCTTCCATCAAATCAGAATTAAGCTCAGGGGTCACGTGACACGTGCTAGTCAGAGAGCACTTCCGGGTGTCACTGACAGGTTTAGCTGAAGCACAATTTCAGGTGGCTTTAAAAAAATTAATTAAAAAGGTAGAAAGTTGTCTTCTACAAAAACAAATGAAACAAGAAAGCAACAAAAAAAACTGGACAAAGGATATAAGATGTACACAGACATATACACAGATGCACACAAACTTCATACTTCATGAATTGTTACCTTAAAGTTGCATGGTCCGATGGTTTTGAGTTTCTCTCATTTTCTGAGATAAACATATTAGGTTGTTCATTATAATCAACCTTACCTTAGTTTGAAGTAAGTTTCATCTTAAATCGCTAGCTTTGGAGATCTATATTTGAAATCGAAACATGCTAAATTAACTTTTGGCAAGCTTGCCAAAACTCTATCACAATAGGCTTCTGCAGTAACATTTTATATTAATTGACTCAGTATCCCCTTATATGTGATGACAAATGTTTAATAAGTGCACCAGCATCTAAGTTAGATATGTAGAATCAAATTTAGATAATTGTTTTGGTTTTGAAAATGTTATGTTTTCATCGGACTATGCAGCTTTAATACACAATGGAGATTGAGCTAACTCGGCATTTCCTGAACTGACCTGTAATTGAGTGTGTGGCTTTAGCTTTTTAATTACATGTATTTTGCGGTATGCAGGTATTACAGGTATAGCAATACCTCAGGGAGTTTGACGCCCCTGCCCTGCAGAGTTGTAAACCACTGCCTTGTGGTACAGGTTCTTGACAGAACCGAAGGCTGAGGGAGCAAACCCTAAACAGAAAACCATGTCACTGTGGCAGCATTAAGGGCGGTTGATGTATGGAACATCTCCCGATCCGCCAATGCAGGGACAAATAGTTTTGCGCCTGTCTTGACATGTTCTTGCTGGTGTGAAACCTCTATTTGCTCCCCGAGAGAGTGCCGGTGGTAACTTGCAAATGCCAGCAGCACTTCAACACTTTTGCAGGCAGCTTTCATGTAATGTACAACCGCACAAAGGAGAGCGGCAGTCAAGTAATGAAAGCAGTCTTTGTCGCATCGCGACCGACAGCATGATGATGATGATTTTGCGGTCAATTGGAGTTATTTGCTACAATTCAATATGTGATTTAATCTTGGTTTGATTTTCCTTTGTTGCTCTTTTCATCGCCATTTTTGCGTGTTTAATTCCTTATTTCTTTCTTTCATCTGAACCAGCATAGACCTAATATTTATTAGGACCATTTTTCACAAAGATTATTTTGTTTTGTTCACAGATTTATTCATGTAAAATCACCGATCTTTTAGTTTGAGCATTTGTGAAAAGTTCTTCATCGGTATTATGAGTGGAAAGTATCTCAGTTATAAATAAAATTGAGTGTTAAGTAAAAGAGGGCCTTTTTAAAAATTATTTACATATATCATAGCAGCAAGAATTTCAATGCAGAAAAAAGTGAACAAGTGAAAGATACAATTATCTTTGCTGAAAAGATTTTCTTTTTGTAATGCCGGCGCATTAGCTTAGATACTCTCAGCACCCCGGATCCCTTAAAGTTGCACAGTCCGATACTTTTGAGCTTCTGATATTTTCTGAGATAAATATATTAGGTTCATCGCTATAATCTACCTTACTTGAATTTGAAGTAATGTTTATTTTAAATGGCTAACTTTTGAGATATTTGAAGTGTAAGCATCCAAATTAATTTTGGCAAGCACGCCAAAACTCTGACACCATACGCTTCTACAGTAAGAAGTTCTATTAAATTGACTCAATCTTCCCTTCTATGTAGCGACGCATACTAAATAAATATACCATTATCTAAGTTAGATCTGTAGAATCAAATCTAGATAATTCTTTTGGTTTTGAAAATTTGATGTTTTCATCGGAGTATGCAGCTTTAAACACTGAGATCATTGGTTCTCTATGGTTCTGGTACTGCGGGTCTCCCGGGACTGCTTGTTCTTCACACTCATGAGATTTGTTCGTTTATTGTTGTTTTACGTCCTAGCAACATCTTGCTCATAAGGTTCCACCCGCACGAGGTACATAGTCAAAGCACCCGCGCCACCATTCAGTCAGCGCACGTTCAGCACACGCATGCGCGTGTCTGCAGCCCAGTCCCCGAGCTTCTACCGCTTCACACTAGATGGCAGCACACACCGCTCGCAATCGACTCTCAGCTGAATGAATGCACTTCCCTCCCTATCCCGCCGCCCCCCCCCCCCCCCCCCCCCCAACCATGCACAGCGTCTTCCATAATAGCCGAGATGTTTATTGGCAAACTTCGACAGTTGTTGCAAACAGGACCGCATATATTAGCCGACAGGACCAGCTCAAACACTCCAAGGTGCATCGATGAAAGAAAGTTGGGTTATGTTACGCATACATATACATATACATATGTATATATAAATATATATACATACATGTAAATATAAATATATATATATATAATTATGTATATATATATATATATATATATATATATGAAGTGGGCGAGACTGCTCGACCTCATTTTGCGCAGGCGCGCATTTTGCGCGGGCGCGCATTTTGCGGGCGCGCATTTTGCACAGGCGCGCATTTTGCGCAGGCGCGCATTTTGCGAGGCAGGGTTCCCTGCTGTAAAGCGTTGCTTGGATACGTCAATTGTGACTATCCTAGCAACGATAGAAGGTCGGGCCTTCGGACCCAGACCCATCGGACGTGTTTTTGCATGCTCCGATGTTTTAGCCGAGATTTAGGCCTTTATTATGGAAATTCCAAACTTATTTAACTTAATTATATGGGAGGGGATTTGACTTATAACATACATTCCACTGTTGAACTATATTTAAATCATAACATAAGTTATATTGCTAAATTCATTCTGTTAGTAAGAGGTAAGAATAAAATGGTGAGCTCCTAAGAAGTGACATGAACGTTCCTTGCATTCTTTACTGTCCTCCAGACTTATATTATTAACCGCTATGGTCAACTTCAGATTGCTATTTGGATTGCTCTATAATCTTATTTAATTAAGGGCCTTCTGCTCATGGTCTGTCAGGAGTCGAACTCTCCACCTCGGACATTGCTAGTCAAGGGTCAGGCTGGCAGGATGACAGACAACCGGCGGCAGGAGGCACAAGACATTCACATGGAAACAATTATTTATATTAACACGTAGGGTCGCCTTAAGCGGGGGTGGAATAGCCCGACGGTTAAACAAATATATAATATTATATATATATATATATATATATATATATATATATATATCAGCGTTTAAAATAAGAGCTTGTCTGGTTGTCCGAACCAAGTGAGAGTAGGCAGAAAATGGCTTGAGCTTTTCCGTCGGACAAATTTACATTATTTATTACATTTGTTTTGTTGTTTTAATTTACTTGTGTAGTTTTATTCCCATAACCATGTAGGTTAACTGAGATAATGAAGGTAAATACAAGTGAAAATTCAGATGGACAAGTGAAAATCACATCAGACTTGTCTCATGGACAAGTGAAAATTGTTGCTTATTTCTATGACTGTATATATAGAGTTTGTTGGAGTTTTACATCCTAGCTACATCTAAGGGTATAGCTACACATCTCTGTATGATTCTTCACGCTGTGGTCAAATGCAGTTATTAAAAGATGCCATAGATTCTCAACGCTGCCTGCTCAGAGCTCCAGCTGTAGAGTCTAAATATCTGTTGAACAGCAACATCAGGTGCGGTTTAAATGAGCAGGTGTGTAGACCTCCCACACTCCACACACCGAGTGCCGAACGAATCAGGTTTGAAAACACGGATTACTTGTGGCTTAGTCGGTCGAGGCACCAACCCAAACACAATTATTTTCAAAGGCATTGATTTCCTCCACCCCGGCAACAAGTCCCCACTATTAAAGTTGCATAGTCCCGTTGTAAAAAATGTTCTATTACTGATCGGTGTACGTGACCAGGCGCATGTATGTATATATATGTAAGGGCTGGTGGTGCCTGAGTGGGATGTAAATAGACATAGTGGTGCTGGCAGGTCTGGGTGTGAGGGCACTCAGGGCCTACCCCCTCCCCCTCTGCTGGGTAGGATCACCACACTCAGGGTCAAGGTTGGTGGTGGCCATGGAGCCATACAGCTTGGTGGTGGTGGTGGTGGGTAGACCACTGGTAGCCATGGGGACCAGGAACGCTGGATCCCTCTTGGTAGGTCCAAGAATGCTTGTTTCCCATTGGGGGAAAGGGGTGGGGTGATACTCTACAATGAACCCATGTAACCATATCAATAATAAACCAGAGGGCTTGACTCTCTCTCCTTCTTTACACTTTATACTCTTCCTTTCTCTTTGTGTGTATTGATTTCACTATAGCCTGCCTACACAACCACAGATTCGAGCCCTAGCCTTTACACCGTGGTTTTGAGTTTCTATCATATATTATTATTAGGTTGGTCGCTATAATCTACCTTACTTTAGTTTGAAGTAACTTTTATTTTAAATGTATAACTTTTACGATATTTGAAGTGCAAACATGCCAAATAAATGTTGGCACACATGTCAAAATCTAATACTACAGGCTTTTGCAGTAACATATTCTAATATTTCTATTAAAATTAGTCAGCATTCCCTTCTATGTGGTGACAAATGCTTAATAAGTGAATCAGTATCAACGTTAGATATGTACAATAAAATCTAAATAATTGTTTTGGTTTTGAAAATTTGATATTTTCTTTGGAGTATGAAACTTTTAAAATGATGTCATCGTCATAAGTACTAAGTAGACAATGACAGACAGATGCATGATTTCCAAAACCGCTAGGTCATATTGTTTTCAGAGGGATACAGTCCATCACAATTGCCAACAACGGAGGAATCCAGTGCACTTACCACCCAACAATATATGGATGGATAGGTATGCCCAAGCTAAGTCTGTCTAAAGATTTCCAATAAATAATAACCAATAAATTCCGAGTATATGGAGATGGTGTGGCGAAATCAATGTAGTTCTAGCTATATTATTTTAACAATTCTGGCAATCTTAAGAGTTATCTAAACAGCGGGAAGTTAGCAGAAACATCTAAAATATTATTGTTGTTATTATTTATTAAATAGTATTCCCAATATTATTGTTATTGTTATTAATTAAACCATTTTTCTCGGATTGATTGAGTTGTGGTTTCTTTAAGCCGTGTCGGCAGCATAGGCCATATTCACGACGAATTTGTCCTTTGATTATATCTAAATATAATAAATATAGTAAATATAGTAAATATAGTAAATATAATAAATATAATAATATAATAAATATAATAAATAGAACAGATATAACAAATATAACAAATATAATAAATATAATAAATATAATAAATATAATAAATACAACATTAAAAATATAATGAATATAATAAACATAAAAAACATAATAAATATAATAAATATAATAACTATAATAAATATAATAAATATAATAAATATAATAAATGACGATGCTGATGAGTACTGTTAATGATAATGAAGTCATCTAATACAGAACCGTCACTAGCAGGAGTAATTCTAATGTGCTGCACAATAAAATCATGTTACAACATATTTAATAACTTCGTTACAATAGTGGAAGGATAAATAAATTTCATTTCCCATGAAATAAAAACTCCCTCGATAGGTAGAAAGCAAACAGTTGCATTCAGGCATTACGTCTGAGCTATAACGATGCTGACGGCGAATGTGTGTACTATTAATACTACTACTAGTACTGCCCATCGGCAGACCTTTAGTGACACATGCATACGATGTGCAGGTCCCCGGATGTGGTAAGTCACGTGGTGCCGCCCGGACGCTGTGTACACACACACCTGACCATCTTATCCTGTGTGCCTTGCCTTCTCTGGGGCCGACCCCTGGAGGTGAGATTTCCATAACAAGTCCGGGACATGGCTCCCGCTGACAGGTTGGCCATGTGGGCACAGGTGAGGTGCAAATGGGCCACCCAATCTGGTAGTCAAATTATTACATAGCCTGCAAAGGGACGAACCGGGGAACTAGTGACACCCAAGGCACATTGCGCTTGCGATTGCTTGCGACGATCAAAAAACCTTTTTGTCAGTGACCAAAAGAAGAAAAGAAACATGGGAAAGGGTTGGTCGGAGATTGACTTGCGACTGGTTTGTAGATCAGTCGCAAATCAGTCCCCGATCACTCGTTGACCTGTCGCCATTGGTCAGAGACTGATTTGCGACTGGTTTGCAGATCAGTCACAAATCAGTCCCCAACCACTCACTGACCTGTCGGCAATCGACAGGTTGGCATTGTGGGCACAGGTGAGGTGCAAATGGGCTGCTCCATCTGGTAGTCAAATTATTACATAGCCTGTAAAGGGACAAACCGGGGAACCAGTGACACCCAAGGCACACTACGCTTGCGGCTGCTTGCAACCACCAAACAAACTTTTTGTCAGCGACTAAAGGAACAAAAATCATGGGGGCTAAAAAGGTTTGGTTGGGGACTGGTTTGTAGATCATTCGCAAATTAGTCTGGAACCACTTGCCCACCTCTCACCAATCAAACGATGGTGAGTCGCAAACCAGTTGCATATTAGTCTGCAACCACTTGCCCACTTCTCCCCAATCAAACAATGATGAGTCACAAACCAGTCACACACCAGTCTCCAATCACTTGCCTACGACTCACCAATCGAATGATGATCAGTCGCAAACAAGTCGCAAATCAATTCCCAACCACTCGCCAACCTATTGCCAACTGATCGCCGAGTAGTCACAGGTGGTTGCCAGTGTGGATGATCGGCGATCAATTGGCAAGAGATTGGCCACTGATTGCTGACAGCTTGCCAACCTATGAAAATGGTTGGCAATCTCCTGGCGACTATTTTGGTTGCAAGGTTTCAGGTACTGCACCAAAAAGATCCTTGCGACCAAAATGGTCACCAGGAGGTTGGTGACCACTGAGGACCACTTTGCGATCACCCATTTTTTGTTGGTCGCAAGCAGTCACAAGCGTAGTATGACTTGAGTGTGAATAGACCAATACTAGCTAGCTCTTGGAGGAAACCAACTGAGGTCCTCACGAAGAAGCTCAATTATTAAATTATTATATATCATGTTTAATAATATTAGTTACTATATATATATAATTGACATGGAATTACTAATTACAGTGCTCCCATCCTGATGACCTTAGATGTTGCCAAGACGGAAAGCCCCCAACAACCAACCAATTACAGTGTTGGATTTAAATTAAGAGAGGCCCTATGCTATTCCACTTTTGATGCCCCTCCCAAAAGCCTACAACAGGGTCAACAATATTATTCACACTGGCCAGTGTCGCAGTTTGAGCGCCCTGCCAGTTTCAGCTGACTGCATACACTCAAACTCAAGGCATTGTCAATGGTCATGAGCAATCTTCATACAGAAAATACAGAAGAAGTGAAATAACTCTAAAACCACACCACCTATTAACAAATCGCTTAGTACACATATAGAAAACATCTTTACCAAAAAGATTATATTAAATTTATAAGGTTAGGGTTTTTGATTTCTATTTATTTTGAATAAAACTAATGTTTTGCACTGCGCGTACCGTCAAACTCAAGGCATTTTCAATGGTCGTGAGCAATCTTCATACAGAAAATACAGGAAAAGTGAAATATCTCTAAAAGCACACCACCTAGAAATAAATCGCTTAGTACACATATAGAAAACATCTTTACCAAAAACATTATATTAAATTCATAAGGTTAGTGACGATGCTGTCAGATTTTGATGCATGCGCATGAAACTGACAGTCAGCTCAAACTGGCAGGGCACTCAAACTGCGACACCGGAATGCCCCAAGATGTTGATGGTCTAGGCCAAGCCTACAGATAAATCCGGCATTGGGTGCATCCATCGTGTGTTTAGTATACCATTAGTATTAGCTTACTTTGACAACTATATGAATCAATATGAGCCAACCAGAATATAGAAATACACAATGCATGTATTCACGCATGCGCTGCCCTTGTCCCTGGTGAAAGGAATGTAGACTTAAAGCTGCAAATCAGCACGCCAGATCGCAGCATCAGCTTACCCGGGCGGCCTGATTTCCCAGTGGGGCAGCACTACAAACTTACCATGAGTGATCACTGTCACAAGTCGGTACCCGTCCTGATATGAACTTAGATGTTGCCACTCCAACAAACAAACAGCTTGCCCTGCGGAAGGTGAGGTTAATGCCCCCCAAAACCCCATCCTTCGCTTATAGTATAAACTGGACACCATAAACTTATTTTGCGCATATAACCACATGCCTCCTGATGACCAAACTCGGTAGGATTCTTGCATGCAATTATTTCTAATGTAGATTGCAGTGAAATTATAATAGCAAATATTATACATTAGATAGAATACCACTTTGTGTATGTGTATTCACCCCCCCCCCCGCACCCTCCCCCCACCCCTACCCCCCAACATACACACACTTTCTGCGATGAATAGCCCCAGTCACACTAATGGTGCTGTCACATTACGACGTATCTCGCCGGTGCGCCGCCAACGTGCAAAATCACTTTTAATCGTCGAGAAACGTCAAACTTTTCGGCGTCCGTGCAACATATTGGTAGCACGCGGCCGACGTTGTGGTCAAAGTGTGGTGCGCCATCCTGATATGACCTTAGATGTTGCTAGGACGTAAAACAACAAAAAGCAACAGTTTGGTGCAATGTGTGGGAACGACCCTCATGCGCATGCGGCGTGTGCCTATCGTTCGCATAATGTTATTCCAGAGATCTCGACGTGCTCCTAACGTCGCCATAATGTTGGCACCCTCACCCACCTGTTGTCGGTCGTCGAAAGTTTTGTGCAAGTGCAAAACTTCGCTGACCAACTGACACGCGCTGCCGACTGTCACCGTAGATCAATGTATACCAACGTGCGTCTAACGCGTGCGTAACGTAAACTGATGTATCCCAACGTAGCGCCAAAAAATCACATACGTCAACGCATGTTGGCGAGAAGCGTCATAATGTGACAGCACCATAAGGCTTGCGACCACTGGCAACCACTTTGCAAGCAAAAGGCTAACCGGTCGCAATCAGTGAAAATGGCCGGTGACCGCCAGGTGACCATTTTGGTTGCAATGAGGTTTTTGGTGCAGCACTTGCAACTTCTGTGTGACCAAAATGGTTACCCGGAGGTCACCAAAAGGTCAGCGACCGATCGTCGACCATTGTTTTTCGCGCCACTTTTTTTTGCTTTGGTCATATGGGGCGTAATCGATTAATCAACTCCGGTCGCCTGAGCCACTTTTTGGCACATGCGTACATCCTACAGACTCGGGTTAAATAAACGAATATGCTCGGGGTGGACAAAATGGTGGCTTAATCTAAAACTTAATATTTTTTTTATCAATAACCGATATATCTACAGCAAAATAGGATTTAAAGTATTTTATGATTGTAAAAGCTGACAATCTGGGTTATTAAAAAAACCTCATTAAACCAACACGTAGGAGTTGTACTGGTAGCTGTTATCCTACAGGTACCAGCACAGATGTGACGTCATCGCTCCTAGCAAACACCAGCCAAGAGGTGGGTTACTGGGGTCGGGTAGTTTTGCACATGGCACGTGTATTTCTCGACTCCACTCGCGGTGTTCGATTTGAAATTCTGACGACTCGGATGACCCGAGTCGCCCAGGTCGTGTTAATCGAGTACGGCCAAGGAGAAAATAGTTGCAAGCCATAGTGTAACTGAGGCGTAAGCTGAAGCTACAACCCGGCATGCTCTATCGATTCTTTACTCCTTCCTGAGGGACCAGTGGATCTAGGAACACACATATTGGTCCCCTTTCTCTAGTAAAACACGGTGAGAAACGACCGGCGACCCTTTTGTACCCCTTCCCCACTTCCCAAACCCTGCATGGCATAACCATAAGCAGCAGCCATACATATTGTGTGCACTAAGCACCTCTGGTACGACCCTTCCCACCTCCCCATTGCCTGCTCTGCATAATGAGATCACCACGAGCAGTGTTGCTTAGTAGGAAACAACAAGTGCTGGCGCCGGGCAGGTCGGGCACTCGGGAAATAATTAATAAACGCCCGGTCCAGTCTAGACACCACAAGACCGCAGCAAAGACCCTATAATACTAAGATGGCTCGGCTCACTCCCTATCTCTCCCATGGTAATGTAAATTTCGCAGTGCCACCTTTTGGTGGGTTTGATCAGCCCGGCTGCTGGTTGGTGTTTCACGTGTAAACACATACAATTATATTATACATGAGATAGGTAAGTCTGAATACATGAGATAGGTAAGTATGAATACACAATTTGAAATTGCTATGAACAAATACCCATCATCAGCATCATGATCAGCATTGCCATCATCACACTTCTTTCACATTCATATATACATTTATACATATAATATAGCACCTGTTTAACCAAGAGAACAGCCAGTGCACCAAGTAGTGGGTTTGATCATTTTGATTACACAGTACAGGCTGAGTGAGCCATCTTAGTATTATAGGGTCTTTGACAGCAGTAGACACCACTTTGACCAGACCAGCACAGAGACCTGCTGAGCACACTAGGTAGGAAGGAGGAGGGTGTTTATCAACCGTTAAGGGCACAATCTTGATTGTCGAGGCATTAAATAAGTAATAAATAGGGCAGGCCGCCCCACCTCCCTCATCTCCCATACAATCGCACATACTAACACATTCATTCAACATATACAACGACACAAGCACCCAGGTAATGGGCCCGACGCGGTGGCCGAATTAGTACTAGTGGCGTGCAGGCTTCCCGTGCGGAAGGTCGGGAGTTCGATTCCCGGTCGAGTCAAACCGATGACTTAACAAATTGATACTTGTTGCTGCCTAGCCTGATGCACGGCATTACTAGAATAGGGCAATGGTTAGCTCAGTATCAGGATAATGTGACTGAGTGGGATGCCTGGTCTCACAATGGGGCAGCATTATAAAGTCGCCATAAATGTACATTGTCACAAGTCGTTACTCGTCCTGATATTGTTTGTTTGTTGTTGTTTTACGTCCTATCAACAGTCAAGCAATGATTCGGCTCGGATTCGAACTCCCAACCTTTCACATGGGAAGCCTGTGCTCTGTCGATTCGTCCACCGCGTCCGGTGTCACAGTTTCCGCCGTCCGCCAGTTTCTGCGGTACGCCTACACTCAAATGCATTGTCAATGGCCATGAGCAATCTTCATACAGAAAAAGTGAAATATCTCTAAAACCACACCACCTAGAAACAAATCGCTTGGTACACATATAGAAAACATCTTTACCAAAAACATTATATTAAATTCATAAGGTTAGGGTCGATGCTGTTAGATTTTGATGCATGCACAGAAGCGATGCGCACCGCGGAAACTGTGACACCGGTCGTCCTGATATGACCCTAGATGTTGCTAGGGAGCAAAAGTCCAACAAACCCAGGTAATGCATATATAGAATGGTTTTACCTGCACTTAAAGCTGCGTTGTCTGATGAAAGCATCACATTTTCAGAACCAAAAACACTGGCCTAGATTTGATTCTACATATCTACCTTAGATACTGATGTACTTATTAAGCATTTCTTGCCACACAGAAGGGAATACAGAGTCGATTTAATAGAACCTGTTACTGCTGAAGCCTATGGTGCCAGAGTTTTGGTGTGCTTGCCCAAATTAATTGTACATGATTGCACTTCAAATATCTCAAAAGTTAGCCATTTAAAATAAAAGTTACTTCAAACTAAAGTAAAGTAGATTATGACAATCAATATATTTAATATATATTCATTTAAGAAAAATGACAGGAACTCAAAACCATGGTTTTGAGTTTCTGAAATTTTCTGAGATAAATACATTAGGTTGATCATTATAACGTGCCTTACTTTAGCTTGAAGTAACTTTTATTTTAAGTGGCTAACTTTTGAGATATTTGAAGTGGAAACATGCTAAATTAATTTTGGAAAGCTTGTCAAAACTCTGAACCCATAGGCTTCTGAGGTAACAGGTTCTATTCAATTGCCTCAGTATTCCCTTCTGTGTGGTGACAAATGTGCACCAGTATCTAAGTTAGATATGTAGAATCAAATTTAGATAATTGTTTTGGTTTTGAAAATTTGATATTTTCATCGGACTATGCAGCTTTAACTATATGCTCCAACTGAGCGTGACTTAAAATACATACAAAGTCCATATATACAATAACGCCGCCCGTGTATATTGTATTGTATAGCATTGTTATTGTTGTCTATTATGGCCCAGACAAAAAAAAAGTAGTAACCATTGGATACGCATCGGGAATAAAGTTGTGCTGCCTGGTGTAATAGTAGGTGTCATGGCGCCGAGTACCACGTGACATGGGCAGTGTGTGGTGACAGGGGTGTTGGTCTAAAGGCTTAGTGCCACCCACCTTACACACAAAGGCCTACACCATCCACACACACACCATCCACACACCGCAACCCCTTACCATACGCCAATTTACCTGCGCCTCTGCTCCTCCCCCCCCCCCCCCCATGATGCCCCATCGACCACCTCCCCATGACCCCCCTCAACCCCCCCCCCCCCCATATTCCCCACCGAACCTCTCCCCTCGACCCCACCCTCCATCCAAACCCCAATGGCAACATACACTGATTGCATAGTGGGGGGAGGGTGTGTGTGTGTGTGTGGTGGGGGGGGGGGGTCTGTTCTGTAGACATTGCTTAACATTACAGTACCCCTTGTGCAATTTTAAACAGAAAATAAAAACAAGTGTAAATTGACGTCAGCGTGCGTCAGGGTTGATGACGTCACGACTTTATGCATTTTAGAACACTATTAAAGAGCGTCTTTACTTAGCAATATGCATATAAAAAGAGACTCAATTTATATGTAGAAATAGTGTTCTTACACACTGGGGCGATCGGCTAATGGGGAACCTGCTTTAATTTATAGTACATGTCGATTAAAGTTGCATAGTCCGATGGTCTTGAGTTTCGGTCATTTTCTGAGATAAATACATTAAATTGATCATTATGAGCTACTTTACTATAGGTTGACGTAACTTTTAGTTTAAATGGCCAACTTTGGAGATATTTGAAGTGACAACATGCCAAATTAATTTTGGCAAGCACGCCAAAACTCTGACACCATAGGGTCATGCAGTAACAGGTTAAATTGATTCCCCATGCCCTTCTATGTGACAACACATGCTTAATAACTGTACCAGTATCTAAGATAAATATGTAGAATCAAATCGAGGTAAGTGTTTTGGTTTTGAAAATTTGATGCTTCATCAGACTATGCAACTTTAAATATTATTCAACGCAATTCGATGCAAACATGAAAGGTATTCACCTGTTATTAGGGTTAACCAGTTCACTTGACGGGCTCCTTCTCATCCACACTCTCAAGACAAGACATGCTGGCCGAATGAATTGTGCGTCCATACTTCCCAGGCTACGGGATTTGAACCACGGCCGAGCCAAAGACAATGACTTGTCCCTACCTAGCCTGGCTTTTGGCATTACTAGGATAAGGCATGCAGCAGTGGAATGAGGAATACCAACTGTCCGCAATTGAAATTTATCTGATCAATGAATGAAATTTTAAAATAATAAAATTGAAATGCTGGCAGCAGTTACAGAATGGGAAATGGGGCAGGAAATGCAATATATATCCTTTAATCCAGGAACATTTGTTTCAAAAATTTATTTTAATCATAGGGTGTTCAACAGTACAATAACACAGTCAATCGCACTGTCACAAAATGCTACCTGTCATGCATGACTTCAAATGCTTATAGAATGTAATACTAACAGTAATAGCCAGGGTGGGTTCATACACTTGAAGAAAATAAAAATTCTGTGATTTTCCCAGCACTTTCCAGATCAACTTCAACAAAGTTCCAGTTCCAGGACCTTACTGAGCTAAAAGTGACACAATTTCTTTTCCAATATGGCCATGTTATTGCTTGGATCTCATGGATGTGTGCTTTTCCTATCCTGAGATAAAAAATAAATAAAATAATAATAATAATTAGGAATTTATATTTTATTTGACATAAAATTATTATTTTCAAAGGTTTTCCAGACTGCAAGATGATTTTCAAACGTATTCAAGCACTGTATACATTACAAGGGATGCCAGTTGGGGTTGATGAAATTAATGGAACAGTTTAGTTTGGGCAGTACCCGCTAGGTGGTGCCACGGTACTTCGGCCGCCCCTGGGTAGTGTTCTCATAATGTGACAGAAGGCGCCACCGGTGGTGTCAGCACTTCGGCTTATGAGAAAGTCGTCGTCAAATATTGACCAATCACAGCACACCGAATTTGTCATATTTTGCCCGTTCCATTAAAGATTTTTCAGTAGAAATCTCTACTGGAAATTAGTGGAATTATGGAAAATTGTCTATCTAAACAAAAAAAGAAGAAAAAAATGTCCCAAATTATCTAAAATGCATAGACAAATCTAATTTGAAAAAAATGGGGGGGGGGGGGAAATCGGTCGTAATGAATATGCATGGAAATTGGAAAATTTAACAAATCTAAGTCATCCCAAATTGTCTAAAACATTTATAAAAAATTGTTAAATGAAAAAAGGAGAAATTTGGAAATTATTCGAATTCCATTAATTAGTGGAAGACTGGCATCCCTGCATTACTTCATTTTCCAGGGTCCCAGGAAAGTACGAATCCCGGATAACCCAATCCCTCACTCCTGATGAATTCAACATGCACTGGCATTATTGGAATAGTTCAATAATATTAATGGCGACTAGCGTTAGGGTAGGTGATGAAGCTTAAGCAATTCATCATTTACACGCATCACTGCCAGCTATAAACACGGCATCTGAGCACAAACCTAGTACTAATAGTAGCCAGGTGTCACAAATATTCATGCTTTCCAACTAAAGAAAACAGTTTGGAATTTGACCAATCTCACAAGACACATTAAAGACAAAACTAGCTTCAGGCTAGAGCTTCTTGGAGATTTATACTGCCTATCATAGATAAGTCTGAATAGACTCGTTTTCACCATTAGACAGTTGGTCGATAAAAAGCCCAAGCCTACACTTTTACTGACCCAAGGGATTTTTAACATCCCACACCAGATAGACATGGTATGAGAGCAACTAGCCTTTGATGACTCTGTAAGTTATACACAGCTCCCGGAAATTCAAATTTGCATGGGGAATCGAACAACCAATCTTCAGATTAGGAGTCCCACCTAGAAAGAAGTCAGATACTCTAACCACTCCACCACAGAGAACATCTGCATATGTTATGAAATGTGAGTGTATTGAAAAGCAACTGGTAAGAGAATTTGCACATTACTGATCAGTAATACAGGTTCCGGTAGGTAATGCATCGTGCAGCCCACCCACCCTCACACCCACCCACCAACCCCTTGCTGGGAACCAGCAGGACAAGATTGTACCGTGTCAACTGTCCCCAGAGCAATTACTCAGCCGGAGGGTGTGTGTGTGTGGTGGTGGTGGTGGGGGGAGGGGGAGCAGGACAGGAGGGTTGAAGGGGTGTGTTTGTGTGTGTGCGGGGGGGGGGGGGGCAGCACGTGCCTTTATCAGATATGGATCCTGAGTATATATATCTAATCTCCTCAAAACTTTAAAATCTACATTAATAGGCCATTAAATGCTTTTTCAGGACTGACTTTGGTATAAGGATTTTGGTTGTTGGAGCTTTACATCCTGGCAATATCTAAGGTCATATCAGGATGGGTACCGACTTGTGACAGTGCATACTCATGGTGACTTTATAGTGCTTCCCCACTGGAAGACCAGGCTGCCAGCACCATGACCTGATATCCTACTCAGTCACATTATCCTGACACTGAGCCAACCAGTCCTTGCCTAACCCTAATAATGCCAAGCGCCAGGCTAGGATTAGTAGGAAACGACAAGTATCAATTTTTAAGCCATTGGTTTGACTCAACCAGGGTTCGACTCCCATGATCTATCAAAACAGAGACGGACGCTCAACTCGTTCAGCCATCCCGATTGGTCTGTTTTTGGTGTATATAGACAAATAAGTGTTCACAGTTCCTGTCTACCATTCGCTATATAAGAAGGTTCAACTCCTAACCCCCCGGGGCAGTCGCGTGGCGCTTAGGCCCAGCTGACCACCCTCTCCGGAGGGTCTGACCACAAGGCAATTGATGCTGCCCTTCACCCCTCGGTTTACAACCCACGTGACCCGCCCCAAAGACAAACAGACAGACGCTGCCACTGACAGATGCTGACAAGAAGTCACAAACACCACAAATTACACATAGGGGGTGTACAGAGGGTTAGTGATTTGGATAGTAGATTTGAACCATCGTGTGTAGCTCCAAATGTCACCGTCAGAAATCAGCTAGCAATTTGACAGTACTGGTGTTTAAAAATAAGATGCCTTGAAAGGTACATTATGTCCAATCTGAGGTTATTTTAAATTACGAAGTGGCTATTCGTACGGCACTGTATGAATAACCAGAGCGCTTGTTAGTACCACACTCCTTTATCACATCATATCCTGTCGTAGAGCTATCCCCGTCCCGTAGGTTTAGGTTAGGATTAGGGTTATGTTAGGGTTAGGGTTGTGTTAGGCTTAGGGTTATACTAGAGTTATGCTAGGTACACACACAGCGTATAGGATTCGCGCACTAAAACTCCCGATCAGCTTAAAACTGAAGTCGGGCCGATTCATTTTTCGAATCGGGAATCGCAATCGTAGTGCTAGCGCACACCTACCGTTTTAGCCAAATAATTAGTTTTTAGTCGTGAATCGCAATCGGTAGGTGTGCTAGGGGAGTGCACACCTCACGATTTTTGGGCAGTTTTAGATCGTATACGCTAGGTGGGTGCGGGAAAACGATCGTATACGCTAGGTGTGTACCGGGCATTAGGGTTAGGTAAGGTTAGCTGTAAACACTGTTTCTTCCTATGATTGGGTCAAAGCTAGGTCCCACGGGTATGAATAGCAGCTGCCTATTTTTAACAGGTCACATATATATAGGGGAAATGAGTTAAGTTGCTAGTTTAAAATAACAAGTTCATGGTGGTAGTGGTGGTGGTAATGGTGGGTGAATCAAATTAAAGATAATATTCTATATACACAGAAGCGGTACACAAGTCTGTGTTTGGATGCTCCACCAATCGCTACATGGACAGATTCAATTTGCCGCACGTGCAGCTATATCATTTTATATGAAAATCCGCAGCCGCTTCCAGCTTCAGTATCCCCCCCCCCCCGGCAACTGCACAAAGCAACCTTAGCTTAAGCGCTCGTATTTGTTTGAGGGGCGGAAACACAAGTTTACTTTATTAGAAAAATTAGTTTAAGTTTTATGTGAGGAATTTAAATAGGGAAGCAGAGAAAGAAATACGTTTTTGGAAAAACTCAATAGACAACATTCGTTTCTCCAGTATGAGAAATGTGTCATAAATACACTAGCATATAAAATTATAACCTAACTATCATCAGTTAAATATCACGACAAACATATTTTTCTAGCTCCGAACCAAGAATGTTGTGGAAAGATTATGACAGCACAAAATATATGTCAACGGGTAAATTGTTCACGCTGATATCCAGGCTAGATTATGTGGCAACGTTGCTCAGCATATATCCCATCTCATGGCCTATTTGGATATGGTGCCGCCACCTAACGACAATTTGCGACATTATTGACGGAGGGCGATAGCTCGGTGCTGCCGTCTATTGATAACTAGTGAAACCAACAAGGCTGAGACGGGTGGAGCCAAGCACCCGCCATCAATAATATATTATTTAGTCAAATGTCAAAAGATAAAGAGAATTGTGCCTGATCTATTTAGTTAATCCAGGATACAAATGCTAAATTAAATGCAATCCGCCTGAAAACTGAAACGAATTTAAACCCACATATATACATTTACATGCCTATTCTGTTCTTGAAAAAAAGACTTAAAAGTCACGAATTATAATTTATTATGTATGTATCTTTCTTGCTAGTATTAAACATCGTTATCATTTACTTCCGAATCTCATCAGAAAAGAACAATTATTCTCAAATAAAGTTTTAGAATTAGAATTAAATAGACATTAGTAACACATCCGCATGTTGTAATGTTACTGTAACATTGTTAACGTTAGCCAATCTTCCCAAAAGCAGGCCGAACAGACTAGTAAATAGTAGTAGTCGTGAAAGATGGCACTGGCACTGGAACAGTGGAAGGACTGTGATCACACAAACATATCCAGTTATACGAGTTCAATTCCAACCCTCCTCCAAATCCTAATCCTAATGGAATAAGTACGAATCAAACTAGATCATTTAACTGGTTGCTATACGTGTTAGAAGCTCGCAATGCGGAGACAATTATGCCAAGTTTGTCGTCGTTTAAATTCAGATTCAGTCTGAGTCTGTTAAAGCTGACTCGGGTGCCATCAAACATTCACAGGTACTGAGGTAGAGACAAATTACAGGTAGGCAATCACCTGAAGGTTTCTTACCTGGTCCAGGTCGGGGATCTATTATTTGCGTGCTGTTGGTAGATTTGATTTGATAAAATAATCCGCTGACTTATTTTTCGTTGTCACACGGAGCGATGCAATAATAAACAAAAACTGGACGATAATTTGTGTACAGGTGAGCTTCAAACGATGGGGATGACCGGTGACGTCACGAAGGGTACTCCCGTGCATTGATATCGCCCCATTTAGGGCGCTTTGTACTTATAAGGACACTGAGCATTAACACCTATTTTCCAGACTTATTTATGTGAAACTCTTCGAGTTTGCATTACATTTCTGTTGTATGGAATGTGGTTTATTCATGGTTTTATTAGTTATCGCATGTGATGGGGAAATTACATGAAAGTAGTCCGCGGAAAGATACGCGCACCTGTGCTGTGAGGCGGGGCTTCCGCTTTTGGAGCTTAATGTTTATCACGCGGACTTTGTATTGAAAGCATGTAAATCTCGACACCGGCAAGTCACATTGCTATGAAATATTGCAAATGTCAAAGTGCCATCAATGTGGGAACCTTGTTTACTTCGGTAGGTACTCATTTGAGGGTTGTAACTATGTGAGAGGGAGTGAGTAGCATCGGGTATTGTTTGAGAATCCGGCAACTGTCACACTCACAGTCGCAACACTATGTTATGTATACATGTACACAGTTGCGCTTGCAGACTGACTGAGTGAAAGTGAGTGATGATGCACATGTGGTGTGAGATGTGGTCTGCTCCTGTCAATTAACTGGGTAGCTTCGCCCGTGATGCCACTAGCCTAACTATGTGATGAATTCCCCCCAAGCGTCAACGGCCGACACTATGTGGTATGTCTATGTGGATCCAAGCAATTTGATGTCGGAAGATTATCCGATTTAAGACTAAGTTAAATCGGAAGTTTCTATTCTGGGAGATCTTTTTCCTCTACATGTCAAACTTAAAAGATGATTGAATTGATCATTTGGGCATTTTATTTTATGAATGCATATGGTTATTTTCAAAAGATTTATGTTTTATATAACTAAAGAACTGACTAACTGCAGACCAGGTGGATGGAAATATTTTCATGGGTGGTTTTCAATGTGTCGGTTCTGGGAGATGGTTTAATTTAAATATAAATTTCCTAGGTATTTTAAGAAATAACAATTATAATTGGCTCTATTTAACTGAGAAACTGCAACTCGTAATTATGTTAATGTATTTTTTCTCAGAAGATATTTCATGGACAAATATTACTCAGCTGCGAATAGACTACATATTGTTAAAATTTGAGTTGGTTCACCAAACATGCACTTGCACATTGATACTACTAGAAGTACCAATGCCAATTAAAAATTTAATAATAATTGAATTAATAAATATGTTATGTTTCTAGTTATAATTTACAGTCGTCCCTCCACTAATGTGTGGGTGCATCTTCCAAGTTCTATTAATAACATTAGTGGTTGTGCTAGGAATTCGATGTATTTTGAAATTCCCATGTATCGCTAGTATTGGTATAGTCTACATGTATTTATAGTTAACATAGGAGTAAACAGAATGGCCAACAATTCCAATTTCCGTGGAATGATACAATTTTTCACGTTCTGATTCAATGGTTATACACAAAATGTCAACCATTCCGCGTATTAGAATTTATTTGATAGATTGTTTTTGTCTTAGTGAATTTCAAATTGGTCATGTAAATATTTCCTCTGTAAAGATATATTTATATAATAATGCTATTTTGGGATTCGTGTATATATGCGTCAATGTAATGTGCTACCATTAGGCCAACTAGGAAGCCGCCCTAGGCTAGGGCACAGACCTCAGAGGGCACAGGGTCACGGGGCTTTTAGAATGAGTAGACGATGCCGCCAGCATTGTCTACATGCTCACCTACGACCTAATATAAAGAGATTCACCCCATACTTGCAGTAGGGGTGAAAATCAACCCATTAGTGGCGAAAGGGGTGGGTAAATAAAATGAGCACATACATTCTTAATTTAAGAAGCAAAATATATTCTTCACATTTCTCTTTATATTTACCGGCTACTTTTGAAGGAATACTTGATTAAATAATATAGATTAATAGAATTTAAGACTCGAATTGAGGGTATTTTAATTACCGCCATCTTTGTTGTTTTGCATTCTCTCTCATCTGACCAACTCTGTGCCAATATAGATAAACATGTGATAAGGGAACCAGGAGCTCATCTTCTGACTGCTTGTTTGATAGCAAACAGTTGTCACCATCTTTTCTAATGGGTGATTCTTCACCCCCTACTGCAAGTACGGGGTTAATCTTTCATCTACTACGACCTGTACTTTTCCCCACAACATAAGACATACTCCATAGGATTGCGCGACCAGACGGGAATGGCCGGATGAGTTCTCCTGTTTTGGGAGATCGGGGGATCCGAAGCCATGGGTCCAAACCCTGGTCGGGTCAAACCTATGACTTGAAAATTTAGGGTCTTACTGGGGTACAAAACTACACCAACCACCCAGCCTCCCCCGACCCTCTCAGAGGACTGTGGTTGGACTCTTAGGCTGCCTTTTTCCTTCCTCCCCCCCCTACCCCTCAATTCCTCTGATCACTACACACCGGAAGCCAACTCCCGACAACATGGGACTGCTTTCAGTGGTGCCCATTCAGTGCTGCAGATTTGCAGCCTTCAGCGCACCAATGCGACTGAAAACTCCCCAAAACAACAACAACATACTTATCGCTTCCTAGCCAGGCGCTTGGTATTATTAGGACAGGGCAAGGACTGATTAGCTCAGTGTCAGGATAATGTGACTGAGTTAGATATCAGGTCATGGTGCTGGTGGCCTGGTCTCCCAGTAAGGCATCACTATGAAGTAGACATGAGTGCGTACTGTCACAAGTCAGTACCCGTCCTGATATGACCTTAGCTGATGCTATGGCTTAAAACAACAACAAACAAACAAACAACAAACCATAGGATTGTGCGCGCGTGCAGTGCCAATGACACCGCATCTGCTACTTCTACTTCTACAATTCCAACTCCTATTTGACAACTTTTTGAAAAGCACCACTGACGTAGAGTGAAATGCTGGCTTGAACTGTTGCGTTTGTTTTGCTGACTAGCGGAGCGCCGGACGTCTCTGGGGAAGGAGTGGCACCGAACGTGCCTGCGGTGTGAGGAGTGTGGCAAGGTGCTCCACCCGGGTCAACATGCAGAGGTATGCTACCGTCTTTGTACCCAAGAGAATTACAAAGTATTTAGCAACGATCACTAAGATGAAACAGGGTCAGACAATAAGGACTGCCCAGTCGCCCGTGCCACCTAGTTTACTCAGTCGGGCGGGTGAAGTTCTCGGTGACCTTATTTTTCTGATCTACAGTAGAAGATTTTAGCTTCAATTGGCTGACTTGGACTTATGAAAGTAGTTTTGCCACTAAGGCAAGTATGAATTCAGTCACTTGCCCGATTGGGCAAGTGGCAAAAAAGTTACTATCCCTGATCTATTAGTCCCTAAACTGTGTGTCACGAATTGAGTTTTATTTAAAGTTGCATAGTTCGATGGTTTTGAGTTTCTGAAATTTTCTGAGATAAATACATTAGGTTGATCGTTATAATGTACCTTACTTTAGCTTGAAGTAACTTTTAATTTAAGTGGCTAACTTTTGAGATATTTGAAGTGGAACCATACAAAATTAATTCTGGCAAGCTTGTCAAAACTTTGACCCACATAGGCTTCTGCAATAACAGGTTCTATTCAATTGCCTCAGTAGTAGTCCCTTCTATGTGGTGACACATGTTTAATAAGTGCACCAGTATCTAAGTTAGATATATGTAGAATCAAATTTAGATAATTGTCTTGGTTTTGAAAATTTGATATTTTCATCAGACTATGCAGCTTTAACCACAAACGTTTATTATGGCTTCTCCAAAGGGTGATCTTCCAGCTGAATAACCAATGTTACATTAAATTAAAACTCATACTTATGCAAAGTGCATCGTTGTAACACATTGGCAATTGAAACTTTTACCTAAAATCAGATATATGTCCTTGTATGTATACATATATATATGTAAGCATTTGATATGCACTATGTATCATATGGCCACATGAGAATGAGGAGATGGCCACAGTGGGATGTTTTAGCACTACAGACTACAGTAGTACCTGCCTTCAGCGACTTCTGTGATCGACACACATTTGAATTGCTAAATATTATATAGACAATTTTTAATTGTCCAAACTGTTATTATTTCATTAAACTTTCACTCCAATAACATTACACCTTGTATTTAAGGACAACATTAGTCTGGTTGCAAAGTTGTCAATTGAAGAAGTATTAGTCTACGTGTATTCATTAAATCATCATAGAGACAGTTATTTCCCATGGTTATTGGGTTCAAGGGACAGTTAGTATTTTATTCATTTCATTGGTTATAGCAATGCTTTATGTTTTATTTTACATATCGCCCAAACCTTTTCAAGACCCCACAATTTAATTGCCACTTCACCTATTAAAGTAAACTTTGGACATTAAATGTTGTCCACTGTCTTCTTAGTAGACCTATTTTAAGCTCACCTCACTGCCATTTCACCCTGCCATTCGGTGCCTTCATTTCAGCTGTTATTAAGAAACCAGAACCCTCACTTTGTGAACAAACCTGCCAACCGGAAGTAGGTGGTCACGTGACGGTGGCATTACTAGCATGTTTTTGCGCATGCGCATTTAGTTGTTTGCTCATAGTTACCCTACATCCGTGACTATTTCATAATAAAAATGGATCCTAGAGAGTCGCACTCTCGACTCCATAAGACTTGTTTCTAAAGTTCCGTTGGTGATGAAATAGTTTCGGAGTCGTGTTAATGCTGTTAGGACTTCGTTTGCATGTTGCAAGTTTTGATGATTTCTGCAGTCAGACGCTTGTGTGATGACTAGATAACTTTGAGAGCTTTAGTGTAGGAAAAGTAAGTCTATTTTTAGTGTTTGTAAGTAGGGTAGTTACTTATAGTCAAACGCAGAAAAAATAAGACCAGTCCCCTACAAAAGCTTGCTTTGTATTCATAGATGAGCCTGTCTCAAAAGGTGATGATTCTTCTTTTTATTGGTCCATTGTAACAATTGACACAAAACAGCACAGAAACGGTTACACTGAAAACACAAGGACATTTGCTTCAAATCAATATGTATTCTATTTGGGATTATGAAACACCATGTTAAAAAACAGATCAGTTTATCCTGAGCAAATGCATAAGCAGATAGTATGTTGATCGTTACAATGGACAAAGTTTTGTCCCATATTGCTCAGCACCTTTTGAGACAGTGTCAGATACCCTGACTGATAGTGATAACATTCCAATCCGCCATTTTATAAATATGGGTATTCAAAGTTCCGCTGGTCCCTCAAGAAGGACTGGAGCTGAGACCGAGCACGCCGGTGTCATGGTATAAAACCCCGGCCCGATCGCAGCCCCTGCCGTGAAGACAGTTGACTAAGCATTTATTTTTGTAAAATAAATTTAAAAACTTTCAGTGGATCGATTAAAAATATCTTAATGCGCGATTGAAGAGGAAGATCTGAAGTATTTAATGTAACCTAAGAGCAATTTATGCTGAAAGTATTAAAAACAGAGATAATAGTGAAAGTTGGGATATTCTGAGTGTGAGTGCAATCTTCATACAGAAAAAGTGAAATATCTATGAAACTTACACCACCTAGAAACAAACCCCCTGGAACATATATAGAAAACATATCCAACGAACAGATTATATTAAATTTATACGGTTAGGGTTGTGCATTTCTATTAATCTTTAATAGACACTGGCAGTGTGTATTCGTTCTGCAGCCGAGCTGAGCTTGTTTACAACCTCTGCGCATGCGCAGAAGCCACGGCAGGGGCTGCGATCTGGCAGGGGTTTTATACCATGACACCGGATCACAGCTACAACTTCCACACAAGAAGTTTTTTTTTTTTTTTTTCCCTTGAAGATTTATACTGCCTATTATGGATAAGTCTGAATAGACTTGTTTCCACCATTAGACACTTTGTCGAAAGAAAGCCTGAGCCTACACTTTTACCGACCTAAGGGATTTTTAACCTCCCATACCACATAGACATGGTATGAGAGCAACTGGTCTTTGATGACGTTGTAAGTTATACACAGTGGTGGAAATCCAAATTGGCAGAGGTGGAGGCATGGGGAATCGAACCACTGACCTTCAGATTAGGAGTCCGACCTAGAAAAAAGTCAGACACTCTAACGCCTCCGCCACAGAGAACACCATATTTGTGCCCTTCCCACCCATATACTTCACTATAGACCCTAATATGCTATAAACTCACAATACATATTAACACATGCTTTCTGTTGACCAAACATGGTATTGATCTTGTCATACATATTTTTAATGTGAAATTATACTAGAAATGATGTAATGTTACTATTGTTTGGTAAAATGCAGCTTAGTCTATTCACCACCTCCTTTACCTTGCCACCGGACGCGGTGGCTGGATGGGTATGAGCGCTGCCTTCTCGTGCAGAAGGTCACAGGTTCGAATACCGTCGGAGTCAAGCGAATGACTTCGACAATTTATGGTTGTGCTTACCTACCCTGGCGCTCAGCATTAATCAGATAGGGAAAGGGCTGGTTTGTACAGTATTACTATTAGGATATTGTGACTGAGGGTGATATCGGGTCATGGTGCCACCTAGATAAAAGATTCACCCGGTACTTGTAGTACACGGGTGAAGGACAACGTTCTGTTAATACGGGGGAAAATAGCTTTAGTATGGAACAGGAATTAGAAACTGTGGCTCCAGTATCAAATGGCTACCCATATAGGCACAGAGTTGGTGAAATGGGCGAGAATGCAAAAAGACAAGATGGCGGCGCTAGAACACCGTCAATTTCACTATTAAATCTTATTAAACTAGATATTTAATTATATTTTTCAACTCAAAGGTAGCGGGGAAATAAGACATGTAAAGAATAATTGTTGCTTCTTAAATTGTGAAATTAGGCTCTCCTTTCATTTCCCCGCATTTTCGACAGTTTTTATATAGGGTTGGTATTCACCCGTGTACTGCGAGTACCGGGTGAATCCTTTATCTACGTGCCACCACGCACCAGCCTGGTCTCCTAGTGCCAGCACTATACAAGTTGCCACGGGTGCGCACTGTCACACATCTGTACCCGTCCTGATATGATCGTACATGTTTCTAGGACGTAAAACCTTCGTCCTCCACCATGTCAACTGTAGCTGTGATCCAACGTGCCGCGTCCCAGCTTCGGTACTTCCCGAGGGACCAGCGAATTTAGGAATACAGTAAAACCTCTCTAAATCGACCGACCTTGGGACCGACTTTAGTTTAAGTGGTCCATTTAGGCAGGTGGTCGGTTTAGGGGGTTAGAATATGGTTACAATGGTATTGTTGGTACCCAAATAAAGCGATCGATATAGGGGAGTGTCAGATCTGTGGAGGTGGTCGGTTAGAGAGGTTTTACTGTACCTGTATTCTTGATGAGGTTGAGGATACTAATTCTGATATTGCAAAACATGTTCTATATATATAATACACGCGCAGGAATTCCAAATTGTACCGCCCCTACCCCCATTTATTCCACCTTACGTGTTAAGAGTACTGGAAGAGAAGTTGGGTCAAGTAAGAGTTTGGTTTGTTTACATTACATTTAGTATCCAATGATTTACTTCATATACTTGTTTCCCTATTGATATGGAAATACAAGTCCGGTCTGTGAGAAAAGTAGTATATATATTTAGTGAGTGAGTGTGTGTCGGTGTGTGTGTGTGTGTCGGGGGTATCAATATACAGTAAAACCTCTCTAAATCGACTGACCGTTGGACCGACTTTAAGTGGTCCATTTAGGGAGGTTATCAGTATTTTTGGGACCCAAATATAGAGATCGATATAGGGGAGTGGTCGATCTGTGGAGGGGTCGTTATAGAGAGGTTTTACTGTAATCCAAATAACAGAAAAGAAACCTCACATGATCCTATAGTATTTGTGTGTTTTTTTTCTTTTCTTTTGGAGGACATTTATTTATATTAAATTATAACACCAGGCGTGCATTCAAATATAAGGTACCACACCACTTGCAAATATAAGGTACCACCCACTATTATCTACGCGCTCATAACAAATCCAAGTTCACGTACAACAACACCAGCTAACGTCACTTCCCCATAGAGCCTGTGCATGTTTTGTGTTGCAGTATTTACGTGAGTGTGACGTCAGTTCCCCCTTGCTCTCCGCCCACACCCACTTTCCCACCGGATGTATAGTGCGGGTTTGTAAGTGTGTCGTGTTTTGTAGATGGGGGTAGTTAATGGGTCAGACAGGACTTGCTTGCAGTCAACATTCTGTGACATTTATGAGGGTAAAATGAAGCGTTCCTTTACCGCAGTGTCACGTGTGTGTGTGTGTTGTGCTATATGGAGCGTGACTTGGTTACTTCATGTTGTGCGCGCGCAGACAAACATACAGACACACGTAACTACGAAAGAAGCATTTATATATATATACCATATATATTATTATATGTGTATATATATGCACCATTGAATATGACAGAAACTCAAAACCATCCGACTAAGCAACTTTAATTACAAGAGATGTGGAACACAGAAGATGTCCTCTGTGAGTACCAGGTAGCGATGATCTCTGACTGTCTGAGTGGTGAGATCCGTCACCCGTGTCTTTTTGTGCCCTCTGCTCCACATAACACTGCAGTATATTATTCCATGCACGACGTACCTCATGAATAGAGGCATAGCAATGAGGTTTCAAATTATTATTACTACTGTTTATAAAGCAAGTGTCATGTGAAATGTCCTAAAAATGTCAAGTTTTGTGTGGAAAATATTTGATTTATTTTCAATTATTCAGATGCAAAAGGACATACACTTTGAGGAAACTTGTTTATAGGACTTTGGCAGCGTTTTGATTTTGTGGTACTCATGTCACACTATTGGTACTCAACTTCTGAGAACGACCCATATACGTTTCGCCGTGAATATGGCCCATGCTGCCGACACGGCGTAAAGCAACCATCAATCAATCAGTATATACATATACATGTACAGTGAAACCCCGTTATAACCATCCTCGATTTAGCGCGAATTCGGTTATAACGCGATGATTCATTGGACCTAGAATTCTTTGTTTGTTTGTTGGAGTTTTACGTCCTGGCAACATCTAAGGTCATATCAGGACGCGTACCTACTTGTGATAGTGCACACTCATGGTGGCTTTATTGTGCTGCCCCACTGGGGATCAAGCCGCCAGCGACATGCTCAGGAAGGGGAGCCCCGCCTCAATCTCATCATTTAATAATTTCAGAATTGAAATGCTATTATGTTAAGGAAAAACCACGGGAATGTCAGGTTTTAATGTTCATGGTAGTTTTTCATTCCTTGTATGTTAAAGTTGCACAGTCCGATGGTTTTGAGTTTCTGTCATTTTCTGAGGTAAATATGGTAGGTTGGTCATTATAATCTATCTTACTTTAGTTTGAAGTAACTTTGACTTTAAATGGTTAACTTTTGAGATATTTGAAGTGCAAATGTACAAAATTAATTTTGGCAAGCTTGCCAAAACTCTACCACCATAGGCTTCTGCAGTAACAGGCTCTATATGGCGTTGTCTGTGGTGGAGTGGTTAGAGTGTCTGACTTTTTTCTAGGTCAGACTCCTAATCTGAGGGTCGGCGGTTCGATTCCCCGTGCCCCCAGCTCTGCCAATTTGGATTTCCACCGCTGTGTATAACTTACAGCGTCATCAAAGGCCGGTTGCTCTCATACCATGTCTATGTGGTGTGGGAGGTTAAAAATCCCTTGGGTCGGTAAAAGTGTAGGCTCTGGCTTTCTATCGACCAGTAGTGGAGTGGGGAAGACCAGTCGTCTGTGACTGGGATTTCCCCTGCTTGGGACAACTAATGTACCAAAAAAAAAAAAGAGAGACAAATAAGTGTTCACACTTCCTGTCTACCATTCGCTATATCGCTATATTAAATTGACTACGTATTCCCTTCTATGTGGCGACAAATGTTTAATAAGTGCAGCAGTAGCTAAGTTAGATATGTAGAATCAAATCTAGATACTTGTTTTGGTTTTGAAAATTTGATGTTTTCACCGGACTATGCAGCTTTAATATCAGCTACAATGATTCTTGTGCCTTGCTTACTAGTCATAAATTATTTGCTCTCGGGATGTTGGTCAGCGTGTGGCTCTGCTAGATTACGCAGGTCTGGGTGGAAGGTAGGTAAAAGTTTCACCCCATCCCAGAGTAAGGGTGAATGACAATTATAGCTAAATCCACGCAATAACTTTCAAATAGGAAGTAACTGTGGAGGTTGTGGTCCCAATACGTTTTTTTTGTTGTTGTTTTTTTTGTTTGTTTGTTGGTACATTAGTTGTTTTAAGCAGGGGAAATTTCAGTCGCAGGCGATTGGTCTTCCTCATTCCACCGCTCCTTGCCCTATCCTAATAATGCCAAGCGCCTGGCTAGGAAGTGACAAGTATCAATTTTTAAGTCATTGGTTTGACTCGACCAGGATTCGAACCCACGATCTACCACACTGGAGACGGACGCTCTAACTCATTTGGCCATCCCATCTATATCGGTGTGATGTTGCGAAATTGGTAGAGAATGCAAAACTCCAAGATGGCGGCCACAGAAAGGTCTTTTAAAGTGTGTCAAACTACATGGTTTCATAAATTTGTCACTTAAAAATAGCGGGAGATGATCAACAAGCATTTGAACTATAAATCTATCAGTTTAGATTGCAAATTGATGTAGTTATTTCCATAACCGAGCTTCCCGACACTTTTTCTAATGGGTTGTTCAGCAGCCCTGTCACAGGAACTGTCAGTAATCTAGGTTGACGTGTGGGTTCTCATTCGTTATCGACATTCAGGGTTTAGTGTGCCTTGCGCCTGTCTTGATCAGTGGGACTGGCACTCAGAGACTGACACCGTAATGGTTGCTACTTACGCTCCTCACCCCTCGAACCCACCCCATCTATTTGCGCGCGTTTCCTCACCCCTTGAACCCACCCCGTCTAGTTGCGCGCGTTTCCTCACCCCTTGAACCCACCCCGTCTAGTTGCGCGCGTTTCCTCACCCCTCGAACCCACCCCTTACCCCGTCTAGTTGCGCGCGTTTCCTCACCCCTCAAACCCACCCCTTACCCCGTCTAGTTGCGCGCGTTTCTCCCCTCAAACACCCGTCTAGTTGCGCGCGTTTCCTCACCCCTTGAACCCACCCCGTCTAGTTGCGCGCGTTTCCTCACCCCTCGAACCCACCCCGTCTAGTTGCGCGCGTTGGTTGGTTGTTGGAATTTTACGTCCAGGCAACATCTAAGGTAAAATCAAGACGGGTACCGACTGTGCGCACTCATGGCAACTTTATAGTGCTGCCCAACTGGGAGACCAGGCCGCCAGCACCATGACCTGATATACTACTCAGCCACATTATCCTGATGTTGAGCTAACCAGTCCTTGCCGTATCCTAATAATGGAGAGCACCTGGCTAGGAAGCGGCAAGTATAAGTTTTTATGTCGTTAGTTTGACTCGACCGGGGTTCGAACCCATGGATTCGAATCCCTCGGTGTACCAAAATGGGATCCGGACGCTCAACTCAGTCGGCCATCCCGTCTGGTCCCCCTGTTACAGGAACAGGACTGTGGGAGTAAACTAGGTGGACGTGTGGGTTCTCATTATTCGTTATTGACATTCGGGGTTTAGTGTGGCTTGCGCCTGTCTCGATCGGCGGGACTGGCACTCGGAGCTAGACTCAGTAATGGGTGCTAGTACTGCTACTCACGCCCCTCACCCCTCGAACCCACCCCGTCTAGTTGAGCAGGTGTCTGTGACTCATTCCCAGACTGCCTCACGCCACCCCGAAGCCACATGGAGAGTGCACCTCACTCAGAACAGCTCCAGTCTAATCGCCAGTCTAGGCCTGAATAAATTATTCATCATCATCGAAAGATGCGATGGTTGAGTTAGTAGAGCGCAGACTTCCCATGTGGACGGTCGGGAGTTTGATTACCAGTCAAGACAAAACAATTGCTTATAAAATTGATACTTGTCACTACCTAGCTTTGCGTTCAGCCTTAATAGAACAGGGCAAGGACTGGTTAGCTCAGTATCAGGATAATGTGACTGAGTGGGAAATCGGGTTATGGTGCTGGTGGCCTGGTATCCCAGTGTGGCAGCACTATACAGTCGCCATGAGTGCGCACTGTCACAAGTCGGTACCAATCCTGATATGATGTTGCCAGGACGTAAAGCAAAACAATTACTCAGGTATAATTATTCATAGTCGCGATTATTCACAAATGGCCTCTCATGTATCATTATGATTTAGTACTATCTAAATGCTGCGTTGACTTGTTAATCGTGTTCTGTTTGAATTTAATTGACTTCACTTGAGACCGGGTACATATCATGTGGTGTGTGCATGTAGTGTGATGTATTAGATTTAGACTCCCACCGATGAACCACAGTGATTCCCCCCATCCCCCAGGCTTTGGAGCTGTGAGGGTTATTTTGTGAGGCCAGGCATGAAATTAACCCATTAGAAGTACCATATGGGAGCGTAGGGTTAAAGCAGGCCTACCATTGGGGTGGCGCCCAATCGGTCTCGCGTGCACATGCGCGGGAGTTTGGTTCCTGGTCGAGTCAAACCAATGACTTATAAAATTGATACTTGTTGCTTCCTAGCCTGGCACTCGGCATTAATAGGATAGGGCAAGGAGTGGGATGTCGTGTCACGGTGCCTACGGCCTGATTTCCAAGTGGTGCAGCACTATAAAGTAGCCATGAGTGCGCAATGTCACAAGTCGGTACCGGTCCTGATATGACCTTAGATGTTGCCAGGACGTAAAACTCCAACAATCAACCAACCAACTTCACAGTAAAACAATAGATTTGGCGGTTAGAAAAATGACTATGTAGCAGAATGGCTGGTGAAAGTGAACGCTGCATAGTCCGATGTAATCATCGCATTTTCGAAATCAAAACGATCACTTTTAATTTGAATAGACATTTGATCCAACTTAATTACTCGTGCACTCATTAATTATTTATCACCGCACAGAAGGAAAACTAGATCTATTTAATAAGCTTGTCACAATTGAAGCTTGACGTGTTTTGCATTTCGACTTGCAATTTGGCATGTTTTCACTTCAAATATCTCCATGGTTAACCCCTTAAATTAGTTGTTTTTTCCTGTGATGAATTTATTTACCCTGTCCGTAACGGATAAGTGTGTTGACACTTATTTTCACCGCTGGGAAGCACCAGTCCAATTTGATTGAAATCTTTTGAATTTTGTCTTAGTAATAATTTTTTATTTCTTTAGATCAAAATCTAGCTTTTACCATTCTTTGTGTTAGTGTTTTTAGTAATAATTTTTTATTTCTTTAGATCAAAATCTAGCTTTTACCATTCTTTGTGTTAGTCTTTTTTTTTCTTGAAGATTTATACTGCCTATCATGGATAAGTCTGAATAGACTTGTTTTCACCATTAAACAGTTTGTTGATAGAAAGCCAGAGCCTACACTTTTACCGACCCAAGGGATTTTTAACCTCCCACACCACATAGACATGGTATGAGAGCAACCGGCCTTTGATGACGCTGTAAGTTATACACAGTGGTGGAAATCCAAATTGGCAGAGGTGGAGGCATGGGGAATCGAACCACCGACCTTCAGATTAAGAGTCCAACCTAGAAAAAAAGCCAGACACTCTAACCACTGTGCCACAGAGATGACCACTATTTACCTATAATCAACTACTTCAAACCAATGTAAAGGAGATTGTACCAGGCAATATAATATGGGAAAAACTTAAAACCGCCGGTCTCGGGTTTAGTTAGGTGTTGGTAGTCTGGTTCCTATCAGTACCGTAACAGACAGGTATCTACCACCGAACAGATATATTTATTTACACGATCTCACGTGAAGAACGGCTTATTCACACAAGAAAATAAGGATTCATTGACATGAGAAATAGTATCCACTTCTATTTCTCTCTCACCAAATGACCAGTTCTATTCCCCAAGTTGAATTAAGTGTTATCTAGCATCATACAAACTTGTGTAGATGGTTCAGTTAAATGCGCTCATTTTTCCTGTTGAAATAACACATACTGTATGAAGATTGCTTGCATCAGGGAGTTACGACGCTCGCCCAGGAATGGCAGGCATGTGGGTTCGAGCACCGCTCTAGGTGTGATGTTCCCATTTTTTGCACCCTTCCCCCGCCGACGACAACAGCATTGTCGATGGCATACTACCCTGCTACAAATGGCTCTCAAAATAAGTAAATACTGGGCTGATTAGGAATCCAGCAGGATCCGAAAACCATAGTAGGGGTGTCAATTCTTATTGGCGATATGTTATTATCTTGGACCAGATGGAAAGATTTCTTTTGCCTCATCCGAAAGGAAGTTGAAAAGGATTGTTGTAATTACCTGGTAGTGGTCTTGGAGAACCAGATGTTGGGCATGCTGAATGCTTTTGACATCACCATCTTGAAGGGATTAAGGTACAGCCTTAAACGTGGGGTAAATCTTTCATTAGATGCAGTATAGGTCAGCACCTGACGATGTCATATCATCAGCCGACATAACACATGGTTGTATCAACTCACAGTGTAGAGGTGAGAACCTCACGGCATTGTAGTCACAGGCACCTCACGATGTCATATCATTGACTGACACAACACATGGTTGTATCAACACAGTTTATAGGTTAGAACGTCACGGCGTTGTAGTCGCAGGCACCTCACGATGTCATATCATCAGCTGACACAACGCATGGTTGTATCAACTCACGGTGTATAGGTTAGAAGCTTGGTGTTGTAGTCGCAGGCACCTCACAATGTCATATCATCGGCCGACATAACACATGGTTGTATCAACCCACAGTGTAGAGGTAAGAAGCTTGGCGTTGTAGTCGCAGGCACCTCACGATATCATATCATCAGCCGACATAACACATGGTTGTATTAACTCAGTGGTGAGGTGAGAAGCTTGATGTAGTCGCAGGCACCTCACGATGTCATATCATCGGCCGACATAACACATGGTTGTATCAACCCACAAAGTAGAGATGAGAACATCACGGTGTAGCTTGAGAGCCGCATCACCTCACAATGCTGTAACATAGGTGGGTGTAGATAGTCATCTAACAATGATGTAGCCTTGCCCACCTCCTCACAGTGGTGTGATATTAACTACCATCTCCGTAGTGTTGGTTCCAAAGCCGGAGACAAACTTTCCCATTTCTCCTTGATGTGCAATATCTTGTGATATGTTGCGAATTTAGATTTTTTTAAATTATCTCTCAATAAATTCTTGACAGTTCGGCGTACAAGAGGTCCTTCGTCTGACACTGTTGTTGAAGGATGTTTGTTTGTTGTTGTTTTACGTCCTAGCAACATCTAAGGTCGTTGTTGAAGGTTATTGCCCGTGTATTATTCAGGGGGCGCTTCATACGTGTAGTGTACGTGTTGTTCTGAGTTGAAGGTTTGCTCAAGTAGCTACCCTAACGGGATACCAGGTCTAGGATGCCCAGCGACAACTACTTCATGTTGAACTTTTACATTTGAGGCCGTACTCCCTTTGTGGGCATTGCGACCAGATTCCAGTGGTTTTTAAGCTCGAACTGCAACAATCCCGATAAGCACTGCCACGCAGCTTAGTACATACCAGTGACCAGTGAGGCAGGCTGGAATTAACCATGCTCTTCTAGCACTCTGTGTGTGTGTGTGTGTGTGTGTGTGTGTGTGTGTGTGTGTGTGTGTGTGTGTGTGTGGTTTGTGTGTGTTGTGTGTGTGAGTGTGTGTGTGTGTGTTGTATGTGTGTTGTGTCTGTGTTGTGTTGTGTTGTGGTGTGTGTGTGTGTGTTGGTGTGTGTGTGTGTTGGTGTGTGTGTGTGTGTGTGTGTGTGTGTGTGTGTGTGTGTGTGTGTGTGTGTGGTGATGTGTGGTGGTTGTGTGTTGTGTGTGGTGTGTGTGTGTGTGTGTGGGTGTGTGTGTGGTGGGATATGTGTGGAAGGGATATGTGTTGTGGATGTGTGTGTGTGTGTGTGTGTGTGTGTGTGTGTGTGTGGATGTGTGGATGTGCGTGCGTGCGTGCGAGCGAGCGAGCGAGAGTGAGAAAGAGAGTGAGAAAGAGTGAGTGAAAGAGAGTGAGTGAAAGAGAGTGAGTGAAAGAGAGAGTGAGTGAAAGAGAGAGTGAGTGAAAGAGAGAGTGAGTGAAAGAGAATAAAAGTATATATGTGAGAGAGTATATGTGTGTGTAGAGTGTGTGAATAATGCTCCTAGAGGAATGCACAATCTACACGCCTCTGTAGGGAGAGTGTATATATATATATGTGTGTGTGTGTGTGTGTGTGTGTAAGAGAGAGTGTGTGTGTGTGTACATATGTGCGCGTGTACATGTATGTAAGAGAGTGTGTGTTTGTAGAGTGTGTGAATAATGCTCGTAGTGGAATAGAATGCACAATCTACACGCCTCTGTAGGGAGAGTGTATATGTGTGTGTGTGTACATGTGTGCGCGTGTACATGTATGTAAGAGAGTGTGTGTTTGTAGAGTGTGTGAATAATGCTCGTAGTGGAATAGAATGCACAATCTGCACGCCTCTGTAGGGAGAGTGTATATGTGTGTGTGTGTGTACATGTGTGTACATGTGTGCGCGTGTACATGTGTGTAAGAGAGTGTGTGTTTGTAGAGTGTGTGAATAATGCTCGTAGTGGAATAGAGTGCACAATCTGCACGCCTCTGTAGGGAGAGTGAGAGCGAGGCCGGGGGCTTAGACTGACCGATGGCTCAGCCTGATGCCAGAACTCGCCGCCAGGTGTGGCGGCGGGTGGACAGGTGACCGATATAGGGGCGCGCTGTGTTTAGCACAGCTCACACTGTGAGGTATTATTGTGGACCCACAGGTAGTCTAACTAGAACCCGCCCCACCTGCCGAATTCCAGCCCGATTAGTGGGCGTTCCGCGTCCCATCGATGTGAACCCACATGCATTTTCCGGAAGTAACTTATCAGTACTAAACAAGTGGGAATGTTGTTCTCTTTCCCAAAGTCAGGTTTTTGTTTATATGTGCACTTGTTATTATTTCACCTATATTTAAAATAATAATTTAAAGAAAATGAAAATAGGTTTGGGGTCTTTTTGATTTAACAAGGAACTGACTTTGGCATATAATGGCCAGTTTTGTGGACTCGACAACTGCTGTCCAGCAGTTATTTATATAGTTTGTCCTCTTTATATAACTACAGTACAACCCCGTTAAACCAAGCTCGGTTAAACCAAACGATCGGTTAATCCAAACTTTTGGTTGGCGGCCCGGCAAAATCATATCATTTGTCATATATAAGAATTGGTTAAACCAAAGTCGGTTAATCCAAACTATCAGTTAATCCAAACAAAACTGTTGGGCGCCAGGCCACTTCCAGTATGGATAAACCAAACTTTCATGTGGTTATAAGGTCATCTGAGACTTTTTTATATGATAAATGGTAGTATTTTGCTGGGCTGCCGAAACAAATTTGGATTAACCGATCGTTTGGTTTTAACTGAGCTTGGTTTAACTGGGTTAGACTGTATATACATGAAAAACAATAATCAAAGTGTCCACATACATTGTATATTGCATTCATTATGCACCCACGTTTTTGCCAAAGCCAAGTCAAAGTCGAAGCCAAAGCTTGGTTAAACCAATGATCGGTTAACCCAAACAAATTTCTATGGTCCCTAAGTTTGGTTTAACGGGGTTATACTGTATATGGCTGTGTTCTGGATTTGTGGATGGACTTGTGTGTATGTAAGTACCTTATATACTAATATATAAAAGGTGATCTCGTGTAAAAGTCGACCCCTTATTATTTTGATGGAGGGGATCAAGAACTTTCCATTATGTGAACCTTGTGTAAAAGTCAACCCTAGTATTTCATGGATAACAGGTCAACATTTGTGGGTCAAGATATTATTATGTATGTAGAAATTACACTGTTGCAGAATTGTCATGAATGTAAGACAAATTTATATTATTGCAAATAGTAAAACCGTGTTATTTCAGATAGTAAAACAGTTAGGTCTGGAAATTTGGTTCAAGCATGTGTCCATTTGGATATGGTGGCGCCACCTAGGGACAATATATATTTGTAAATAACTTCTTAATTCAAATATAAGCAACTTTTCAGAATAACTGCATATGGTCAATTCGACTCCCCTCCCTCCATGCCTTTTCTGGTTGCAGCATATTTATAACCTCTGACTTAAGAGGAAGTGTCTTTCCGGATGTGTTCTGCTTGCTTGCACACAGGCTTTAATTTAAGACTGAAATAGAGCATTGGACGCTATCAGATCACCGTGAGTTCCGCATAGTCATTGAAACTGAAATTATACTTTCTGAACCAGGTAAAGATTATTCTTGATATACGCAAATCGATTCAAGGGAACCCTCTAGATAATGGTGAATACAAGTAAGGGAAATCCCCTTTCTAATTTGTCATGGCAACACTTTGCCAAAGACCCTATACTACTAAGATGGCTCGCTCCCTATCTCTCCCATGGTAATGCAAATTTCGCAGTGCCACCTTGTGGTGGGTTTGATCAGCCTGGCTGCTGGTTGGTGTTTCACGTGTAAACACATACAATTGTATTATACATGAGATGGGTAAGTATGAATACACATCAATATGAAATTACTACACAGCAGCATCATCATCATCGCCATCATCACACATCTTTCACATTCATATATGCACTTATACATATAATATAGCTCCCGTTTAACCAAGAGAACAGCCAGCGCACCAAGTGGTGGGTTTGATCATTTTGATTACACAGTACAGGCTGAGTGAGCCGTCTTAGTATTATAGGGTCTTTGACTTCGCTCAGAACATTCATGGCTGCATATCATTGGCTTGTACGACTGTGGTGCATAGACCCGCATGGTCGTAATAATGACAGTGTTTATAGGCTGGCAATTAGGAATATTCGGATGTTGTTGTGGCGAAGTGGGGAACTAATCTTATTTCCACCACCATCCATTTTCTCATCATGAATGAATGAACTGGGGGGGGGGGGGGTACAGTCATATATGGTCACTGAAGGTCATTCACACTCACATTCATTTACACAAACTAATTCACTCATTCAGATTCAATCATACCAATTAACTCATTCACACTAATTAATACACTAATTCACTTAATCACACACTAATTTCCTCATTCACACACTACTTCGCTGGCTTACAAATTCTGATACGGGATGGCCGAATGAGTTAGAGCGTCCGTCTCCCATGCTGGTAGGTCGTGGGTTCGAGTCCCGGTCGAGTCAAACCAATGACTTTAAAATTGATACTTGTCGCTTCCTAGCCAGGCGCTCGGCATTATTAGGATAGGGCAAGGACTGGTGTGCTCAGTGTCAGGATAATGTGACTGAGTGGGATACCAGGTCATGGGGACGGCGGCCTGGTTTCCCAGTGGGACAGCACTATAAAGTCGCCATGAGTGCGCACTGTCACAAGTCGGTACCCGTCCTGATATGACCTTAGATGTTGCTAGGACGTAAAACAACAACAAACAAACAAACAAACAACAGCAGCTTACAATTACGTGCTAACTAATTTATTCGTTCAGACACTAATTCACTCATTCACAAACTAACTCACTCACATACTAACTCACTCACACACACACTCTACATGCGCATCATTCCATCACATAACCTTTTGAGTTATTAAAGCAGCACATTCCCATTGTTCCCATGGTACATACACAACAAACTTGTGAAGATATCGTGTAGCACTCGGTGCTTAAAGCTGCATAGTCCGATGAAATATCAAATTTTCAAAACCAAACCAATTATCTAGATTTGATTTTACATATCTAACTTAGATACTGATGCACTTATTAAGCATTTGTTTCTGCATAGAAGGCAATACTGAGTCAATTTAACAGAACCTGTTACTGCAGAAGTCTATGGTGTCAGAGTTTTGGCAAGCTTGCCAAAACTAATTTTCCATGTTTGCACTCAAAATATCTCAAAAGTTTACCATTTAAAATAAAAGTAACTTTGAACTAAAGTAAAGTAGATACTAGTGATCGATCTCATATATTAATCTTTAAAAAAAATACAGAAATTCTAAACCATCGGACTATGCAACTTTAAGGTGCTCAGTGTTTAAATATATTTAAAAGCACTGGTTGGGTGGTTGTTGGAGTTTTATGTCCTGGCAACATCTAAGGTCATATCAGGACGGGTAACAACTTGTGACTGCACTCGTGGCGACTTTATAGTGTTGCCCCACTGGGAAATCGGGCTGCCTGCACCATGACCCAATATCCTACTCAGTCACATTATCCTGACACTGAGCTAACCAGTCCTTGCCCTATCCTATTAACGCTGAGCACCAGGCTAGGAAGCGACAAGTATCAATTATATAAGTCATTGGTTTGACTCGACCGGGAACCGACCTCTCGCATCTAAAAACACAGGAAGCTCGTGGCGAAACGGTCTGTGAACTGTTGGTTAAGTTGCTCTTTAGGACACCCAGCCCGCCCTGTCCCGCTAACCCCGAGCCCATAACATCAACAACTCGTCGACCGCTCTCTAAATAAATCTGGATGTGCTGGCTTTTTAAAACCACAGATTCTGTATATGAATGTGGACAACACAAAGTGGTTACTTTGTACATGCGGGTCTCCTTAATAGTAAATATTGGTGAGCCATAGGTATTTCCAACCCTTTGAATAATAATATATAATTTTTTTTTTTTTTTAAAGCCATGTGCACGGGTTATGGCCGACTGGATAAGTTGTATGAAACATGTTGTGATCGTTTAATTTAGGATATTGTCAGATATTTTTCCATTTCAAATGTATACGTTTTAAAAAGTTAATTTTAATTCGGAGGACTGGTTAAGTTGTAATTTGTCCCCTACTATTTTTGTATTGTTCATAGGAGTGGAGAGATATGTAGGAACGCTGGATCCTTGGTCCGGCTCCTATAATAATAGTCACACGGCCCCCTAAACGGTATTTGCGTGAGTCTACTTCCATCATATTGTATGTGTGGTTGCCAAGGTTATCAGTAAAGCCCGTCGGACATTTACAATAATCGAGCATTCAATTTTCAGTCCTCAAAGAAAAGCTGGGGGTTTCGCATTCGATTTCCCACCACACAAGTTGTTTGTATATGGCATGGTTTGTATAGGTTTCCGAAAAAACCTAGACATTTTTGGACATTGTAAAATAAGTTTTCCAGACCGTTGACAGTACTTGAATATTTGTTTTATGTGGGTTTTGGGAAGTTATTAATGTAATGGTTCATACCGCTTTGTTCATTTCATATATTATATTATATTGCATGCAGGTGTTTTTAGTCCACAATAAGCAATAAAGCTTTAACAACCAACAAAATAGAAATACTGAACTAAATAGGTTTTAAAATACTGGAAAATAGTGACTCATGGTCATGGAAAATAGTGGAATGTGGTACTGGAAAGTCATGGCTGACAGTGTAGGAACCTTTCTTGGACTCGTAGAAGGCATTCTCAGTGGCGGAAGTGGCGTTCTCTGTGGCGGAGTGGTTAGAGTGTCTGACTTTTTTCTAGGTCAGACTCCTAATCTGAGGGTCGGCGGTTCGATTCCCCGTGCCCCTAGGTCTGCCAATTTGGATTTCCACCGCTGTGTATAACTTACAGCGTCATCAAAGGCCGGTTGCTCTCATACCATGTCTATGTGGTGTGGGAGGTTAAAAATCTCTTGGGTCGGTAAAAGTGTAGGCTCGGGCTTTCTATCGACCAGCAGTGGAGTGGGGAAGACCAGTCGTCTGTGACTGGGATTTCCCCAGCTTGGGACAACTAATGTACCAAAAAAAATGAGAGACAAATAAGTGTTCACACTTCCTGTCTACCATTCGCTATATCGCTATAAGGCACTAGTTGTCATTGACCTGATGATATATGGAAACTTGACATGTTAAAAACATGAAGGCAAGTGTAGGTGGATTATAGCAAATTTTATATAATTGCACTCTAATAATCCCCTGGTTCAGACAAAGAATGACAAAGGAGACAGCAGTGTGTTTATTTATTTAGCCGGACAATGGGAGAACCCGAGCCAAGCCCTGGCAGCTATGTGAAGCAATACAAAGTATAGCATAGTTGTAGTGGTTGGCGCTAGCTAGGAAGTGAAGCCACACGCTAGCTAGGAAGTGAAGCCTCAGGGTTCGCACGGGCCTTGAAAAGTCCTTGAAAACCGAACCAATCCTTGAAAAGTCCTTGAATTTTGAAATATCAGCTTTTGGCCTTGAAAAGTCCTTGAATTTGTTGGGGTTTTTTAAATAACAAATTCCGTGAATATTTGCAAATATCCTTGGATTCTTGTTTGAGGTAAAATAATCAGCCAGTGGGCTCCTCCAAAAGCGTGAAACCGAGAAGAAAATGGCTCACAAGTATCTTGTCCAAGCAAATTCACTGTGAATATTTGCAAATATCCTTGGATTCTTGTTTGAGGTAAAATAATCAGCCAGTGGGCTCCTCCAAAAGTGTGAAACCGAGAAGAAAATGGCTCACAAGTATCTTGTCCAAGCAAATTCACTTTGATCTACAGCAAAAATGAAAGCAGATGAAGTAGCAAAAATAGAGAAGGAACTTAGAACTGAGCAAACTGAATGGTCTGTAATAAACACTTATTGGAGACTTAAACAATTTTCAGTGGGTGATAAGGAAACTCTTTTACGTAAATAGAATGTAAATTGTGTATGGCAATTAGATGTTCCTAGGATGTAAAACTACAACAACAAACAACAACAGTGTATGGCAAAAAGGTCCTTGAAAATGTGTCAACTATCCTTGAAAAGTCCTTGAAATTCTTTTTCCAAAATATTTATATGAACCTTGGGCATGGTTCGCCAGCTAGTAGTGCCACTGGAGGAAAGGCTTGAAGGCCAGTGACCAATCAGAAGTCAGCAGGCGAGCCGACCTAGGAGAGGTGGCGGATTCAAGTCCGGTGGTGATCTTATCAGTCCACGCTGAATCAGATGGAATTGGAAAATTGTGAAATTGTGAACAAGTCACCCCCACTACTCTCGTCAAACTGTCATGGCTTTTCAGACACATCGCAAACCAAAAAAAACTAGTAGTAGTGGTAGTGGTAGTGGTAGTGGTCGTAGTCGTAGTCGTAGTCGTAGTCGTAGTCGTAGTCGTAGTCGTAGTCGTACTCATATCTGGACCTAAATGATTGACTAAATGTATGGCCACTACTATTTTCTGAGATAAATATATTATACTAATTGTTATAATCTACTTTACCAAGTGAAGTAACTTTAATTTTAAATGGCTAAGTTTGGAGATATTTATTTGATGTCAAAACATGCCAAAATAATTTTGGCAAGCATGCCAAAACTCTGACACCATAGACTTCAGTAGTAACAGGTTCTATTAATTGACATATTATGCCCTTCTATGCAGCAACAAATGCTTAATAAGTGCAGCGGTGTCTAAGTTGAATATGTAGAATCAAATCTAGATAAGAGTTTTGGTTTTGAAAATTTGATGTTTTCTTCGGACTGTCCAACTTTAACAGGGCAAATTTCAATCTTGGTCTTCATCATTCCACTGCTCCTTGCCCTATCCTAATAATGCTGAACGCCAGGCTAGGAAGCGAGAAGTATCAATTTTGAAGTCATTGGTTTGACTCGACCAGGCTTCAAACCCACGATTTACCAAAGCGGGAGACGGACGCTCAACTCATTTGGCCATCCCGTTTGGCTTCGCTTGGTGTATGGCGGGCATAGATGCAGATAACTGGGGGATGGGGGGCGGGGGGGGGGGGGAGGAGGATATTGGAACTGATGCATCACGGCACGTCGGTGTAGACATTACACTGCGACTATGGGGACCACAGATGTGACCTGGAACTGGTTCTAAGATTACTGTCTACTTCGGAGGAGGATTAACGCAGATCTAGCAGCATCACATGTGTCACGTCTGCTTCTGAACCGTGAAATTAATGCCATATTTGGAATACAGAAAGGACATGCGCAGTAAGCCGGTGTGGCGGTTTAAAATCTCAAGTGTGTCTAGATTCTACGCTCGCGATTCTGCGCATGCGTCAAAATCGAATGGCATTTCAGCGTATTCGATTAATCAACTCAGGTGACCCTAGCAACATTTTGATGCACAAATGTGACGTCATCGCTCCTAGCCAACCCCAGCCAAGAGGTGGGTTAAACTTTTTGCACAAGGGACATGTTTTTGTCAACTCCACTCACGGTGTTCTATTTGAATTTCTAGCAACTCGGGTTTCCATGGTCGCCCGGGTTGTGTTAATCGGATACGCACATGCGCATAACCCATTGATGCATGCGCAGAACCTTTGAGATTTTAAACCGGCACTGCTTTTTGTTTTTTGTTTCTATGAGGTTTGACCTGGAGAGTGGTGAGTGTCTGGTTTAGGTTTAAATAGATAAAAGATTCACCCAGTACTTGTAGTACACGGGTGAACGACAACGTAGTGTAAATACAGGCGAAAATAGCTATAGTATAGAACAGGAAGTAGAATGCCTGCCTCCAGTATCAAATGGATACTTATATAGGCACAGAGTTGGTGAAATGGGATAGAATGCAAAAAGACAAGATGGCGGCCATAGAACGCCATCGATATCACTTTTAAATCTTATTAAACTAGATATTTTATTATATTTTTCAACTCAAAGGTAGCGGGGAAATATGAAGACATATACAAAGAATAAATGTTGCTTATTAGATTGTGAAATTAGGCTCTCATTTCATTTCCCTGCTTTTTCGACCGTTTTTATATAGGGCTGGTATTCACCCATGTACTGCGAGTACCGGGTGAATCCTTTATCTAGGTTTTAAGCTGCTGGTACTGGAGCGCCACATGTCGGGCACCTAAATTATTGATTAAATGTCTATATCTATGGTAATAACTAATATTGATGACACCAGACTGAGCTTGATAAAATGGCATTTATTATTATTATTATTATCGGATACTGCATGATATTATTATTATTATCGGATACTGCATGATATTATTATTATTATCGGATACTGCATGATATTATTATTATTATCGGATACTGCATGATATCAGACTGCGCTTGATCCAATGTCATTTGTTATTATATATAAACTAATATATATATATACATATATATATTGAATATTACCATAGACAAACATTTAATAATATATTGTAATGATCTCAGAAAAATACAGAAATTCAAAACTATCGGACTATGCAGCTTTAAGTCAATCCGCATCCTATAGGGTTGCAATAAGTGTTTAAAACTTTCACAATGTAACCAAAACTTGTGGTTTTACACAGATGTAGGCGTATGTAATATGTCCGAGTTTGTCGGCAGACAGTAACTGCAAAGCGGGCGAAGCCCATTCATAATGACTCCATTCTGCCAATAATTAGCTCAAATAACCCTTTCATTTAATTTCACAGCATTTAAAATGTTGCCAACAATTATGTAAAGTCATCTCTTTAATTTATTTAAATGTATTTATATTTAGTTATTCTGTTATCTGCTATTAAATTATATTCTAGTGAGGCTTAGAAACCACCCCTGTAACGCCAACGGTGAGACGTAAATGTTGCGGGTGTACATTGTAAGCCTACAGTGGACCAGCTAGCTGGTGTTTTGGTTTGATACAGAGAAATAGAAATACCACTAGGAGTATATTCATGACTATTTAGGCCTATGTGTAGGAAGGTGCCTACATTATGTATGTGTAGGAACGTGACTGGTTGAAAATTGATTGATTGCTGATGGTTTAGCGCCGTGTCAGCAACAAGGCTTGACAAGGGTCATATTTTTTATATATTTTTTGTGATGGGTGTATTTATGCTGCCCATAATGGTTAAGTCTAATGACTTGTTTTCGCCGCTAGACGGTAATAGTCTTGTGACTCCCCTTCTTTTTATCACTTTCAGTTGTTGTGTAGCTAACTACTGCATGCATTCTTTCTCTGTTTGTAAGCATTCTCCCACATCCCCCAAACCTCTGTGAGTTTGTTCATTCTCCATCGGATAATTGTTTCGTTACCAATAGTTAATTTCTCTGAATGTCTTCACCTTGCTGTGTTAGTGGTCATTAGGTTTTGATTTTAAGTTTTAACTTTACCTTTTGTATGTAAAACTTTGCTTGAATTATCAGTGTATTTTCTATTTATTTATTTATCTGTCTTTCTTTTTCTTTTTTAATTCATTTTATTTGTTGTTGTCATTAGTCTAGCAGTGTATTTAACTCTCTTTTGATTAATGTTTTATATGCTTCTATTGTCCCTGTACTTCTTTCTTCTACTCCCAGTGTATTCCATTCCCTTGCCTTCATGTACTCGGTACTCCTCATATGATCTGTTTTTGGCTCTGTTTCTTATCAGTCTGGGGCCATCACTACCTCTTGTTGCCTTTTTTGTTACCTGCACCCTCCCAGGCTTCCTTGTCTCCCTGAATGTTGCTATTTTGATATGTGCTTTTCTCTTGTCATTTAGTGTGTTGACTCTTGCTTTCCTATGGAGCTCATCAGTTGGGTGTCTATGTTCCACCTTCAGACATATCTTAAGTGCTCTATTTTGTAGTCTTTGTAGTTTATCCAACATATTTTTGTTACCCCCCATATATATTACATCGATATAGTTGAAGAATGGTAGTATCATACCTTTATAGATTTTAATAGCCATATTTGTAGTTAGGTATTCTCTGGTATTCGCTAATATCCAGATTTTGTGGTTTACCTTCTTGATACCTTCTTTTATGTTATCATTGTAATTTAGTTTCCTATCAAGATTCATCCCTAGATATCTGTAGTTGGTCTGATAATCAAGAACTTTTCCTCCCAAAATTATTGGCTCCTCATTTCCATAGTTGTTTTTCCCACTACCAAACACCTGTGACTTCTTGTGGTTTATGGAAATCTTGTTGGAGTTACACCAGTTATCTAAAGCTACTAGTTTCTCATTTAGCTTATCTCTGTTCTCTTTTCTGCTATTGCTTGTTGTGTATATATCACGATGTCATAAGCATATAGTTGGAATTTGATTCCCTCTAAGGACTTCTCAAGATCATTGATGTAAATGATGAAGAGGAGTGATATTCACGGCGACTAACTGATTAGTTTATAACCAGTTTTGTTATTAGTTTTATACAGTGCCTATAATTACAAACCGGTTTTGGAGGAACTATAGCAGCTTGCTTGTTGTGATATGAATATGGAACGACATAGACAGACAAGCGGAACTTTATGATGCATCATTGTACAAATGTCGTTCAGAAAGTGAATGCGTCACTTTGCCACCAGATGGCGCACCGAGTCAGAGCTTCGCATCCGTACTGCTAGGTGGCGCCAGCACAGTTTTGTTTGTCCGCAGCATATCAGATCTTATACAAGTCCACAATCCCCTTATCCGAAATCCTCGGGGTCAGTTGTGTTTCGGAATTAAGAATTTTTCGGATTTCAGAATAAAGGGGGTAATCAAACAATAATAATCCAGTAAAAATGAATGAATACACATACTAAGTTAGATAATTTAAGATTACAAATTTATTTTAAGAGTAATATGCTTATTAATTGAATAATTGGACAATTATAGATCATTGATGCTTTAATAATTTTATTTCCACCAAAAAGATCTGGTAAAGCTTAAAGCATATACAGTTTCAAACAAATCGCAATCAGGCACATACTTTTCTTTCCAAAGAAACGGATGAATGTTTACATGCGGCAAAAAATATACTATAATAATTAATATAAATGGCATTACAGTTTATTTTATATGCAGTACTAAAAAAAACTTTGGTCTTTGAAGATTTTTTTTCTTTAAAAAAAGAAAAGAAATAGATATATATATTTAATTCCATTTGTTGGTTAAGATGGGGAATTTTCACTGACGGACAATTGGCCTTACCAACTTGTGACAATGTGCACTCATGGTGACTTTATAGTGCTCTCATTCAACACTTCCATGCCTTATCCCAGTAATGCCAAGCGTCGTGCTAGGTAGTGACAAGTATCAGTTTTTAAGTCATTGCTTTGAATCGACCGATTTAAAACCCCATAGGTTCATATACCAAGGGCGCTCAACTCATTCAGCCATCCTGTGTTGTGTCTATTTTTGAATGTTTGTTTAGCTTTTAGTTGTCTCATGTTTATTGACGTTTTGTAACCGCTTGATTATCCCTCTGCAAATGTACCTCGCAAGACCCTTTTGGACATTCTGTTTTGTGTTAATGTTTGTTTTGTAGTATTACAATGTCAGATTACTTTGGTGCTATATATAACCAAATAACTTAATGAGTTGTACATGTCATGTTTGTAGTGCCTCTATTGTCGCCCTGGTGAAAAGTACCTGGCGTTTTATTTAAATGAATTTGTTAAATGCTTGACAAAACATAATTATGAAGACAACAATCATAGCTTTGAATTAAAACAATGTAGGTTTTTAAAGAACAACTACTTGCACCACATGTGTTTCAAAACATTTCAATATAATTAATTTAAGCATATATATAACATTACATTCCCGCCCTTCCGACGGCAATGTTCATGTTTTCTTTTTAAAACCTATCTAATATTGCTCTTTGCTAAATTACATTAACTTTGTACTGATGTCGTTATTTAATTCTTTGTACAAAAACAAGTTTAATTCAATGTGAATTTTGGAACTTCATTCAAAGATTCTTATATGCAACATATAGTATGCAGTATAGTAGAATATTTGCTTCCTCTCTGAGATTGAAGTCCCATTGTAAAGGTAGTACAGGTACCGAGCTAAATATCGGGCAAGCCTTGGAATTCCATTAAACTGTCCCCACTGAACTAAATTAGTCCGAAATGGTCATTCGCCATTGTGGTTTTTCCCCCATGAAATCCAAATGAAAATAGTCTTCAATTCCTTGCAAAACCAGCCTTGAAATAGCCTTGAATTCCATATCTTCACATTTGTGTGGACCCTGGGTACGCGTAATAATGGTTGTTCAATTTGCATTCAGCATAAGGGCGTGCCCTACTGCTCGGTGCCGTGCTACAGCGTCCTCTTCGGGCCGACCATGTACGGGCACGGGTCGCCGGTCGAATCACACCGCAGCTTCGGCAAGCCGGGTCTCCGCACCCCGAAGGGATCACCAGTCAAGCAGTAAGTACACATCATCAAGCACTAGACTCAGCTCTTTTCCCCCACACATGACCGGTTGGGGTGACTCCAGTGGTCAGGGTGCTCACTCATGGATGGATAGATAGGTCATCGGTTAGAAACAGGGATGAAAGATCTCCGCGATTTCGCTGATTTCCGGGATTTTTCCTGTAGCTATAAGTGTATACTAATATGTTGCGCCTGTCCTGATATGACCTTAGATGTTGCCAAGACGTAAAACTCCAACAACCAACCAACCAATACGTTATTTCACGCTGCAGCACCATCAGCGTATACTATTATGTGTGCAAACGCCGCAGTACTAGCAGCGTATACTACTAATGGCTTCAAATGCCGCAGCACTATCAGCACATACTACTAATACATGCTTCAAACGGCGCATCACTATCAGCGTATACTACTAAAATGTGCTTAAAACGCCACAGCACTATCAGCGTATACCAATATCTATGAAACCCGACTTCCGGGAATTTTCAGCGATTCCCTGACAATGGGAGAATATCAGCATTTACGCTTTTTTTTCCGGAGACCACTTTCATCCCTGTAGAAACCTAGTCAAGCTAACGACTTACCAAAGACTTATCATTATCAAACCGATTTAACCGTGGTCATATATAGGCCATTTCCCCTCATATGTTCCTCACAATCCAATTTACCACAAGTCAGATTTCCGCTTTATTTTGTTCGCGGCGGCTCTCATTTATGAAATCTGGTGATGCACGTTAAAGTCATGTTACTGAAAATAAAAGTTGGTTGGTTGTTGGAATTGTACGTCCTGGCAACATCTAAGGTCATATCTGGACAGCTACCGACTTGTGACAGTGCGCACTCATGGCGACCTTATAGTGCTGCCCCACCGGGAAATCAGGCCATCAGCACCATGACCTGATATCTTACTCAGTCACATTATCTTGACACTGAGCTAACCAGTCTGGAAATAAAAAGTTAGTGCTTCATGCATAGATGTGGAAGATGGTTGTTATTTTAAAGTGCAAAACCTACTACAGTATAAGCCCGTTAAACCAAACTTGAAGGGACCCTAGAAATTTGTTTGGATTAACCGATCATTGGTTTAACCGAGCTTTGGCTTTGGCTTTGACTTTGTATATTACATGTGCAATACACGCTTACTCAATGTATGTGGACACTGATTATTGTTATTTTATGTATTTACAATATAACCCCGTTAAATCAAGCTCAGTTAAACCAAACGATCGGTTAATCCAAACTTTTTTCGGCGGCCCGTCAAAATACTACCATTTATCACATAACAAAATATCAGATGACCATGAAAGTTTGGTTTAACCATACCGGAGTGGCCTGGGGTCGGACAATTTTGTTTGGATTAACCACTAATTTGGATTAACCGACTTTGGTTTAACCAACTTTTGTATATGATAAATGGTAGTATTTTGCCGGGTCGCCAAAAGAAAGTTTGGATTAACCGATCGTTTGGTTTAACCGAGCTTGGTTTAACAGGGTTGTACTGTACTAAGGATTCTCATGTTCGTGCCCGTGCATATATTTTGTGTTCTTCTTTGTCTTAGATTATTCTTTGTGTCAATCACTCTGACTCCCGACCTTTTTCCGCCTCAGTCACTCTAGATTATTGGCTGCGGAAATGTCAGCAGTTTAGAGTCATATCCTGGTCGAGGATTTTTTTTTTTTTTAATAGCGATTATTTATTTCCCTCAGAAGAAGTTTACTAGAAATACACCATAAACCAAAACAAGTAACGGTAATACATGGCACGTATGCAGGGGAAATAGCACTATTTTTGTGTGTTGCGTATGAACGCCATTTGAGGAGAGGTTAGATGTGGGGAACATTCTGTCATAGAGACGCCAAGTAAGATGGATATGATGGGAGGTCTCCCAATTCGCACCAAGAAAAATGGTTATAATGACGGGAGATTTTCCGATTCTCACCCAGTAAAATAGGTATCATGACTGAAGGTCTCCCGATTCGCACCAAGTAAAACCGGGCTCGGTGGCCGAATCGGTAGAGCGCGGGCCTCGCGTATGGGAGGGCGGGAGTTCAGTTCCGGGTCCAATCAAACCAATGACTTATCAAATTGATACGTGTTGTTTCCTAGCCTGGCACTCAGTATTAATAGGATAGGGCCAGGACTGGTTAGCTCAGTGTCAGGATAATGTGACTGAGTGGTAGATAAGATCACAGTGCTGGTGGCCCAATGGGGCAGCACTATAAAGTCGCCATGAGTGCACACTGTTACAAGTCGGTACCCATCCTGATATGACCGTAGATGTTGCCAGGACGTAAAATTCCACCAAATAACCAAGTAAAATGGGTTTCATGACAGGGAGGTCTTCTGATTCGCATCAAGTAAAATGGATATCACGAAAGGTCTCCCGATTCTCACTGGACAATAGTCTAGGCGGAAGAGTTGGTGTTACTCAGGAAATCTCGCAATGAGCCGGGAGAGTTGGGATTACTTGGGAAATCTTCCAATTAGGCAAGCGAGAATCTCCCAACTAGGCGGGAGAGATGGGTCGTGGGCTGGATGTTAATATTGTTATGGGGACACCCATGTTTTGAAAACAGTTCATCGACAATACTGTAGTGGTCTGCACTTACCTCTCAGGCAAGTAACCACATAGACAGGTAGGCGTGGGGAGTGTGTTGATATCAGGGAGCTTAGGTGGTGTAATGGTTAGCACACTGGCCCGGAATGCAAAGAGATGTGGGTTCGATTCCCGCTCTAGGCGCAGTATTTCCCATTTTCATCACCCCCACGACACTGGTTGCCGTGATCAGGATCCTGTACAAGCTTTGCGCTGTATGGTTGTTGAACCTGTGTATGTATGTGTTAGTGCATTGCCTGTGTGTATGTAATTGTAAGCATTACAAGACTTACAATTCCAGGGGGACGAGTGTAGTGGTCTGCACTGACCTCTCAGGCAAGTAACCACATAGACAGGTAGGCGTGGGGAGTGTATTGATATCAGGGAGCCTAGGTGGTGTAATGGTTAGCACACTGGCCCGGAATGCAAAGAGATGTGGGTTCGAGTCCCGCTCTAGGCACAGTAATTCCCATTTTCATCACCCCCACGACAATACTTTCACCAAAGAAAGTGTTGAATGCAGTGGAATCCTACGTATTGGAAACAGAACATTTACTTGTTAGTTGGTGTTTGATCTGGTGGGGGTTTGTTGATGTGTGTAGGTGGGGTAGCAGGGTAGTCTTACTGCTCATGGTGTATGTGTGTGTGCGTGCGTGTTTATCTGTGGTCCTGGCTGTGTGTGTGTATGTGTACATATGTGGTCCTGGGTGTGTGTGTATGTATATGTGGTCATGGCTGTCTGTGTATACCTGTGGTCCCAGCTGTGTGTGTATCTGTGGTCTCAGCTGTGTGTGTATCTGTGGTCCGGGCTGTGTGTGTGTGTATCTGTGGTCCCGGCTATGAGTGTCTATGTATGTGTGGTCCCGGCTGTGTGCGTGTGTATATCTGTGGTCCGGGCTGTATGTGTGGTCCCGGATGTGTGTGAGTGTATATCTGTGGTCCCGGCTGTGTGTGTGTATATGTGGTCCCGGCTGTGAGTGTTTTGTGTATGTATTTGTGGTCCCGGCTGTGTGTGTATATCTGTGGTTCCGGCTGTGGTGTGTGTATATGTGGTCCCGGCTGTGAGTGTGTGTATGGATGTGTGGTCCTGGCTGTGTGTGTGTATATATCTGTTGTCTCGGCTGTGAGTGTGTGTGTGGTGTGTGTATGTGGGGGGGGGGGTGTCCCGGCTGTGTGCGTGTGTATATCTGTGGTCCCGGCTGTGTGTGTGTATCTGTGGTCCCGGCTGTGAGTGTGTGTATGTATGTGTGGTCCCGGCTGTGTGTGATTATCTGTGGTCCCGGCTGTGTGTGTATCTGTGGTCCTGGCTATGAGTGTCTATGTATGTGTGGTCCCGGATGTGTGTGAGTGTATATCTGTGGTCACGGCTGTGTGTGTGTATCTGTGGTCGCGGCTGTGAGTGTGTGTGTATGTATGTGTGGTCCCGGCTGTGTGTGTATATCTGTGGTTCCGGCTGTGGTGTGTGTATATGTGGTCCCGGCTGTGAGTGTGTGTATGTATGTGTGGTCCCGGCTGTGTGTGATTATCTGTGGTCCCGGCTGTGTGTGTGTATCTGTGGTCCTGGCTATGAGTGTCTATGTATGTGTGGTCCCGGATGTGTGTGAGTGTATATCTGTGGTCCCGGCTGTGTGTGTGTATATGTGGTCCCGGCTGTGAGTGTGTGTGTATGTATGTGTGGTCCCGGCTGTGTGTGTATATCTGTGGTCCCGGCTGTGTGTGTATCTGTGGTCCCGGCTATGAGTGTCTATGTATGTGTGGTCCCGGCTGTGTGTGTATATCTGTGGTCCCGGCTGTGTGTGTATATGTGGTCCCGGCTGTGAGTGTGTGTGTATGTATGTGTGGTCCCGGCTGTGTGTGTATATCTGTGGTTCCGGCTGTGTGTGTATATGTGGTCCCGGCTGTGAGTGTCTATGTATGTGTGGTCCCGACTGTGTGTGTGTATCTACGGTCCCGGCTGTGAGTGTGTGTGTGGTGTGTGTGTATGGGGGGGATCCCGGCTGTCCCCACTTAGTAACTGCAGTGTGACTCAGCAGGTGGTCTCTTGCACTGAACAGCTCAGAGCAGCTCAATTGTCAGTGTCACCAAATACCATCGTCTAGGAGCAGCGCACTGAATAAGCAGCAGCTCACTGTAACAGTGTAAGCCGACAACTGCCGCACCTTGTGACCCCACATCTTAACGGCATCCAACTGATCTTCTCTAGGCTATTAACTTTCTTAAAGCTTTGTATTTTACCGTCAAAAGTGTATTCACCCATCAACATTTATAAGTTAAAGAAAAAAGAAGTTTCTTTTTAAATATTGACGGACAGAAAAATAATGTTATAATAACGAAAAGTAATCTAACATTTCACTCAACCTTTATTACCTTTCACTCGAACCATGTTAAACTTATTACAAACGCTGATAATGTTGACTCTGTGGCAGGAACACATTTTGCTATTGGTATTCACACGTTGTCACAACGTTGGCAAAACCTGATCCTGGCTGGGTTTAGTCTGAGCTGCTCTGAGTTGCTTATATTGGGTTGAGTCATAGCCGGATGCTGTGTTTTTATTTCCAAACGCCAGCAGGCCAGGTTTTCAATATTATAAAATATATATTTGAAGCCTGTGTGCATTTAGGGTGTCCTTTCCTCCTTCCCTCATTCCTTCCCTCCTTTTCTCATACCCGCCTTCTCTCCCTCCCTCTTTCTCTCCCCCCTCCCTCCCTCTCCCCTCCCTCCCTCCATTCCTCTCTCCCTCCCTCCCTTCTGCCGATCCCTTCCTCCGTCCCTCCCTCCCTCCCTCCCTCCCTCCCTACCTCCCTCCCTCCCTCCCTCCCTCCCTCCGTCCCTCCCTCCCTCCCTCCCTCCCTCCCTCCCTCCCTTCCTTCCCTCCCTCCCTCCCTCCCTCCCTCCCTCCCTCCCCCCCTCCCCCCCCTCTCCGCTCTCAATGATCCACACCCCACATTCACATTTTTGCGAAGACACTGTACAAAACCGTATCTGACTGAGATCGGTGATAAATGCAAATAGGAGTTTGTTGTAAAGCCGGCCATCAGGTAAACATTTATATATACGAGTAATTTAATATAACTTCTTCACTTCACGTTCCATTTGCCTCTGTTGCTGTCAAGTCATGCTCTACATCTTCCCTCTCCTTCCCTCTCCTTCCCTCTCCATCCCTCCCCTCTTCCCCCGGGCCCCTAGGTCATCCAGAGTTCCGGCTGCTCGGGCGAAGTTTGCGCTAGATTTACTAACAAATCGCCACAAACTCACCAATACCCAAATTTAAAATCACCGAAAGTAACAAATATCGACAATCCTCCGCAAACTCAGTATGTATTCTTTTTAGTCCGAAGTATGCAAGCTCTCTAGTGATACCTCAAGCTAGATCTTTGTGAATTTATGTATGCTTCTGACCAAAAATGTTCAGCGAACCATTAGTGCAATGCCCTCCCCATCACATGAATATCTATCTAGTCCTCTGATACACAGTAAAACCTCTGTAACCCACCTCCACAGATCGACCACTCCCCTATATCGATCGCTTTATTTGGGTCCCAAATGATCGCCCATATAATACCATTGTAACGATTTAAAAAACTCCCTAAACTGACTGCCTCCCTGATCTGACCACCTCCCTAAATGGCCCATTTAAAGTGTGTCCCTTGGTCAGTCGATTTAGAGAGGTTTTACTGTACATACTATACCCTCAGCAAGTTATGTGACATAGTCTGGTTGGCCAATATCCATGGTGTATAGATTTATGGTATCTACACATATACACTATAAATGCTCAGTGAACGGTTAGTGAAATGCCCTCCACTTCACATCAATATCTAGCCATCATATACCCTCTACAGAGATGAAAGTCCCCTGCGGTTTCGCGGCTTTCCAGGATTTCTTATATCCACCGATTAACATTAAACAAAATTCCAAAAGATGGGATGTATATGACAACAGTTGGGTGGTTCGAATCCCATTCTTATGACCTTAGAGATGTAGTTAGAACATAAAATCTAAGCAAGAAACTGTTAGATATGGGTGATAATGCAATCACAACAAGGCTAGTTGAGACCTGACTTCCGGTATTTTTCCACGATTCCCTGACAATGCTAAACCTATGGGAGAATATCAGCATTTCCGCTTTTTTTCCCAGAGACGACTTTCATCCCTGCCTCTAAAGGTTTTGATAGAATATTGTGGTTAGACAATGTTCATTTGTGGGTCTATATATATACAGTGTATATTCTGCATCCAGACAATAGTAACAATAGTAACATAGCAGCTGCCCTGCCTTGTGGAGGGGCAGTCAATTGAGACATAATTTCAGTTTGACATTGCAAGATTATTTACACATGGTACTATTGGTAGGGGTTTTGCCGAAGATATGTGCAACTATATCACTGAAGGCAAAGGCCTCAGCTCATTCCCGTAGACCTTAGGGTTAGTTATATTAATAAAGACCATTCTATAGGGTGTTTGTTGCGGTGGCCGATTTGGTAAGGGCGCTGGTTTCCTATGTGAATCCCAGCCAAGTCAAACGAATGAAAATTGGTTACTTAACGCTAACTAGCCTGGTACTCTGTGTTACTAGGATCGGCATAGTCTGATGAAAACATCAACATTTTTCAAAGCCAAAGAAATACTTCCCTATAGATTGTATCCCACATATATACAATTTAGATACTGATCAATGTACTGGTACTCTCATGAAGCATTTATTGCTGTTTTGTGCTCCTACGCTTTACCACTAACTTAGAAAATGGGTAAAGCTAGGATTCCTTACACACGGTATGCGGCATGCGAATGGGTTGGGTCCTTTCACCCACACCCACACCCACACCCACACATAGTGTGAGGTTTCTCTACCACTGTTTTCTATGGCAAATGCAGCAGCATTCGCATTCGCATGCCGCACCGATGGCTACATGGACCGATTCAGTTGCCGCATTCGCATTCGCATTCGCATTCGGACGCATGGAATCACCCCCATTGACTTAGATGCTTTTCGATTTTTTGCCGCATTCACATGCCGCATACCGCGTGTAAGGAATGTAGCCTTTTATGTCCAGCTTTTACGTCTGCATATATATCAAAATGAATTTGGAATATTTTCATCACAAATATCTCTCAAATTAATACTACTAGTTCCTTCAATTAAAGCTGCATAGTCCGATGAAATATAACATTTTCAAAACCAAACCAATTATCTAGATTTGATTTTACATATCTAACTTAGATACTATTGCACTTATTAAGCATTTGTTTCTGCGTAGAAGGTAAATACTGCGTCAATTTAACAAAACCTGTTTCTGCAGGAAGTCTATGGTGTCAGAGTTTTGGCAAGCTTGCCAAAACTAATTTTCCATGTTTCCACTCAAAATATCTAAAAAGTTTACCATTTAAAATAAAAGTAACTTTTGAAATAATGTAAAGTAGATACTAGTGATCAATCTCATATATTTATCTCAGAAAAAATACAGAAATTCAAAACCATCCGATTATGCAACTTTACGGTAAGGTAGATTATAATATTCAACCTAATGATATTTACCTTAAAACTGTCAGTAACTTAAAACCATCTGGTATATAGATGCACCTTTAAGTGGACTACATGTGTATGGGTGTTGTTGTGTAATCGCTGGGTGCTATACAGGTAGATGGATCTCTCCTGCCCGACACCAGCGGAATGTCGATACCCCACTGAGCTGCTATCGGCTTGTGGTCAACCTCTGCTCTACATATCCGCCGCACAGAAGCGCACTGCCCACAGCCTGACCAGCCCCCAATTGGTACCCGCACCGCTGGTGTTGCGCGAGCCGAGCAGTGGCCCATGGCTTATTGACGTGATGCCACCTGGCGGGCTGGTGCGGGAACTTCTTCGCGATCTGCTCACCGTCTGGCTATGAGCTGGTGGTAGATGTGCAAAGGCCTTACTTTATAATAATTTGTGTGATGATGCAAGTAAGACGCACGCGCAAACACTGAATGATTTGAGCGTCCGGCTCCTGTTTTGGTAGATCGTGGGATTGGAAACCACTGGTGTGAACCCTGGTCGAGTCAAAGCATTGACTTAAAAAAAAATATATTTGTCGCTTCCTAGCCAGGCGCTCAGCATTATTGGGATAGGCCAAGGACTGGTTGGCTCAGTGTCAGGATAAAGTGACTGAGTGGGCTATCAGGTCATGGTGCTGGTGGCCTGGTCTCCCAGTGGGGCCGCTCTATAAAGTTCCCTTGAGTGTGACACTGTCACAAATCGGTATATGTCCTGATATGACCTTAGACGTTCCCAGGATGTAACACTCCAATAAACAACCACACACACACACACACACACACACACACACACACACACACACACACACACAGACAACACAATTACACTAACCAAGTTTTAAAAAAAAGCTTCTTGCTACCTCGCGTGCCTGGGGGCATTATTGGTAGGATAAGAAGGCAATGTATGTTTGATTCCATGGTAGGATAATGTGGATGTGTGTGTGGGATGTTGTATCATATTGCCAGCAGCATGGTATCTAAATTGGGCATCACTATAATGACACCAGGAGTAAGCTGTCCCAAATCAGTCCTCCTTCCTGATATGACCTTAGCCGTTCCCAAAACAGCAACCTCACTCACTCACTCACTCACTCACTCACTCACTCACTCACTCACTCACTCATGTCCTGATATGACCTTAGATGTTGCTAGAACGTAAAACAACAACAAACACTCACTCACTCACTCACTCACTCACTGAGAACACCATATCTGACATGTTTTTACCTGGGTTGTTTGTTTGCAATTGGAGTGTTATGTCCTAAGAGCATCTAAAGTCATACCAGGACAGACACTGCTTTGTGGCAGTGTACATTCATTGTGATTTATAGTGCTGCCTCATCCTGATACCAATATCCTACGAAATCACAATCCGGATTCTGAGCAAACCAGTCCTATCCTATATCCTATTAATACAGTATACTGAGAGTGGCGGGATCAGTGGCGACAATGAGTATGCACTTTTACAAGTCGGTACCTATGTTGATATGATCTTAGATATTGCCAGGATGTAAAACCCCAACAAACAAACAAGCCTCCCGGTGTGAGCTGCTCCAACTAGAGCGTTTCCGTCGTTGCCTCTCTTCTTTTCGGTCTGTGTTTTTATTCAGCGTGTTGCACTGCAGTGTTGAACGGTGTGTGGTATATATTACACCGAAACTCTCATCTTGTGCTAGATCTCACCACAAAGTTGTCGATTGAGGCTGGTTTGACTTCCTGAAATAAAACGCGGTCATTTATATCCGGCTGCTTATAGACCAGACGGGGTGGCCGAATGAGTTGAGCGTCCGTCTCTTGTTTTCGGAGCTCGGGGGATCCGAACTCATGGGTTCAAACCCTGGTCGAGTCAAACTAATGACTTAAAGATTTATACTGGTCGCTTCCTAGCCAGACGCTCGGCATTAATAGGATAGGGCAATGACTGGTTGGCTCACTGTGAGGATAATGTGAGTGAGTGGGATATCAGGTCATGGTGCTGGTGGCCTGGTCTTCCTGTGGGGCAGCACTATAAAGTCGTCATGAGTGCGCACTGTCACAAGTCAGTGCCCATCCTGATATGACCATAGATGTTGCTTGGACGTAAAACAAACATAGCTTATAAACACCATGTCGAGTGACATGTGTCCGATGTGTGTTAAAATATAAATAGTTCATAATTATCTTATAATTAGTTTACGGGGAGCCTTATGGCACTCGTAATTCTATCCTAGCCGTGATAAATATATAGCAAATATGTAATAATTACAATACATTCTTTTAAATCCTGGATTTGAGAAAGATTTAACCTAGAATTTGATTACACTTTTCATACAACTTTCACTAATTCAGGGATGATATAATTCCGATTTTCGGCGGATTTCCGTTTATTTCCTGGACTTATGGGTAATTTCCATTCATATGCTTAGCCCTGGTTTATCACAAATCAGGTTTCCATCTACAAATGTTGGAGGCTACTTTCATTCCTGGCAAATTGTGTGTGTGTGTGTGGGTAAGACAGTTTATTCATCAGAATATACATTTTTTCAGCGCCCAGGCACTGGTCTTCCGGCCGTTTACATTACATTGTAAATATGTAGATCAGCGGGTACTTATGATGGGATTATTAGTATTGTCGAGGGGGTGATGAAAATGGGAAATGTTGCGCCTAGAGCGGCACTCGAACCCACATCTCTTTGCATTCCGGGCCAGTGTGCTAACCATTACACGACCTAGGCTCCCTGATATCACCACACTACCCACGCCTACCTGTCTATGTGGTTACTTACCTGAGAGGTCAGTGCAGACTACTACAGTATATTACAAATTAATATCAGTACTAAATCGGTAATATTAATAAAACTTAAGTACCAGATGAGTGCTAAATATTACAAATTAATATCAGCACTAAATCAGTAATATTAATATAAGTATTAATATAAATACTAAATCAGTAATACGTACTAAATCAGTACTAAATATCAGAGATGTAAATAGTGCATTTCTATAGCTGACGTAAAACTAAGTTCCGTAAAGGAAACCTGTTTTTCTTTGGGAGGAAGCCTTAGCCACGTCTAAGACCTTTACATTTCACATACCACACCAAGTGACTGGGCCGACACGCGGGGTGTGGGGGGTGTGGGGTGGGGGGGGGATTGGCACTTTGATTTCTCTTCTCACCTGCATTCTGTCCCAGTAAGACAGCTCCAGGGTCGCCTATATGTTCAGTTGATCCAACTTTCACTATCCATGGATAGACAATTTATATTTCTAAAATTGAAAGTAGCACGCTCAAACTACCGGTACACACATACCGTTTACGATCGTTTTTGCGCACCCACCTACCGTATACGATCTAAAACTGCCCAAAAGTCTTGAGGTGTGCACTCCCCTAGCACACCTACCGATTGCGATTCGCGATTTTTAGGGCTAAAACGGTAGGTGTGCGCTAGCCTTGCGATTGCGATTCGCGATTCGAAAAATGAATCGGCCCGTTTTCAGTTTTAAGCGGATCGGGAGTTTTAGTGCGCGAATCCTATACGCTATGTGTGTACCTGGCATATTGACCCAATTACTTTTAGACCTACTTGATTGGAATAATTTAGTGGAATAACCCGTGTTCAAGAGTGGATTATAATTTATTTACTCATGTGCCGTCAGTTGAAACTAGGGACTAATATTAATATGACTGAAGAAGCTAGTCAGATAGAGCTATGTACAGTAAAACCTCGCTAAATCGACCTACTTTGGAACCGACTTTAAGTGGTCTATGTAGGGAGGTGGTCGGTTTAGGGATACAATGGTATTGTTGGGACCCAAATAAAGCGATCGATATAGGGAAGTGGTCTGGTCTATCTGTGGAGGTGGTCGGTTAGGGAGGTTTTACTGTATGTATGTATGTATGTATGTATGTATGTATGTATGTATGTATGTATGTATGTATATGGGTCATTCTCTAAAACTGGGCACGAAAGTCTGACATGGAAACCAAAAGTGAAAACCTTCCAAATAATAGCACAAAACCTTCCAAATAATAGCCTAATCCAATGTCCTATGAAGGTTTGTATGTTGTGTATATGTCAGAGGTGAACAAAAATGAATTTCACATTTTGAATTAGATCTTATACAAATTGAGCAATACATTAATATCATTCGTGTAACATGAAAATCAAATACACATCCAGAACCTCATTTTAACATATACAACATAGTCAAACAAGATTTATTGATTACTGTTAAGCAAGAAAAAAAGTTGAAAAATACTTTGAAAAAAAGGTTTGGCTACATGCATAGTGTAAATGTGTAAATTTTCACTTTTTCACATTAGCACAAAATCATATAAGTAAACTTATAATTTATTTCTTGGGATAGCTTCAATAGATGTACTATTGCTAACATACTCAATACACAGAGGATACGATAATTATTTGACTTGCAATCAATAAAAGAAAGAACTAATTATCAGCATTGTAATGTGGAAACCAGTTTTATAGAATAGCCCATGTATGTATAAAGTATTGATGACGTAACCGATAATATGCTAGAGTGGGAATTCACACTGCGGAATAGTGGGGATACTCCATGGGCATCGAGCCTGCCGCTATCGCATATTTGTTTCTATCTCTTTATACCTTATCTTCCTTCTGTACATAGTTAACGTAAGAATTATTATTATTATATATATATATATATATATATATATATATATGTCATGGGGGTGATGAAAATGGGAAACACCGTGCCTAGAGCGGGACTCGAACCCACATCCCCCCGCATTCCGGGCCAGTGTGCTAACCATTACACCACCTAGGCTCCCTGATATCAACACACTACCCACGCCTACCTGTCTATGCGGCCCCTTGCCTGAGAGGTCAGTGCAGACCACTACATATATATATGCAGTCACACCTACTTTAATCGATAGTAATATTTAGTATCACTAGTTACCTTTGGCCCAGTTAGATAAAGCAAACAAAAAAAGTGCTGGAATTGTTCAGTTTTTTTTCTCCCGTGGGTTGTGTTGACTTATCTCTTATCTCAGTCTGTGGGAGTCTGGGCTCGAGGCCGTGTGTGTGATGGGGGGTGGGGGTAGGGGGGCCCAAAGATCCGGCATATTTCGAGATACAGTAGTATTAGCGCTGCACACTCGAGGAGCTATGTATACCACAGCTACTACAACACACATCGTTAACCGGACTGGATGGACTAGTGGGTAGAGCGTCTGCTGCGGGAGGTCGTGGGTGCGATCTCTGACTGAGTCAAACCAAAGAGTACAAAATTAGTATCTGTCCCTGCCTATTCTAGGAATAGGAAAAGGCAATGACTGGCCATCTCAGTATCAGAATGCTCTGACTGAGTGGGATATCGCATTATGATGTCAGTGGTATGGTACCTGAATGTGGCAGCACTATAAATCCGCTATCAGTACACTGGCAAGAAGTCTGAACCTGTTGTAATATAACCTTCATATGGTGCAATAAAGTAAAGCCAAATTAAACGCATGCAATGTTTTTATTTGATATTATATAGCAATAGATCGTAGTAAAAATATGAGCTTGGTACACTCTTACTAACCTTTTGGTGTGGTCTGGTTAGTTTGTTGGGGTTTTACATCCTAGCAATATCTATTGTCATATCAGGACTGGTACCCAATTGTGGCATTTTACACTCCTTGTGACTTCATAGTGCTGCCCCGCTGGGAGATTAGGCTGTCAGCACTATGACTCGATATTCCACTCAGTCACATTATCCTGATACTGAGCTAACCAGTCCTTACCCTATCCTAATAATGCCAAGCACCTAGCTAGGTAGCGACAAGTATAATTTGGTAAGTCATTGGTTTGGCTTGGCCGGGTTTTCGAGCTCCCGACCTTCCACATAGGAATCCTGCGCTCTACCGACTAGGCTGCCACGTTCGATCTATTCTGGTTTGCGTGAAACCTTGTCTACGATTGATAGTTTGAAATGTGAATGCACATATTTTCAATGACGGCGGGAGGGGGGGGGGGGGGGAGGGGAGGGAGGGGGTCACATTGGTTTCCATACTAACCGAAGCGCTGATGTGTGTTACACTGAATGTGATATAAGGTTACCAAAACGCCAATGACACATCACAGGAAGCGCACTGTCCTAACATGCCGGACGGAGTAGCTGAGTCGATAGAGCTCAAGCTTCACATGCAGAAGGTTGTGGGTTCGAGTCCAACCAATGATTTAAGCCAGGATTCCATATAATATATATGCGGTGTGCGAATACGACAGAAAATGGAAAACATGTAAATGCGATTTGCATGGATGTCAAACTGAATTGCATTTGCAATTGGTGTGAATGCGAACCGAGTGTGCCGGTTCCAATACAAACAGCAAAATGGTGTCGTATACCAAAATATAGTTGTTTAAAAAATATATTTGTTTAAACCCCACTCCATAGTGTTATTTTTCATTTTATGAATTATAAATAAATGACTGATATCTAACCCTCATAGCCAACAACGACGCCACACCCGGCCAATACGTGTCGTGTGTTCCAAGGTCCGCTGGTTCCTCGGGAATGACTGACGTTGTGTGTTACCAGGAACGCTGGAACCAGCGGAACTAGAAACACGCGTATTCAGGGTCATCATAGATAGGTCCATAACAAGTTCAACAACACCACTTACAAAGTTAGCTCGGCGCACTAGTGGCGCCCTCTCCGGGCGTTCACAGACACTACCGCTAAGTACCAGCGGCGGGGATGTTTGTACACTACACTGGTCCCGGGTGCTGCGTTGATCCCGTGTGTTGCGTTCGGCCTGCCTGGGTGTATGTGTGGGGAAGGGGGGGGGAGGGCGGGTGATGGGCCCAGCGGTCGGCAGTACGGAGGGAGCTGTCAGTCGGAGCGGTACCAGACCCGGAGAACACACTGAGGCTGCGCATGCGCATCGGGCCGAGTTGGAGTGGGACGCAGAGGGGAGGCCCCCCGCCACAAACAGCTGCACTTACAAGTTACACAGTCAGACACCTACCTATCTACCTAACTGCGGCTGTGAATACTTCACCTACGTGTGTAGTCTGTTGGTTGGTTGTTGGAGTTTTACGTCCTGGCAACATCTAAGGTCATATCAGGACAAGTACCGACTTGTGACAGTGCACACTCATGGCGAATTTATAGTGCTGCCCCATTTGGAAATCAAGCCATCGGCATCATGAATTGATATCCCACTCAGTCACATTATCATGACAGTGAGCCAACCAGTCCTTGTCCTATCCTATTAATGCTGGGCGCCAGGCTAGGAAGTGGCAAGTATCAATTTTATAAGTCATTGGTTTGACTCGACCGAGAACCAAACTTCCCATTTCCACACACGCGAGGATGGCGTTCTACCGATTCAGCCACCATACCCGGTGAGGAGGAGGGGTGTATCCAGCCATGGGTGTACACTGCACATCACTGTTGTAGTTGGTGTTGGTGTTTTAATACTCTTATAACCTGCCTACTGATTGTATATATATATGGGTCAGGATCACGAAAAGAGGCCAATTGGTGGAAGTTGTCGGCGTCAAGCATGGATGTCGGCGTCGATCAGTATAATTATAATTTAGCATTGACAGAGGTGTTGGAAAGTCTTTAAATTTACCCTGAATGTAAAGGTCGAGAAAATACAACAACCTGCTTTGTTTCTAGGATAATTTAATATTAAACAAAGAAATGCACTACACTTTTAAGAATTGCGATGCCGATATCTTCACTTGACCACCGATTGGCCCGTTTTCGTGAGGTTGACTCATATATATTTACGTGTGTGTACATGTGGGTGTGCGGGCACAGGTAGAGATAGGGCGTTGAGAGAAGTGCTTACAATTGCGATAAACTACCACATTTTCAAAAGCAAAACACTTATCTAGATTTGAATCTTCATATCAATCTTAGATACTGTTGCACTTATTAAGTATTTGTTGCTGTATAGAAGGACATACTAAGCCAAGTCAATTCAATAGAACCTGTTTCCGCTGAAGCCTATTGGGTAAGACTAAGAGTTTTGACAAGCATGCCAAAATTAATTTGGCATGCTTACACTTCAAATATCTCCGAAGTTGGTCATTTAAAATCAAAGTTACTTCAATCTGACCTGACATCAAGTGGATTTATTCCGATCAACTGAATATATTTATCTCATAAAATGACCAAAACTCAAAACCATCGGACTATTCAACTGTAATACAGTGGAACATCCCGACGCTAACGGCTGATATTAGTGATAACAATTAAGTAACTTACAAAATGTCAAGCGCCTGAAAGAACTTCCATCTTAACAAGTTCAACTATTGTAGCAATATAGCGCAAGTGCAGCGCCTGTTTCTGGAGTGAGGACATGTTACATAAGGAGGCTTCAGAACCAACATTGAACTTTACCATACCTGAGTGTGGACAGGCTTTTCAGTGCACTGTGGCACTCTCAATGTGAACCTTTTTGAACTTTGTACTCGGATCCCTAAAGGACACATTAAACATTGGATAATTACTGGACGCTCACACATTTAGGAACTGATTTTGAGGGTCGGTTGGTCAGCCCATCCCTTAATAGTGGATACTTCACAGACAATATTATTTAGGAACTGACGTGTTTAGATTTGTAATGGAGGCCTTAAGATTGGATACAATAATCAATATAGATAGTGGTATTTAGGACTTGAACCAGAAGATACTGTACAGATGGTATATTTAGGACCCAGACCAGACCTCACCTATAGGAGATGATATATACATGGTAACATTTAGGACTTGGGCCAGGACCTCACCTATAAGAGATGATATATAGATGGTAACATTTAGGACTTGGCCAGGACCTCACCTATAGGAGATACTATATAGGTGGTAATATTTAGGACCCAGGCCAGAATCTCACCTATAGGAGATACTATTTCAATGGTAACACATAGGACCCCAGCCCCGATTTCATCTAAATGACATACTATACAGATGGTAACATTTAGGATTCGGGCCAGGATCTCACCTATAGGAAATACTATATTGATGGTATATTTTGGACCTGGGCCAGGATCTCATCTATAGGAGATACTATATAGATGGTAACATTTAGGATTCGGGCCAGGATCTCACCTATAGGAAATACTATATTGATGGTATATTTTGGACCTGGGCCAGGATCTCATCTATAGGAGATACTATATAGATGGTAACATTTTAAACCTGGGCCAGGATCTCATCTATAGGAGATACTATATATAGATGTTAACATTTGGGACGCGGGCCAGGATCTTGCCTATAGGAGATACTATATAGATGGTAACTTTTAGGATACGAGCCAGGACCTCACCTATAGGAGATACTATATCGATGGTATATTTAGGACCATGGTCAGGACATCATCTATAGGAGATACTATATGGGTGGTAACATTTTAAACCTGGGCCAGGATCTCATCTATAGGAGATACCAAATAGTTGGTAACATTTAGGATCTGGGCCAGGATCTGACCCGGGGGTGGCTTTGTCAGTAGTAATCCCCAAAGTGGACGCTGGTTGATTGGTGCGGAAGGATCAGAGCTGTTGTTGGAGGATGACGGCCATGATGGCGCTTCCGGATCACCTGAGTACCTTGCGGGTGATGACCTCTAAGGACAGATACGTCTGGATGTATGTATGGCGTTAACAATGGGGCGGCTTGGGTGTATTATAGTGGTAACCTAACGGGCCGTGCAAAGTTTTCAACATTTTCATGGTCGTAGAAAGCATACAACAAAGGGGAGATGGGGGTGTTAGACAAGTACGACTTTTATCGTATAATAAAATGTTGATATTTACAACGCTCATCTGCTTGTCCTTTACGTTCTGTAGTAAAATGTTGATGTGTACTCTACTTCGGGAGCGAGGACGGTGGGGTCTGGGAAAAGTGGTATGGTTTGTACGACTGAGAAAATGTTGAAAACTTAGAAAGCAGCCCCTAAGGACTTTGGTCAATAGTGGTGATAGACTAATGTGTGTTGAGAAAATAGTTTATTTTGCGACATTTTTATTGTTAATGGAATCGTTTAACTAGATTTACCCCCCCCCATTCCTCCAGGGACAGTGAAGCTGCACCATTCGATGAAAGCATAATATTTTCGAAACAAAAATACTTAGATAGATTTGATCATTTCTTTTTTTCTTTTTTTCTTTTCTTTTTTTAATTTATTAAATCTTTTTTTTTTTTTTTTAAATTTATTTATTTATTTATATCCAGCATAGATACTGGTGCACTCATTAAGCATTTATTTCAGTTTGGTGCCCTGGTGCTATTATAGAAAATGGGTAACCAAAGCCTATGTCTAATATTTCGCTATGCGCATTGAAATGTATTTAATATGTTTTCACCTTAAAAATTCTCCAAATGTAATCCTTTAAAATAAAAGTTGCTTCAAACTAATGTAAAGTAGGTTTTGACGATTAAACCTGATATATTTATCTCTTTTTTTTAATGTAGCAGAAATCGATCCAAATTTCTAACTTTAAGTTAAAAGTTGATAATCATAGTCATCATCGTCATCATCATAATGATCATCATTATCATCATCAAACATAAGCAACCTGTGTTCGCCAATAGAACTAATGGACTACATTGTCTATGGGGAGATAAGAATTGAGTCATAATAACACAAGCGAGCAAATAATCTTTTTGTACTTTTTTATATATATTTTTTTACAACTTTAGCTAAAAAGAGAAAAGAATCAAGTGAAGTATGGGTGGTCAGTTAGTGTAATAAGTTCAATAGGTAGGTGATTTATTGTGTATCCTCAAATTCTACCTATTACTATTAGACTTGCCGCTCGGTATAGCTCTGGCTTGACACTAAGCGATGGTTTTTGATTCCGCAAGTAAGAGTGAGAGAATTTACAGTTACAAATCCGGAACCTCTGGAAGTTTCCGAAAGAAATAATATTAATGTTTTGTTTTCACTCCAGACCCGGCAGCTAGTTTAAAATAGGACAATAGTAGTTGGACTGGAGGGTGCGGGGAGGTCTTTCTATAATGTAATTTTATGGGAGTGGTTTTATGAGGGTTATCTCCTCTTCAAATCAGGAAGTATAATGAACCTACTATAAACATTATTCTTTTAAGCAACACATAAATACATCGTTTGTCAGGCCCAGTGCCAGATTATGAAGTATGATACTACTTGGGGGTAATACGTCCTAGCAACATCTAAGTGCCAGATTATGAAGTACTACTTGGGGGGTATTACGTCCTACAACATTTAAGTGCCAGATTATGAAGTATGATACTACTTGGGGGGTATTACGTCCTACAACATTTAAGTGCCAGATTATGAAGTATGATACTACTTGGGGGTAATACGTCCTAGCAACATCTAAGTGCCAGATTATGAAGTATGATACTACTTGGGGGGTATTTCGTCCTACAACATTTAAGTGCCAGATTATGAAGTATGATACTACTTGGGGGTAATACGTCCTAGCAACATCTAAGTGCCAGATTATGAAGTATGATACTACTTGGGGGGGGGGTAGTGGTATACTCTAGCAACATCTAAGTGCTAGATTATGAAGTATGATACTATTTGAGGGGATTATGTCCTAGCAACATCTAAGTGCCAGATTATGAAGTATGATACTATTGGGGGGAATACGTCCTAGCAACATCTAAGTGCTAGATTATGAAGTATGATACTATTTGGGGGTATTATGTCCTAGCAACATCTCAGTGCCAGATTATGAAGTATGATACTATTTGGGGGGGGGGTATTACATCCGAGCAACATCTAAGTGCTATATTATGAATTATGATACTATTGGGGGGGTATTACGTCCTAGCAACATCTAAGTGCTAGATTATGAATTATGATACTATTTGGGGGGTATTATGTCCTAGCAACTTCTAAGTGATAGATTGTGAAGTATGATACTATTTGGGGAGGGGTATTATGTCCTAGCAACATCTAAGTGCCAGATTATGAAGTATGATACTTTGGGGGGGGGGTATTGCGTCCTAGCAACATCTACAGTCATATCAGGACGGTGTGAAGTATGACGGTGTGAAGTATGCTCTTTTTCTGCAGGTCTGACCTTGAGGTGAAGTTAAAGGCGTATAACCTATACCAGGAAGGTCGGGCTCGGATCGTGTCACGGGAGGTAAGTAGGACTCCACCCAATCACAGGCGCAGCTCGCTACACTTGAACGCGGAGTAATTTTAAGCGACGCCTTTGAAAATTTAAAATTTATAGTTATAATATAACATTTATAATTCACATTGTATGTCTGTGTGTGTGTATGTGACTGTGTCTGTGGTCGTATTCGATTAGGACAGGCCAGGTCATTCGGATCATCCGAGTCGTCTGTCTGTGAGTCTATCTGTGAGTGTGTGAGTGAGTGAGTGTGTGTCTGTCTGTCTGTCTGTCTGTCTGTCTGTCTGTCTATGAGTGTCTGTCTATGAGTGTCTGTGTTTGTCTGTGAGTGTGTTTGTCTGTGAGTGTGTTTGTCTGTGAGTGTGTTTGTGTTTGTTTGTTAGTGTCTGAGTGATCTGCGTCGCAGAAGGTAGATAATTAGTAGTGGTCACGTGATATATATTGGACAACAATTCTACCTGTGACTCAACTCCCCCCCCCCCCCATGTCTTTAAGATAATCATGTCTTTAAGATAATAAAAAAGAGTCGATATATCCCCTAACCCGCCACAAAGATCTATTGACCTACAGTCACAATACGATAGGGGGGATTCACTTTATTATGCGTAATATAGCTACTGGAGGGCGTCACTTTATTACGCGAGTCAGAATATTATCTCACACTGGCCCTCGGTTGTGCAGGTAAACGGGTGGATGTCTTTAAAATAATAAAAAGAGTCCGCATATCCCCTAACCCGCCACAAAGATTCATTGACCTACAGTCACAATACGATAGGGGGGGTCGCTTTATTATGCATAATAACGCATCACTTTATTACGCGAGTCGGAATATTATCTCAGACCGACCCTCGTGTGCAGGTAAATGGGCGGATGGTGCTGGAGGGTGTGCTGCGCGTGTCGTGGGGGGTGCTCTGCCCCATCCAGCTGCAGCCCAAGGACGACTCGCTGCCCCAGTCGTGGCGCCGCAGCTACCACATGGCCATCGACAATGGACTAGACGACGAGCTGGTGCAGCTAGTGAGTGAATCAGGGTCTCACGGTTCCACGCGCTCACTCAACACCGGGCGGTGGATCAAGCAAGCCCTTCTGTTACTGTTAGAAGCTGGGGTGTGCATGACCTTATTGTACCCGGGTGTGTGTGTCTGCTTAGTAAGGACAAGCACTGACTAGTGAGGTGCGTTGTGTGTAGGTGGCGCCACTCTCGCCTGTCTTTCCTCTACCCACGCTATTTCTTGTATTTCTGCTCTGTTCTCACTATTTCTCCTGCTTTTGCTGCTCTGCTCCTCTGTGCTACCCTCTCCCCTTCCCTCCGGCCCCCATTCCCCTACCATCCCCTTCCCCTACCCTTCCTCCTCTTCCCCCCATCCCGACCCCGCTCCGCTCCCGTTCCCTCCTGTCCCGCCTCCGCTCTCCTTCCATCTGTTTTCTTCACTTCTTCACTTCTCCCCTCTCCCCTCTCCCCTCTCCCCTCTCCCCTCTCCCCTCTCCCCTCTCGCCTCTCCCATCTCCCCTCCCCATCTCCTCTCCCCATCTGTTCCTTACCCTACCTTATCCTACCATCTCTTCTCCTCTCCTCTCTTATCCTACTCCTCCCCTCCCCCTTCAGTCCCTCCCTCTTCCCTCCCATTCCTGTCCTCCATTCCCCTGCCCTCTTCTTCTCTTTTCTACCCTCCTATTCCCTCCCTTCCCCTTCCGTTTCCTCCCCCTCTCCTGCCCTCCCCATCTCTTCCAACCTCTTCTCCCCTCCCCTCCCCTCCCCTCCCCTCCCCTCCCTTCTCCCCTCTTCAGTCCCCCCCTCCCTCACCTCCCATCGTCCTTCCTTGCCCCCTTCTTCAATCTCACCCTCATGAGCTCTTTTTAGTAGTCGGTAGTATCGCTTAGCCATGCAGAAAAATACATGCCATGTGACTTTCGAGCTGGAGTATAAGATACTTTTCCAATCTTGCATGGATCTAGTGCTAAGGATTTCTGATTTCACACACGATTCACTACTCATGTGCTTCTGTGCTAATTTCTTCAATAATAGCAGACTCCTTTAGCTCAGTACTAAACTGTAAACCAATGCTCCTCCGGAGAAACACGCCGATCCGCATACACCAATAGCAGTGTCTTTTCTTATCCACTGCAGCTTCATGTAAAGTTCTTTGGTGTGTCGACTGGGAACTTTCCAGATTATGGCATTCTTCGAAATACTTTCATTTTGCTTAAGTTAATTATATTTCTAACAGCTTAAGTGTTTCTTTAAGTAGAAAATTGTAAACGGTAAATTTGGCGTGGAAAAATTGTAGGCAAGAAGTGGGTGGCCAATGGTAGGTGTGTTGTTTGTTCTAACTATTCCGTTAAGATTAAATAGCTTTGAGTTTAAGAATGAGAAATCCCAATTCTAAGTTTCAAATTAAGAAAAGATGGTTGTTCAAACAGTTAATTTTAGTAGACAAGTATTTATGTAATATTAAATTGTTTGTGATGAATAGTCTTATAACTGACTAAACCCTAAAGATGAGTGGAAGAAATTTGATCCTGAATATTGAAAGAATCCAAATGTCTAGTGTTTGTATGGCTTATTTTAATCATCTGCTCTTTGTTTTGACTTGATGAAAATTATATATATATACTCAAATTATGTGCAAATGAATTTTATATATATTATGAGTATATATTATATATATTTAATTCATATATATTATATATAAATGTTATATATATTATTAGTATATATTATATATACATATAAATTGTATATATATACATGTAATATATATAAATTTAATATATTATATATATTATCCTTATAAATTAAATATACATAATATATATGAATTAAATATATATAATATACATAATATATAAACAAATATATATATATAAATGCACGCCTTGCTTGTATCACATGTTTCTATCGGGCCTTGGTACTTATCATCTACCACCTGACAATAATGTATTGTTATAGACCATAGAATAAGTAAACTAGGGACAGTAATGACTGGAGTTCTGTGTAGTTCACTTCTGGCATGTTCTCTCTACTTAGCACTTCTTACAACTCTGCTTGCAGTGCTTGTAAATGAGGAAGGTCCCACACTGTGAGCTCACGTAGATCTATGCCAGTCGGTAGTTGACTCTCGTTGCCATGTACTTACTGATCTAGTCTGTAGCCTCTGTCTAACCTGCATGCTTCTTTCTAGCTGAAATCAGGTGCCTATGACCACCGCCGGTCTAAGGTAAGGCACTGGGGATGGTGTAGGGGTCGGGATCGGGTTTCAAAGACCCAACGCCCAGAAACTGTAATATATCATTGGGCGCTCTCAGAAACTGTGATGATTATGATCTTTTGACTTAAAGTTGCAAATTTGGATGGATTTCTTCCATATTAAAAAAAAAAAAAAGAATTATATCAGGTTTAATCGTCACAGCCTACTTTACATTGATTAGTTTGAAGAAAGTTATTTGTGATGTGGAAACCAAAAGTTAAAGCCTTCCAAATAATAGCAGAAAATATTCCATGTTATTAGCAGAATCTTCATATATATGAAGGTTTAAAATGAAGTGTATGTGTCGGATTTGAACAAAAAAACATTTCATTCTTTGGTTTTGATCTTATACGAATTGAGAAAAATGTTAAAATTAATCATGCAACATCTGTTCATAACATCATTTGAGCACATACGACAAATTCAATCAAGATTTGATTGATTACAGATAAGCAAAACATATTATATATCTTAGATATAAAAAAAAGAAATCGAAAAATGTTTGGATTAATGCATGGTGTCAATATGCACATTTTCACTTTAGTAGAAAATCATATAAGCATATTTTGAATACCTTTTGTGAAATAGATTAAATACGTGTAGTATTGCTCACATACTTAATACACAGAGGCAACAATGACTATCTGACTTGTTACCCCCCCCCCCCCCAACAACATCAAAAATTAAAAATAGAAGACAAAAAGGCATAGTCATTAACAATGTAATATGAAAACCAAATATGTGATAGTACTGACACAGTTTCTAAGAACGACCCAACTCTCAAAAAGCCAAACATGCTACGGGTATTTCCCTGGGACTAATAATGTCCACATAATGCTTCCTGGAATGATATTGTTGTTATTTATTTTCTTCTTTAATTTCTTTATTTTTTAAATTTTTATATAAATATAAATGTTGCTTGAATCTTGCAAGTAAATTGCTTACCCCTTGCGGTGTAGTAGCTCATTAAATGACTTCTGCAGTTCACTCATGATGCTCTTGTGCTCATTCCTCTCTTCTTAACCTTTGCTTAAATATATTTGATTTAATAATGACCGTAAGCTTTGATTTCGATCCTTTTGGGATTTAATGACAACTGATTAGGTTTGCTGGTTTTGTGTACTGTTTTGTTTATGACCAATACATTTCCTTGCTCAAACTTACCCAGAATTCAGAAAATGGCGTCGAATGCCAGAAGCGGAAGTCTAGTCTGGACGACCTGTTCCAAGCCGCCGTGCACGACCTTGACCACTCACCACCCAACTCACCGGTCAAAGGTCAAGGCCATGAGCCGACTAAGAACGTGGTGATGAGGCGATCCAAGGGACGTCGGCGCCAAAGTAAGCGACTCTCCGTCTTCAGTGGCCACGAGTATAACCTGGAGGTAAGCTTGGGATTCTTAAATAAAAATGATTGACTCTTTTTATTTTAATTGTTAAAAAGAATTCAAATTTATTTTTAAGGTGTACTGTTGCTGTTATTGTCGTTGGGGGAGGGGGGTGATGAAAATGGGAAATATTGCGCCTAGAGCAGGATTCGAACCCACATCTCTTTGCATTGGGGCCAGTGTGCTAACCATTACACCACCTAGGCTCCCTGATATCACCACACTACCCACGCATACCTGTGTATGTTGTTACTTGCCTGTTGTTAATTATCATCGTTATTATCGTTGTTGTTATTATCGTTATTATTGTCCTGATATGACCGTAACGGTTGGTTGGTTGTTGGGAGTTTTACATGCTGGCAACATCTACAGTCATATCAGGACAGGTACTGACTTGTGACGGTGTGCACTCATGGTGACTTTATAGTGTTGTCCCACTGGGAAGTCAGGCTGCTGGCACCATGGCCCGATATCCCACTCAGTCACATTCTCCTGACACTGAGCTAACCAGTCCTTGCCCTATCCTATTAATGCCGAGTGCCAGGCTATGAAGCGACAAGTATCAATTTTAAAGTCATTGGTTTGACTCGACTGGGAACCAAACTCCCGACTTCCTGATATGAACTTAGATGTTGCCAGGACATAAAACTCCAACAACCAACGATACCTCCCCACCCCCATGAACGAAATGTAAAACAATTCCAATTGCGGGTACTCAATTAGTACTGCCTGGCAATCATAAGTCAGCAGCGTCCCTTTGGTGTGTGGGTGTGGGTGTGGGTGTGGGTGTGGGTGAATGTGGATAAATGTGTGAGAGAGTGAGTGAGATGTAAGCTAACGTTAGTTTCCCATTAATGCTACCCTCAGACCAGTGTGTTCACCCCAGCACACGGCTCAGTCACCAACGTGCACGTCACCAGTCTAGACGCAGCACCGGAAGTCATCAACATGCTCCTCGATAAATTCAAGGTACTTCCTTTAAAAGAATTTTTTTTTTGTAATTGCATGCTGATTCTCTACGCTGGTTCTACAAATCTGAAAACAACAAAAGAACCATTGTAAAGTTATATGTAGAGCACCTAATATACCTTTTCCACAGAGCATGCGCTACATCACATTTATTCTTGCCAAAGCCATTTAGAGGGTAGGTTGGTGGTAGAAATGATTTATTATGGGACCTTTTACACAGAGAATGTTGCACAGTGAGTTGCTACCCACATTTATTCTTGCTACAGCTGTTGGAGGACAGGTTGATTGTAGAAATCATCTATTATGAGACCTTTTACACAGAGCACACTGCACAGTGAGCTTCCACCCATATTATTAGTTCATCTGCTGATCTCGGAGGTTGGAGGTGGTGTTTGAAATCGTTTATTCCATCACACTGGTGGCGTTGTTGTTATTAGCTTTTGTTTTGAATGATTGTCAAAGGAAGCAGAAGCATTGAGGGTGAAGTTATCAAATGTAAATAGATACACAGAAAAATGGGTAAATTGAAATTAGACAAAATTGCAAAGAACAATGCAACCAGTAATTGCTAATCACTTGGAAATATAACATAATAATAATAATAATAATAATAATAATAATAATAAAAATAACTCTCACTAACTCACTATCAGTATCACTCACTAACTCACTCATTCACTCGCATGGCGCTTATAAAGAAACCACCGCATTCCCACCCGGCCAGAGTTTTTGCCATGGTCCTGACTCCATACATAATTATGCCCGCTTTGCCCGCTAGGTGGTGAACAACCCGGAGGAGTTCTGTCTGTGCGTGGTGCGCGTGAGCGGGGAGACGCGCGTGCTCAAGGACGACAGCTATCCTCTCCTGGAACGCGTTATCCTCGGTCCCCTGGAGGATGAGGCGAGCATTTTCATCATGGAGAAGCACCGGTCACACGACATCACCTCGGAGGTAAGGCAAGGGGATGGAAGTGGAGATGTCTCAGGACAGACTGCCAGTTGGCAGCATTCTGACACTGACCGCAATAAGCATACAAACGCTCCCCATTTTAAATATCATTATTAATAAGGCGAGTGGAGGGAAGTGGAGGCGTCTCAGGGCTGACAGCCAGCTGGCAGCGTTCGGCCTGCGTGGATCAGACTGACCGCAATAAGGATGCAAGCGCTCCCCATTTTAAATATCAATATTAATAAGACGAGGGGATCGAAGTGGAGGCGCCTCAGGGCTGACAGCTAGCCAGCAGCGTTTGGCCAGCATGAATCAGACTATCCGCAAGAAGTGTGCAAATGCTCCCCATTTTAAATATCGTTGTTAATAAGGCGAGCGGAGGGAAGTGGAGGCACCACAGGGCTGACGGCCAGCCCTCAGCGTTCAGCCAGGGGGAATCAGACTGAATGCAATAAGCATACAAACACTCCCCATTTTAAATATCAATATCAATAAAGTGAGTGGAGGGAAGTGGAGGAGCACCATCTTCATCATCATCATCATTAGGCTCACTTATTTTTTATTTCATCATATTTTGTTCACTGTAGACACTCCCACTATTTTAAAATTAACGGTAGAAGTTGCACTAGTAATAACGTCTACGTATAATACACAGGATTATGGGGATATTATGGGAATGAACTGATGTTTGTGTCATGCGGCTGGAAGGATCTGGTGGCTGTTGCTATAGCAGCCTCGTGGGCAGGTGGGATGTAGTCATGCAGGCAGCAAGGCTGTTGGGGGTTGCGAGGTCACCTGACCACCACCGGCTGGTTACTTGTCCCGAATTTTTCTTTAAACAATTGGGGGTTTAGGAGCCAGCCAGAGCTGAGACTCTCCTCCAATACCATTAAATACTATTGTGTTGCGTTTATGAGTCTCAATAATATTAACTGAAAAATACTACCAGATTAACAACGCCGCCATACGGATGTTGGCTGAACTAATGCTACTTAGGCGCCACCTATCGGGTTTTCGGATAACTGACTGCCGACCCTGGGAGTGGGTCGATCTAGGGAGGTGGTCGGTTAGAGAGGTTTTGCGTTAAAACATAATGGATGTTATTGCTGTTACTTGTAGGTGGCCCAGTTTGTGAACCTGCCTGAACCCGTCCTGAAGGGATTCCTCAAGAAACTCGACAAAGACGAAGTCGAAGACTTAGAAGAACTGAAGGCTAGGTTAGTACCCAACCCTGATCGAGTCAAACCGATGTCTTAAAAATTGATATTTGTCGCTTCCTAGCCTGGCGCTTGACATTATTAGGATATGGCAAGGACTGGTTTGCTCAGTGTCAGGATAATGTGATTGAGTGTGATATCAAGGTCATGGGGCTGGTGGTCTGGTCTCCCAGTGCGGCAGCACTATGAAGTCGCCATGAGTGCGCACTGTCACAAGTCAGTACCCGTCCTGAATTGAGCTTAGATGTTGCCAGGACATAAAACTCCAACAACCAACCAACCTCCTGCAGTTTTCTCATTAACTTTGGTGTGAAATTACAGTAATGATCCGGGGACTGAGTTGGTGGCGATTACAGGAAAGTGTTGACGGTTACCACAGGGCTGACGGCCAGCCCACAGCGTCCCCATTTTAAATATCAATATCAATAAAGTGAGGGGAGGGAAGTGGAGGAGCCTCATCATCATCATCATCATTACAGGAAAGTGTTGACGGTTACTGAAGAGTGTTGATGAGGTTTACAGAATAATGCTAATGAGGTTCAACAACAAGCAATGAAAGAAAGAAAGAAAGAAAGAAAGAAAGAAAGAAAGAAAGGATGTAAGTAAGGATGTAAGTAAGGAAGAAAGAAACGATGTTTATGGGTTACTTCTGATTTCAAAATTGGTTAAGTGAAGAGCATGGAAATAACCAACCTCTTTAAGACAAAAACATGCTGGATAAGAAGTTATTTTAAGCCTGTGCGTCTAATAGCAACAAGTAAAAATATCTGTTATGGGAACGGTTATTATTTACACCGTTATAATTTGACCATTGTATATTTTGATTTAGTATATTTTGTTTAATTAATGCGAAAGGGGATACAAATTTGACAATTGTATAATTCAGAACAAGAGGCGGAAGTATAGTATGGAAATTTATTAATCAAGGTAGTAATAAGGCAATGTAGTAATCAACAATCAATGTAAGGTAATGAGTATCAAGTGAGGTGATAATCAATGAGTAAAGTTAAGTAATCAATATAAGTGAATCAATGTCTAGATAAGAGGATAATAGGAGTAATCATTAAGTGATGAGTATAATGAGTAAGTAATCAGTTCGGTAGGTAAGTGGGTAGGAAGTCGTAATGAATAGAGTCTGTTGGTGACCCGGGCCTCAACCCTGAAGGATGAAAGTTGGGTGTGTGGGGTGGAGGCACCAGCGCAGGGCGATGGTGGCGCCGTCTGGAGGTATGCGGAGAAGGTGAGAGGCGGGGGATGGGGCAGAGAGCGGCACCGGGGCGGGGGCGACGGTTGCGACGCCTGGAGTTAGTTGGGTAGGGAGAGTGGCGGAGGAAGGGGGGGGGGGGGGGAAGGGCCGTCTGCCTCTATCCCGAATTACCCATATTCCCTCAGCAATATGGACAATTTATATTTATATATCATATTTAATTAATAAGAATGGTAATAAGGAGTTTGGTGGTGTACATTATATATGAGTTTGCACAAGTCCCCTATTTTTACTCATGTTGAGTCTGTCTTGTATGCAATATATAGTTAATTAATAAGAGAGGGAATAAGATTTTGATAATTGTATTATTTTAATTTATACATTATGTTTAACTAAATATATTGCTGACAGACAGATTCACGGTGAGTAAAAATACGGACTACCGTAAACTCACACGGAATGCACACCACCAAACTCCTTATTCCCTTTCTTATTAGATATATTTAATTAATAAGAATTTGATAATTGTATAATTTTAATTTATCTATTATAATTAATAAAGGGAATAAGGAGTTTGGTGGTGTGCATTCAGTGTGAGTTTACGCTAGTCCGTATTTTTACTCACCGTGAGTCTGTAAGCAATATATTTAATTAATAAGAATTTGATAATTGTATAATTTTAATTGATATATTCCGTGTGAGTTTGCACAAGTCCGTATTTTTGCTCATCGGGAGTCTGCCTTGTAAGCAATGTAGTTCTCATGGAAAACACTAACTTTGCAGGTATCGGATGTTCCGTACAATACTTCATGGTGAACTGACAGAGTTGGAAACTTCCAAGGACCGGTAGCCCCGACTCTTCACTTCCTTTATTATATATTTCATGATAATAACTAATTTTAATTGAAAGGTAAGGCTTTATTTGTATGCTATCTCCTGTTGGTGAATCTTTTTTTTTCCCTTTTTCCTTTTTTTTTTTTTTCATAATTTGTTGACGCCCAAATCCACCACCCACCGAAGGAGGTATGCTAACCATACTTCTGTATATTATGTATATTATATCATACTGGATTGATGTATGAAATATCACAAGTTTGTATTGTGTAAGGGTAATTCCATCATGTAAAGAGAAGGCTTGGAATTGTTAAGCCAAAAAATGTGAGATCTCCGCGATTTCGCGGATTTCCAGGATTTTTCCTGTAGCTATAAATGTATACTAATACGTTGTTCAAACTCCCCCCGCACTGTAAGTGTATACTAATACAGTGTTCAAACGCCGCATCACGATAAGTGTATACTAATATGTTGTTTTGCATTTACTAATGTGTGGTGCAGACGCGCAGCACTATCAGCGTATACTACTAATACGTGCTTCAAACGTATTTGTATGTAACCCGATTTCCTGAAATTTTCTGCGATTCCCTGACAATGCTAAGCCAATGGGAGAATATCAGCATTTCCGCTTTTTTTTCCAGAGACCACTTTCATCCCTGTATATGTATCTAGATATATATATCGTATTCTTGTGGGTTAACGCCCCCCCCCCCCCCAATTGGCCAATTTTTCGTAAAACGCCCATCCCTTAAACACTCATGTGTGGGTAAATGCCCAGCCCCACTTCAATGATTTGCCAATTGAAATGCCCAGGGTGTTAACCCGCGAGAATACGGTATATATCTACATAATTATATATATGGATATGTATATCTAGATATCTATATATAGATGTATGTTGTACATATAGATGTATATAATATAAAGCTATCTATATATGTGTGTGTATATACATATATAGTGGGCTTATTTGTGTATGAGTTGTTTGTAAGACCTAATCAAATTAGGGTACTGATACAACGTTAATTTCTAGCTGCTTTATTATTGAAAAGACTACCAAAGTTAGAAATCAGACAAGGAGTGCTACTGGGGAGACTATTTCTGTATAAAGAAATGTCAAAGTTGTTATATAATTCCCACCGACTTACTAGGTCTATTCATGTGTAAGTGTCTCAATACACTGAATGGGTCAGCTCATGTATGGAACTGTGACTCTGCCTATCTATATTGGACATTCTAACAAATAAAATGCTTCCACCTCAACATATCTATTTAAAGCCCCATAGTCCGATGAAAACATCAAATTTTCTAAACCAAAACCGTGATCTAAATTTGATTCTACATATCTAACTTAGATACTGATGCACTTAGCCAACATTATCTTCCCCGTGCCCCCACCTCTGCCAATTTGGATTTCCACCGCTGTGTATAACTTACAGCGACATCAAAGGCCAGTTGCTCTCATACCATGTCTATGTGGTGTGGGAGGTTAAAAATCCCTTGGGTCGGTAAAAGTGTAGACTCAGGCTTTCTATCGACAAACTGTCTAATGGTGAAAACAAGTCTATTCAGACTTATCCATGATAGGCAGTATAAATCTTCAAGAAAACAAAAAAAAATATTTAAAAAAAAATTGTTACCACATAGAGCGGAATACTGAAATTTCTAAATGAATTTATTTTCAAGGGTTACCTTCGGAAATATTTAACGTGAAACATACTAATTTAATTTTGGTATACACTTTGAAAACCTCGGCATAGGCCCATGTTTACCCATTTTCTAGTGTAGCAACCGATCACAGATGGATCAAACTGTAATAAATGTGTAAGGAGTGCACTAGTATGTAAGTTTGATATATAGGATCAAATCTAGCCAAGCGATTCCCTTTTTTTTTTTTTTAATGTGATACTTTCATCGGATTATGCAGCTTTAACAAAAATACAGACATTCAAGGTATCTAAATGTATTAGATTACATCCGAATTGTCTGTCTATTTATAAACATCCGAATGGTTATCCCTCCCTTTTTGGACAAATAAAAGCAAAAGTTGGTGATCGTCCTTTTGATCACACAAATCAGGGTCGGGCGGGCGGGTTTTATTTTTATATATATATTTTTTTTTCAGTTACATATAACGTCTGGTGTCTGACATAAATGTTATACGTAACTATGTTGCACAGATTGTTTGCTTATGAAAGCTAAATTGCTGCTAGCTGACACATTTTTAACAGTTAACATTTTTTTAAATTTATTTTGTTTATAAATCATGGGCGGACGATTTTTCAAGCGCGGGCAGAGACGATCACCAATTTAGTTTTTGTTGGGAGGGTGGGCCTTATATTAAATAATTTTTCTAAAGAAGAAAATGTTCCTACATTTTTATGACATGTTATAAGTAGGAATGATCAGGTAATGTTCATATTGAACGGCAGTTGTGGAATCTTTTGTTTCCACATAAGAGTCAGGCATGGAATGCGAGGCTTGCGATCTGTCTCACTGTCAGACTATCCAGTGTAAGAAGTCACTCAATTGTGTGTGTGTATGTGTGAACTCGGCCATGTGTGTAGTCGGCATGACGTAATGTGATAGTTAATCGCAGTCTGTATTATCAACAGGCCCCTTGCTGCTTCTTATGAGCGATAAATGCATTCTTTGCGATTTCGCTGGTGCTGAGCCTCCTGCCCTCTTACCACCACCACCACCACCACCTGACTGACCCCTCTCCCCTTTTTCTTGGTCGATATCAATTTAATTACCAATATTTGTACATATTTATTTTCCTTTTTATTGTTTGTTAGAGTCAGCACTTCTACACATTCCAAACTAAATTGATCCTATTCAATTCGGTAACGTCACAGAATGTGTGAATATTGTGTATTAAATAATACTACTAGTAGTAGTACAATAACTATTACTACTAGTAGTAATAGTAGCATCACTACTAGCAGTAGTAATAGGAGTACTACTACTACTACTACTACTACTACTACTACTACTACTACTACTACTACTACTACTACTACTATTACTACTAATAATAATAATAATAATAATAATCGTCATGCTTATCATCAACCGAAATCTAATTTTGTGAAATATCTGAGATAAAAAGACAACAACAAACTTATCCACGAACATTTTAAGCATGTTTCTAATTTTGTGAAAAAGCACAAATAATTCTTATGATATCACCTCCAGTGAGCTTTACCTCGCGCGATTTTTGTATGAAAATGAACATATCAATAATCAAATGTTTTTCCCTGCATAAAATGGGTTTGATGCATATCTATAACAATAATATATATATATGTCACCTAAACCTCAGCTACAGCCATATGCAGCCAGAAGGTAATGTCTCGTTCATGTCGATCTGATTTCAGTGAGACTTAAATCTGTGGAATATTTTCCCTATAATATTGTCTTTGCATTCTCGTAGCAGTGTTGTAAGCATACTCGGATCTATGATCGTGTACACACCGCGCTAAAATAATCACCCTTCTTCTACGCCCTGTTCTGTTTGGTAAGGTTATGAAGCCTGCCTGCCACCCAGCGCCACCTATCAGTTAACCACTGCACTAGTGCCACCGTCTAGTTCCCCCAAGTTCTTCTAATTTTTTTCAAACCAATGACTTAAAAATTGATACTTGTCGCTTCCTAGCCAGGCGCTCGGCATTATTAGGACATGGCAAGGACTGGTGTGTCAGGATAATGTTACTGAGTGGGATACTGAGCGGTCATGGTGCTGGCGGCCTGGTTTCCCAGTGGGACAGCACTATAAAAGTCGCCATGAGTGCGCACTGTCACAAGTCGGTACCCGTCCTGATATGACTTTAGATTTTGCTAGGGCGTAAAACAACACCACAACAAAACAATCTTGGTAAATTAGTTGATTAAGCAGGGGAAATTTCAATCGCGGACAATTGGTCTTCCTCATTCCACTGCTCCTTGCCCTATCCTTAGTAATGCCGAGCGCCAGGCTAGGTAGCGATAAGTATCAATTTGTATGTCATTGGTTTGACTCGGCCGGGGTTCAAATCCCACAACCTACCATAACGGGAGGCGGACGCTCAACTCATTCGGCCATCACGGCTGGTATATAATATATATAACATGTATATAATATATATAATGTGTATATAATATATATATATTTATATATATATTATATGTTGTAAGAGTAGCATGATGAGATATCAGCAGTAGGACCATGGTATTTCACAAACATGTCTCTTTAATACATTTATGTCTACCTCCATTTCAGGAATGTTAACCTGGTCAGTTTCAGTATGACACTGTTTAGTCAGACGTAGGCAGCCCAAGTCAAAATGACCAGTCAGTCGGACATGGCGTCCATTACAGCCGAATCCCACCTTTATTTTAGGGATGTTTGTTACCCGTTTCAAGGCCGCCAAATGATTTGCAGAGCCCTGTATGTGAAGATTTTGTTTTATTTACCAATCAACTTATATCGCCAATTCATGACTCTTAAAAGCTTGGCTATGTACCCACCGTCATTTCATATATATATATATATATATATATATTATATATATATATATATATATATATATATATGTATAAAATATTTATATGTATATCAATATATATGTATATGTATATACATGTATATAATATTTATATGTATATAAATATATATGTATATACATGTATATAATATGTATATATATATGTATATACACATATATATATATACATATATATATATTATATCGAGTATCCCCGCATCATCACAATTTCTACCGACGTGCATGTGATGCATTAGGTGTTATTACATGTCCATGTTAATTATATGATGAATTATGTGTGTGATATAATCCACTGTAGATTACGATTACTTACACTCATTTCAACATGTCTCATATCACATGGAAAATAACATTGCAGCAGTGATAATAGTTGGTGTGTTTGTATACTCCAGGACAATCTTGCATATTTGTTAAATTTTTTTTGTGGCTAGCCAAAATAGTCGAAATCGAAACAATGTGACCCTTATGCACGTACTGAGTCCGGTATGTTCATTGAATATCGGCTTACTTTAAGCAACTTGTGCATAAAGATTATATCATTAAACAGGTACTCCGAGAGAGAATCCTGCATTTGTCGATTTCTTTGGCTAACAAAAATAGTCGAAATCGAAATGATGTTTCCAAATGGAATATGCTCAAATTATATGGCTATGAAAAGACAGGTAATAATTCCTATTGGTCTATGCACTTACTTAGTCGATTAGTAGCAAAGACCGTCCTGATATGACCTTAGATGTTGCTAGGACGTAAAACAACAAACAAGCAACAGTAGCAAGCATTCAAGTTCATTGGATGTCAGCTTAATTTAAGCAATTTGTGCTTTAAAGTTATGTCATTAAACAACTATTCTGGGACAATCTTGCCTTTGTCGATTTCTTTGGATACCAAAAATAGTGGAAATCAAAACATATGATCCTTATGCACTCACTTGGTCCATCAAGTAGCCAACATACAGTTTGATTGAATGTCACATTATCAGCTTACTTTAAGCAGCTTGTGCATAAAGTGTATATCATTAAACAAGTAGTGCTTGGGAGTGATTCACCAAAAAGTCGTGTAAGGTGAGAAGTGGAAGTGCTTTCCATGTATGTTCTATCTACTGGTGTCACAAGCATAAATCGGGTAATATTATATGTAGATATTCATAATTATTAAAGGAGAATCATTTACCATGTTGTATCATCATGGTCTGCTTTTATTTATGTGTGTGTGTGTGTATATATAGACTCTATATGGGTCGATCTCAGAAACTGTGTGCCACTTTAGTGACAGTCATGGAAACGAAAAGTGAAAACCTTCCAAATAATAGCAGAATCCACGTTCATATATGTAGGTTTCCATTTTCTACATATGTCATGGTGAACTTTTTTTATATTATCCATTTTCATCTTATACAAATTGAGAAAGACGTTAAATTAGCCATGCAACATCCATCTATAACATCATTCTAATGCACACAACACATTGAACAAGATGTTATTGGTTCAATTAAGCAACAAGAAAAACTGTGTTACAAGTAAAAAGTTGAAAAAAAATGTACAGTGTCGACATGCAAATTTTCATTTTAGCACAAAATCATGAAAGGCATATTTTGGATACATTTTGTGGGATAGATTAAATATAGTATTGCTAACATACTTAAAATACATAGCAGCAATAATAACTATTGAACTTGCTAAACCCCCCCCCCCCCCTAAAAAAAAAAAGGCTTAAGCATTAACAATGTAACATGGAAACCATATAGGTGCTACATAGTTTCTGAGAATAACCCATATATATATATATATATGCATAAACAAATATATACATATGTATATATATAAAGAATCAAATATATACATGTATATATATTATATAATATTATGGACATGGTTACGTATTGTGTATACAAGAAATGCAATGCGTGTGTATATGTAAATATGGGTGGTGGTGCTCTATGTGCACTGCCATCCTCCGCAGAGTATCGGTCGGGGATCAGTAGCCGACAGACCAGTGTAGCAGGCAATAATTCTGTATTATGAAACCACGTTCAAAAGACTCCAGTCTGATTGGTGGTTTAACTGTCGTTGTTGGTGTAGTTGCTGCATTCTGCATTGTTCCATGTCTGATGTTGATGACCACTGCCGGGAAATTAGTCCATCCATGCAGAAACTTCATCATTTTCCCGCTAGGGGGAGGATGTCGCTGCTGACTGGATCGGCAGGCATTTAGAATGACATCAAGTTTAAATAGAATTTGGGTTGAAATTGAACTTGGGTTTAAATCAGAACTTGGGTTTAAATTGAACTTGGGCTTAAATTGAACTTGGGCTTAAATTAAACCTGGGTTTATTATTAAACGTATATTTAAATTGAACTCGGGTTTAAATTGAACTTGGGTTTAAATTGAACGTGGGTTTATATTGAACATGGGTTCAAACTAGACTTGGTTTCAAACTAGACTTGGGTTCAAATTGAACATGTGAAAATCACTATACATATATGCGCAACAAAGTGTAAAATATTAGACTATTGGAAGATACAATTTCCTTCATTATTTCATGTACAACGAGTGTTTCCCATCACCGTCTTCTTACACTACAACTGATGTCTTTTTTTCCTCTTTTAATTAATTTAATTGATCAATTTCTATTTTTAGATTAATAATTTTGATCAAAGCACAAATGTTACGCGAATCACAGCTGGTGGACACGTTCTGTCTTTAATGTGGTGTCATTGATAATGTAGTTTCACCGTTACTTGTTCTGTGGCACAGTTAGATATTTACATTACAACATTCAATTTATTTTCTTTTTTATAAAGCTTCACTGCGTCAATCTAAACCACAAGGATCACGTGTCTTTGCACGATCTCAGTGCCTCGTGTACTATCCCTTGTTTCACGTTGGACACATCCTGAACTGTGTTACACGAACCATTATGTTGGTTCATATTCTCAATCTGACTCGTGAAATGATTTGGGGAATTATTTCTTTAATTTTCTTTAATTAATTTTGTTTTACTCAATTGGTTTCCTTTTTAAATCTGTCGACAAAAGGCTGTGCAACCTGTGTGTCCATGATGTGGCCGTCACGCAAGTATGTCGCTGTTGTATTTGAAAATTTGATGTTTGTTCAGGAATAAATGCTATTGAATTGCATTTTCATCGTTCCATATATTTTACATAGATGTACTAATTATCAGTAAGTCGATCCAAGTAGACATGGTAAACCTCCAGTCTTCTTTTACGTTTCATCAATGAATAATGAAAGAACCTAAATTGGATCAAATGTGCGTTAATAAATTGTTTTGCCCTTATTTTGTGCTTAACAAAATTATTTACGAAAATAATGAAAGAACCTAAATTGGATCAAATTTACGTTAATAACTTGTTAACCCCATTTTTGTGTGTTAAAAAAAATAGGAATCTTTTACGAAAAATTCTTCTGGACTAATTTATGTTAATTTGACTAAAAACAATACTCGAGGTATGGTATGCATATTTGCCTGTATAATAGTGTCCAATCAGAATAGTGGTATTTGAGTCATAATAATAGTTAATTCCTTGACAGAAAGTACATGTGAAAGCAAATGTTTTCTTTGGTTTGATCTGATGTGCAACGGGATACCAGTATTCTGTGGGTAGTGTTTTTGTCTATTTGGGTTTATGTGTTTAAGTTGTAAGTTCTTTTTATTTTAAGACTGATCCATATAATTGAAGTTTGATAGTTTTGAATCACTGCCATCTAAAAAATATTGTAGATGCATATTACATACAGATTGATCGTCATAATTTACTTCATGAAGTAACTTTTATTTTAAGGGGTTAACTTTAAAGGGACCAGATATAGGTCGCTTAGACACTACCCGTACTCCGACAAATGTTCTCAAAGCATACGTTTGCCAGTTTTCAGTTTATGCAACTACATATGTGGGGGGAGAATGCTAACATTGGTTGCTTCTGTTGTGTTTTATTTAGTCCAGCAGCACTGACACTTTTAGACAACCATATAGAGAAATAAATGTTAGAAATTGCAATCTAAAATGATAAATATAAAGTTCAAATGTTTATTTATCATAACCAGTTACTTTTTGTGTTGATTAAATTGATTAAATCATGTAGATTAATATACTTTAAAAGTTGAATTGATAGCTTTCTGTGGCTGCCATCTTGGTGGTTACCATGGCTTCCCCTGTGTGTGGGGAACCCCTCTAGGTCATGTGATGATGGAATCCCACCTATGATGTTATTCATACATCACAGACCTCAACTCTCCTCCCACATGTTCAATGGCATGAACTGAACAAACTAAGCAAAGGTATGTTTGGAGAGCTTTTGATGCTGGATTCGTTTGTATCTGGGCGAGGTATAGCCGGCGACTTTAATGGTGCAGTCACACTACGACGTGTTGCACCAGCGCTGGACAACGCGTGCCAATGTGTTGGGTTTTGGGGCGAAACGTCGGTACACATCCGGCGCGTTACCGGCGCGTCGGTACACGTACACTGATAGCAACGTGTGAGCCAACACGTCGGCGCCCGCTGGCTCCCGCCGATCGTTTTGTGCTTGCACAAAACTTTCGACGCGCCCCGACGGGTTGGAGGGGACGTTACGGACGCGTTAGCAACACGTCGACACCGTTGGCGGCGCGCCGGCGGAACGCTGGCAGACCGTTGATGAACGTCGGTTAACGTTGGGTTTTTTCCCCCCAAAATGCGACTGTTCCGTCGGTGTGTCGCTGACTTCCCCGCGACGTGTAGTGGGCGCGTTACTGGCGTTGCTCCAGTGTTTCTCGACACGTTCGACTTGTTGCCGGCGCGCCTGGACGCGCTGGCGGCGGGTGTGGACGCGCTCCCAGCATGTCCTGACGTGTTGGTGGCGGCTATGCACGCGTTGACATGCTACTAACACGTTACCAATGCGCTGTCTACATGCCACAGGCACGCCACCAACAGGCTAACAACACGCCAATGACACGCTACTGACACGCCACCAACACGCCACTGACACGCTACAACCCGTCGGACTTTCTCCCCAAACGCCGAAAAGTTGGACGTGTCTCGCGTGCTAGCAAATATTTTGCGCATTGGCGGCACGCCAGAAAACACGTCGTAGTGTGACTGCACCATAAGGATTTTTTAAGTGAAACCTTATTAATTTGGGGTAGCACGTAGAAATGCTGGATATCATAGGGGTTAGCAGTGATATCGTTCTGTGGAATTTACATGGTGTTCCTTCTATGCAGCTATACATGTTTAACGAGGGCGCCACTATCTAAGTTGGATATTTAGGATAAAATCGAGATAAATGTTTTAATATAGAAATGTTATCCTTTCATCGAACCATGCTGGTATACTATTATTATAGACTAATATTATGCATCAGTGAGGAAAATGCTCAACCTTAAGCTATGGAGATACTGTATAAAAAAAATATATAAACAATTACGCCGTGAATATGCCCTATGCTGCCGAGACGGCGTAAAGCAACCATCAATCAATCAATTCACTGCTTTGTACACAAAATTGCGTGTGTGGTATGGCTTTTATCCACCAGACGGCGTATTGGTCTGGCACTCATATTCATCAGTTCAGATCTGCACACTAGGTGGCGGTGCGGTATACCTAGATGATGAGAACAGCTCGTGGCCAGATCTTCGCTATTGTATTTATATCCCATGGCCATTCATGAAGCTCATGGATATATCTCGACTCATAAAGCTGTTGATTTTGTTGCCTTGCAGCAACAATTGTACGGTGCAAACAGCATGCATAATCTTGTCCGTGATTGAAATTTCCCCTGGATTAATCAACTAATAATAACCATTAAGTATCTGAGTCCAATGAGAATCTGAATTTTGCCAAAGTTTTCCAAAAATTGTGGTCTACAGACGGGATGGATGGCCGAATGGGTTGAGCGTCCGCTTTCCGTTTTGGTAGGTCGTGGGATTCGAATCCACAGGTTCGGACCCTGGTCGAGTCACACCAATGACTTAAAAATGTATACTTGTCGCTTCCTAGCCAGGCACTCGGCATTATTAGGATAGGGAAAGGAGCAGTGGAATGAGGAAGACCAATCGTCCATGATTGAAATGTACCCCCCTTAATCAATAAACAACAAAAACATTGATTAATTAGCAAGCTGGATAGACTAGATCACCATTCCATCCACGCGGTGCATTGTGGGATGCGTGGAAGAAACACAAACCCCCGCAAAGCACATGGCTAATGCTAAGACACTGGGTGCGGCTATGAAATGTGCTAGTTTCAGCTCATCTCAGCTCTTGTTGGAAACAGAATACCAACTAAAAAAATATATATAATAAATTAAGATGTTAATCTTTTATCTAGGATTGCATTTATGTCAATCTAATCAGCACATACTCATCCGCTTCTGATTTTGTTAGGCTTATAGCCTGTATCAGGTCGATGCATGTCAAAATTTGATTTACTAGGATTAAATTCATCGAGTACCGGATGTGTGCAATATTGCAGCCCCCTCCAATGCTTATCCAGTCTGCCTTTGAAGGCGTTGACGGAAGGCGCTTCTATGACATGTTCAGGCAATGCGTTCCAGGCATTTACTATCCTATTACTGAAGAATAGCTGTCTGACAGGTTTTATTGCTCTTTCCTTCTTCAGCTTGTATCGATGACCTCTAGTTTTACAGTTGGCCAGCTTCAGGTATCTAGCATCAACCGCATATCTTCCAGTGACGTGTTTGAATGCTTCTATTATGTCTCCCCTGGCCCTTCGGTAGTATAAGCTGGGTAGGTTGAGAATCCTGAGACGTTCTTCGTATGGTAGTTCTCTTATGGTTGGTGATAACTTTGTAGCATGTCTCTGTACACTCTCGATCATTGACATCTGCATTTAGATTGAGACAAATCTGGGCACTCAAACTAGTGTTAGAGCCATAGCTACAGTCGGTTTAAATTATTTTATTCATGTTTTTATTTATATTCTATGGGTAATAACATTTGTTGGGCTAGGAAATGGGTAGGGTTAATCAGACATTGGTTAGGTATTTCTTTGAAACAAGTTTTTTTTTTACACATTTGACATTTTAATATTCAGAACAAGAATTACTTTAATATTTATGTTTAATCAATGCAATGGTGGTGTAAACATCAGCTTGTAAAGTGACTAAAATTATATGTTTCTTAGCTCAAAATGGTTAATTATGGAGAGTTGTGTCTTAAACATATTCATTATATTATAATATTGCATCCATCCAACCATGTTTGTGCCAAATTGTTATGTATTTTTTTAATTAATTTTGAATAAAATTGAAGCTTTGCCCTGTGCGTATCGGCAAACTCAATGGCTGAATGTCTTTGTTTTTCTCTCGACGCCGTTTTTAGTGCATGTGTAGTCGGAATGGCGATCTGTCTATAGAATCGAACTTAGTAGTTAATTACCGCTGTTTGCCACTAGGTAGCACCACCAACCACGTGGGGCTATTACCATGAGGCGCTTTATTTTGACACATTGTCCCATCTATACCCCCCATTTATAAAGAAGTATTTGGCTGACACCGACAGTGAGGGACATTGACATATTGTTGTGCATGTATGGAATTTGTGTACTTAAGAGCACCTTTCCATTTCTGGTTGTGGATAGTTGTGTATAATATGATTTTCAAACACAACAGCGTGCAGAATGATATAACGTGCTGCCACATTCTCCCACCAGGTGTCGCCACTATACATGACAGACTTGAGGTCTGAAAGCTCTGTGTCCATAATCGATTAACACGACCGGGCGACTCGGATCACCCGAGTCGTCAGAATTTCAAATCGAACACCGCGAGTGGAGTCGATAAATACACGTGCAGTGTGCAACATGACCCGACCCCAGTAACCCACCTCTTGGCTGGTGGTAGCTAGGAGCGATGACGTCACAATTGCGCTGGGATCGTCCTGCAGAATTTTGGCTACCAGTACCAGTCATACATGTTTTTTGGGGGGGTAATAACTAATAACTGATAACCTAAATTAATTAAATGTAAATATAACTAAACTATGCTATCATAAAATACTTTAAATCCTATTTTGCTGTAGTTATATCGGTTATTAAAAAAGAAAAAAAGGTTTTGGATTAAGCCACCATTTTTTCCACCCTGAGCATGGAGAAGTGTATTCGATTATTCGACCCGATTCTGTAGGATGGGCGCATGCGCCAAAAAGTGACTCGGGTGACCCGAGTTCATTAATCGATTACGCCCCCTAGAATGGTCATTGACCGATGCAAATGTCTAAAGCCTTTAACTGCCTTTAAAAAAGAATTTTAACGAATTTTAAACCCCCCCTCCCACTTCTACCCAATCAAAAAAAACCTATACCAAAAAAAAAAGTATATGTTCTTAATTTGGTACATACTTGACCACAACGAAATAAAATATAAGGTGAAAATGAAGTGCGATATCATTTTGATCACACTGGTCAGGCGGCATTATTAGGATAGGGTAAGGACTGTTTGGTTCAGTGTCAGGATAATGTGACTGAGTGGGATACCAGGTCATGGTGCCAGCGGCCTGGTTTCCCAAAGGGACAGCACTATAAAGTTGGTATGAGTGCACACTGTCACAAGTCGGTACCCTTCCTTATATGACCTTAGATGTTGCTAGGACGTAAAACAAACGAACAATGTGACTGCGTGGGATATCAAGTCATGGTGCTGGTGGCCTAGTGTCCCAGTGGGGCAGCACTATAAAGTCGCTATGAGTGCGCACTGTCACAAGTCGGTACCCGTCCTGATATGACCTTAGATGTTGCTAGGACGTAAAACAACAAACACTGGTCAGGGCCGTCATGCAGTATGTATTAACACCTTTTTGAAACTTAAATTTATTTATTTATTATGTGTCTAAATTATGTGTTATATCAGGATGTGTACCAACTTGTAACAGTGTACACTCATGTCCACTTTATAGTGCTGCCCCACCGGGAGACCAGACCACTGGCCCCAATGACCCTGAATCCCACTCAGTCACATTATCCTGATACTCAGCAAACTACTCCTTGCCCTATTCTAGTAATGCTGAATCCTAGACAAGGTAATGATAAGTGTCAATGTTGAGGTCATTGGTTCACACATTAGGTTGATCACTATTATCTCCCTTACTTTAGTTTGAAGTAACTTTTATTTTAAATGGGTAACCTTTGAGATAATTGTAGTGCAACCATGCAAAATTAATTTTGGCAAGCACACCAAAACTCTGACACTAGGCTTCTGCAGTAACCAGTTCTATTAAATTACCTCAGTATTCCTTTCTATGTGGCGACAAATGTTTAATAAGTGCAACAGTATCTAAGTTAGGTATGTTGAATCAAATCTAAATAATTGTTTTGGTATTGAAAATTTGATGTTTTCATCGAACTATGCAGCTTTAATGTTGTAGACATCTATTCTTGTAAAACTGTGTTCACGCTGTCGCTTTTGCATGCACATACACACAAAAACAAAGATTTACATGTAGTGTGTCATTTGTGATTTTAGTCCTAGCAATATCTAAGGTCATATTATCAGGATGGGGGAGCGGGGTTTAACTTTAAGTAAGTGTTGGTCGGGTACCGACTCCTGACAGTGCGCACTCATGGCGACTTTATAGTGCTGCCTCAATGGGAGACCAGGCTACCACAGTACCAGCACCATGACCTGATATCCCACTCCCGTCCTCATATGACCTTAGATGTTGCCAGGACATAAAACTCCAACAACCAACCAACCAACCTGAAAATGCTGTGTGTGCAACACGCGCACACGGGGAATTAGATAAAGGATTCACCCGGTACTCGCAGTACACGTGTACCACAAGTACCGGGTGAATCTTTTATCTAACGGGGAATGTGCTTTTGGTTTCGGTGGACGCTCGGGAAGTGCTTACGTGTGTGAGTAGCAGCCGGATGGGCACATAATACTGGCGGCACACATCCTGGTTCACCCCCCGCGCCGTGCCGGGTGGCAGGGTGGCAGGGTGGTAGTGGTCATGATCAACATATCCGGCTCAGTGAAGATCCGCATATATCCACAAGTATCCCTGCCACTGCACCAGTTAAATAGTTGCAGGGGTTTATTCATTCCAAATAAATAATAATATATCTTTCATTCTCAATACACAATGATGTTAAAGTTGCATAGTGCAATGCTTTTGAGTTTCTGCTATTTTCTGAGATAAATATATTATGCTAATCGTTATAATCTATGTTATTTTAGTTTGAAGTAATTTTAATTTTTAATGACTAAGTTTGGAGATATTTGACGTCAAAACATGCCAAAATAATTTTGGCAAGCACACCAAAACTCTGACACCATAGGCTTCAGTAGTAACGGGTTCTATTAATTGACTTATTATGCCCTTCTATGTAGCAACAAATGCTTAATAAGTGCACAAGTGTCTAATGGGGCTGTCACATTACGACGTTTCTCGCCAACGCGCGTCGACATGTGTGATTTTTTTTTGCCGCAACGTCGGGATACGTCAGGAAGCGTTATGTGCGCGTTAGCCGCGCGTTGGTATTCGTTGATGGACGGCGACGATCGGCAGGCGCGTCATCGCACGTCGAAAGTTTTGTGCTTGCACAAAACTTTGGACGTGCGACAACGCGCGGGTGCCAACGTTATGGCTATGTTAGGGGCGCGTCGAAATATGTTAAACGCGCTGGAAGATCGTTATGCGCGCGTGAGGCTCATTCCCACATGTTGAGCTAAACAGTTGCTTTTTGTTGTTTTACATTCTATCAACATCAAAGGTCATATAAGGACGGCGCGCCAAACTTTTACCACAACGTCGGCTGCACGCTACCAATACGTTGCACTGACGCCGAAAAGTTTCACGTCTCTCGACGATTAAAAGTGATTTTGCGCATTGGCGAGATACGTCGTAATGTGACAGCACCATTAGTTGAATATGTAGAATCCAATCTAGATAAGTGTTTTGGTTTTAAAAATTTGATGTTTTCATCGGACTATGCAACTTTAATGATGATGGTTGGTTGTTGGAGTTTTACGTCCTGGCAACATGTAAGGTCAATTCAGGATGGGTACTGACTTGTGGCAGTGCACACTTATGGTGACTTTATAGCGCTGCCCCACTGGGAGACCAGGCCATCAGCACCATTACCTGATATCCCACTCAGTCACATTATCCTAACACTGAGCCAACCCGTCCTTGCCCTATCCTATTAATGCTGTGCGCCAGGCTAGGAAGCGATGAGTATCAATTTTAAAGTCATTGATTTGACTTGACTTGACCAGGGTTCGAACCTGTGGGCTCGAATCCCACGATCTACCAAGACTGGAAACGTACATAGCATAGTACACCCCCGTTAAACCAAGCTCGTCGGGCCCAAGGCCACGTCCGGTACGATTAAACCAAGTTTTCATGTGGTTATAAGGTCATCTGAGACTTTTTTATATGATAAATGGTAATATTTTGCCAGGCCACTGAAAAAAGTTTAGATTAACTGATCGTTTGGTTTAACCAAGATTGGTTTAACGGAGTTATACTGTATATACATAAAAAAAAAACAATAATCAAAGTGTGCACATACATTGTATATTACATTCATAATGCACCCACGTTTTTGCCAAAGCCAAGTCGAAGTCGAAGCCAAAGCTTGGTTAAACCAATGATCGGTTAATCCAAACAAATTTCCAGGGTCCCTTCAAGTTTGGTTTAACGGGATTATACTGTAGTAGCATATCAAGGACATATAATGGCGGATACTGACTTTTGAGGGTGCGCACTCATTCATCATGGTACCATGTATTTCTATGGACACGACAGAGAATATTTTGCATGTTTTCACTTCAAATATCTATATATTTGTTAACCCTTTAAATTAAAATTTACATCAAACCATCCACGAGGCGCGGTGGTCGAATCGGTAGAGCGCGGGCCTCGCGTGCGGGAGATCGAGAGTTCGGTTCCTGGTGAGTCAAACTAATGACTTATCAAATTGTTGCTTCCTATCCTGGCTCTTGGCATTAATAGGATAGGGCAAGGACCGGTTAGCTCAGTGACAGGATAATGTGACTGAGTGGGATATCAGGTCATGGTGCCAGCGGCCTAATTTGCCAGTGGGGCAGCACTATCAAGTCACCATGAGGGCGCAGGTGCACTGTAACAAGTCGGTACCCGTCCTGATATGACCTGAGATATGACCAGGGCATAAAAACTCCATCAAGCAGCCAACCAACCTACATCAAACCAAAGTTTGTTTGTTGTCTTAGGTTCTAGCAACATCTAAGGTCATATCAGGACGTGTACCAACTTGTGAGAGTGTGCACTGATGGCGACTTTATAGTGCTGCCCCACTGGAAGATAAGGCCAACAACACCGTGATTTGGTATCCCACTCAATCACAGTGCCAGAGAAGGGGAAACAGTCAAACAGGGATACAAGAATCGAATGGGAGAAATCCTACAAAAAGTCAAGGTAAGCCTCACAAACGCCAACGAATAGAAACCAAAATTAATAACCAAAATAAAGTAAATATAAAATAGGCACAGTAAACCCAAGCAAGCAAAAAAGCAAAATAACTTATTAATTAACAATGCACTAGTGAGATATACGAATACGAAGACACACACAGAAAGCATAGACCTCTTCAGGCAAGATAGAAGGAGGAGCAAAGAGCAAAGCAGCGCTTCCGCCCAAGCCTACTTCAAAACACAACCGACAACTGTGAATTAGAACGACGACACAGAATTAGCAGCGGGTCATCAAAGCAAATGGACACCACCATGAATAAAATAATTGTGATCAATGGAGACTCAAGAGCAAGGGCATTAACCCAGCACCTGGACGACAAATACCACAGCACACTGAATTACTAAGTCAAAGTGGAGTCAGTGCCAGGGGCGACCATTGGCAGGATAGCGAACACTGTGCACAGGAAATATATCAAATCCACTCCACCGGCACAAATATACCTGATGGCAGGGATGTGTGACCTAACAACGAAAATAGGCCGCATGCACCTGAAACCAGCGTTCAAAGATAAAACAACACTCATGGAGTACATGAAAAATGAGTACACACAAGCACACAAAACACTCACCCAAGTAACAAAACTACCGGTAATATGTGAGCTCATGGGCTTGGACATGGAGAAATACTGTGGCCGCAGAGGAACCCAAAACCACCGAAACTACCAAAAGCTGGTAGATGAATGCATACCGGAGCTGAATGCCTTCATACACCACCTAAATAACAGCCAGAACAGAAGCATAGCCATACCAATGTATGCTAACTACATACACAAGACGAGGCATGGGACTTGGGAGGTGTTTGGCACAGTACAGCATCGGCATGACGTATGGCATTCACTACAATGAAAATTTTGCCCAATACGTCACAACCAGGATAGAAAAAAGCATCGCTGAAAACTGGGAATAAGACCACCAGGGCTACAAAACCATGAGTATCACAAACTTACCATGAAGCAAATACAAATAAAGAAATAAACGAGCAAAAACAAAAATGTCATAAGAAAACAAGAAGTATGGAAAGAGAGCGGCACGGTATAGCATTGGCATGACGGATGGTATACACTACAAAGAGGAATATGCCAGTTACGTCAATGCGAGGCTGTCAAAAAGCATCACGGAGAACCGGAGAGCACCAGGGCTCCAAAACATAAGTATCACAAACTTTTATAAATTTCACTAACCAAACCCTAAATCATAAGTATAATCAGGTACAACTAATACACTCTGTAATGTTCATGCCTTCCTCCATGCACACAGGTAAAGAATAAAAGTAGTGGAGGTATGCATGACTATCTATTAAAAGGGGCCATGTGTGCTGTATGTACCAGCACATACACTCCGAATCCACCAATCACTAAGCTAAAATAAAATCAAAACAAAATCAAAAACTCGTGAAATCAAGCAACCACTATCCTAAAAATATTATTTAAAGTAAGTAAAATAAATATGGTAGAAGAGATTGAATGCAAACTGGGAAGGGGCACACACTTCGCCCACCTAAACTGCCAGAGCGCATCCAATAAAATAGACATAATAAAAATGCATCTTAAAAAAGACAATCTAGATGTACTAATGTTGTCAGAGACATGGTTCATTGACAAACACCAAAACAACACCCTCAATATAGACAGATATAGGCTTGTACGTAATGAGAGACAATGAAGGCTGCTCCAACTAATTGTTTTTGGTTCATTGATGCCATCATGTCATTTGTTAGGTTAGCTATTGTTTTTGATGTGGAGTGCAGTTTCCTGAAGCCCCCTTGTCTTTCATTTAGTATATCGTTTTTTTCCAGGTCTTCATTTTTGGTGTCTATGTAACACTTTTTCAATGAACTTGCCTGGGGTTTGAAGAATTGATATTGGCCTGTAGTTTCCCATGTTTTGTTTGTCTCCACTTTTGTGAATAGGGGCCCAATGGAAGGTAACCATGCCAATAGTAGCCAGATAACACACCACACAGCTACGTACAAGCCTATGATATGTAAATAGGAGTAGGCTAGTCTAGTAATAAGAGTAGAACAAAATAAAATACATATATGCCAAGAAAATCAAAAAAAATAACATAGGCTACTAACCATACCAACCAATTATCTATCTGCTACTGAAATGCATGCAATCAAATAACTTATCAGCAGCTACTGTGTGGTAAGATAACACCAACACTACAACTGGCCAGCATTGAAAACAAGCCTGGGTACCCGAGTTTATATGCTATGGACAGTATAAATACAGCCTCAATATATATATATATTTTTAAATCACATTATCTTGATTCCGAATCCTTGCCCTATCCTGGTAATGCAAAACTCCAGGCTAGGTAGCAACAATTATCATTTTTATAAATCATTGGTTTGACTCGGCCGGGATTCGAACTCCCGACCTTCCTCCACGGGAAGCCTGCGCTCTACAAATTCGGCCACCGAGCCCGGTCGGCATGGGGGTGGGTGGGAGGTGTGTTTCTTTGTCTGGAGCTGTTAGGGGATGGTTCCTGGCGTGTCCGTGAAGCGACACTCACACTGGACTGTAATGTACACAGATAATCTAGCTTACGTCATCCCGCCTCGGTCACACAGTGACGTAATGCACTCTCCCACCTCGAGGTGGCGCTCAGTGCCCGACATCTAATGCCCGCCCGACACCTCGCTACTGAGGCGATCATCGCCAATGGGGTGACCGCACAACTGTGGTATTCGTAGTCGTTTGGTATATACATATATATTGACATTAACAATAAATATATATATTATATATATTATAATTCTATATATATAAATATATATATATAAATATATATTTTATTCCATAGATATATATATATATTTATTGTTAAAATCATTATCAATTCATTATAAATATATTATTACTACTATTATTTTGGTGTATGCCAGTGTATTTAAGCTGCCCATAAGTCTGGCAGTACATTTAGCTCCATTCCTATGTGTTTCTACTGTCCTTGTACTTCTTTTGTCTACTCCCAGTGCATTCCATTCTTTTGCTTTAACGTATTCGATACTCCTCTCATATGATCTGATTGTGGCTCAGTTTATTATCTGTCTCATCAATATGTTATCTTATTTTAATTATTTTTAGCTATATTTTATCTATGCCAATAATTTATCAATATTCTATCTGTATATATCTGGTTTATATATCACCATAATCAATATATATATATATATAATTTAATTTCCGCCATGATATATATATAATTAAAATTGTTTGACAGCGACATATTTTCTAAAATATATACACGGCTAATACATATTACATTAAAGCTGCATAGTCCGATGAAATATCAAAATTTCAAAACCAAACCAATTATCTATATTCGATTTTACATATCTAACTTAGATACTGATGCACTTATTAAGCATTTGTTTCTGCGTAGAAGGCAATACTGAGTCAATTCAACAGAACCTGTTACTGCAGAAGTCTATGTTGTCAGAGTTTTGGCAAGCTTGCCAAAACTAATTTTCCATGTTTGCACTCAAAGTATCTCAAAAGTTTACCATTTATTATAAAAGTAACTTTGAACTAATGTAAAGTAGATACTAGTGATCGATCTAATATTTTTATCTCAGAAAAAATACAGAAACTTTAAAGTTGCTTCGTCCTTTGGTTTTGAGTTTCTGCCGTTATTTGAGATAAATATATATGGTATCGGTGTAATCCACCTTATCTCCATTTGAAGTAACTTTCAATATAAATGGTTAACGTTGCAGATATTATAAGTGAAAATATGCTAAATTAATCTTTGGCATGCACATTTAAACACTGACACCATAGTGTAAAGTCTATGGCTCGAAACTGTGGTTGTGTAAGCAGGCTATAGTGAAATCAATACAGAAAGGACGAGTATAAAGTGTGAAAGAAGAGAGAGAGAGTCAAGCCCTCTGGTTTATTATTTATATGGTACATGGGTTCATTGTAGAGTATCACCCCACCCTATTCCCTCAATGGGAAACAAACATTCTTAGCTCTACCAATAGGGATCCAGGATTCCTGGTCCCCATGGTTACCAATGATCTGCCCATCACCACCAAGCTGTGTGGCTCCCCTGGCCACCACCTGCCTTGAGCCTGAGTGTGGTGATCCTATCTAGCAGAGGGGGGAGGGGGTAGGCTCTGAGTGCCCCTTACACACAGCCCTGCCAGCACCACTATGTCTATTTACATCTCACTCAGGCACCACCAGGACCTACATATGCACATACATGCACCTGGTCACGTATACCCGATCAGTAATAGAACATTTGCATTCCCCCACCAATGCATTAAATCAGAATATTTTACAATTTTTCAGAAGTAACGAGTTCCAAATTTACTTTATTAGTAATGGTGTGCACATTTAAATTCTGACGCCATATGTGCTAAATTTGATTAGTATTATTCCCTTCTAAACAGCAACAAATGTATGATAAGTGCATTAGTATTATAAGTTGGATATGTAGTGAAAATCCAGATGAGTGCTTGAGTTTTGACATTTGATGCTTTCATCGCACTATGCAACTTTTACGACCTAGATTTGCTAATACCCCCATCACACCAAACTAGTTCTCACTACGTTCTTGAAAATGTTGCTGAACGGACTCACACTGTGTGCGAACGGAATGGATGTAGTAGCAACTTTTTACGGTCATTTTATGAACAGAATGGTTCTCCAGAACTTCGAGCATACCCAACATTTTCTTGCGCCACGTTCTACCCCGACCACAGCCCGTTTTAGAACGTGGTCGGACGTTTTGAGAACTAGTTTGGTGTGATGGGGTTGTAAGGACTGTGAACCATCACTTTCTGTATTCATGGTTTTCTTGATCAGTGGCGTATTTAGGAGGGTTTCCTGGTTGCCCAGAAACCCCCCATGTAATTCTTTTTAAATGCAGAACTAAAATGAGTGAGATGTGTATCAAAATATCACCAAAATACACCATTTTGATGCAATAAAAGCAACAGTTTTTGTGGGGTTTCGGGGGGGGGGGGTGAGGAGGGGGGGCGGACATGTCCCCAAACTGCCTAAATTTGTAAGCACTGCTGGCGCTCACACATTCACGACAACATGACTTTGCTCACAGCTTCCTCCGGAAATCCTCCCCCAACTCAAATCTGGCTACTCCACTGTCGATAACTGCTCCCCAGATGTTACTTCTTGTTTGACATAGATATCCGACAGGATCCTGACGTTTTTATGAGAGGTATCCACATAAGGCGTGATGCATGTGCACATTGTGGAATTTGCGTTCTTTTTTATATTTGTTATTAAAGCTGAACCCATCAAATTCTCTAAACCAAAACACTTAAGCGGCTGTCACACATCACCGGATTGGAGGAAATGGAAAGAAACCAACCAAAGTCCGTTGATAGTCTGGTTTGTGTCCGTACAAGTTTTGAACATGCACAAAACTTGGGCCGGATGCCGCCGGATTGACGTCTACGTTTCTTGTCCGGTTTGAGTCCGTTTAGTCCGCTTACCGTCCGTTGGCTATCCGTTCATGTCCAGCCTTTCGATGTGCATGCCAAAATTATTTTAGCAGGATTTTACTATAAACATCTAAACAAAAAATAGCCTTTTAAAATAAAAATGACTTCAAAATAAAGTAAAGTTGAATGATATAATGATCAAACTAATTTTTAATTAAAAAAGAAATCTGCAATAAATATGGCAGCAAGTCAAAACCATCGGCCTATGCAACTTTAATTGTAGGGACATGCTACAGGGGCAACGCGCGAACAACTGCCCACAAGGTTGGTTCATGGAGTTTTACCTCCTGGCAACATCTAAGGTCATATCAGGACGGGTACTGAATTGTGACAGTGCCCCCTATAGTGCTTCCCCACTGCAAAATCAGGCACCATGGCCTGATATCCACCTCAGTCACATTATCCTGGCACTGAGCCAACCAGTCCTTGCCCTATCCTAATAATGCCGAGCACCTGGCTAGGAAGTGGCAAATATCAATTTGATAAGTTATTGGTTTGACTCTACTGGGAATTGAACTCCCGCCCTTCCGCATGGCATGCCTGCGCTCTACCCATTCGACCACCGTCTCTGGTTGTGTCCCCACAAGTCAACTGACCCTAACAGTAGTAAAACATCGCGCGTCGCGATGATCGGCAATCGGATACGGTCGTAAAACCGGAAATTGGCATCGTGAACTATTAAATTTAGCAAGTGGTTGATATAAACAAAATGGCTGATCGCTGATGTTAGCAATGTTTGTGGGATACATATATGCGAGCATAATGATCAATACACATGTGCCACACTCATGCTTGAAAAAGCAAACTAGGGAGGGGGAACTAAAAATTCAAATGACAACAAAAATTGGGATTTCTTGGCAATTTTTTTTTCAGATTGGAACATATGTTCATAGGTAGGAGCTATAAAATATGGTGAATCACACAACTTTACAGTCACCACACTGCTGTTGTCGCCAATCTAGGTTAATATTTAAATGATAAGTTTACATTACATCACATTCCCTCGGTCTCTCTTTCCTCCCCCTCCTCTTCCTTTTCTTCTTCTCCGCCCCTCCTCCTCTCTCTCTCTCTCTCTCTCTCTCTCTCTCTCTCTCTCCCCCTCTCCCTATCATATATATATATATATATGTGCTGTATAACATATTATGCGAGTATAAAGATACTTATTATTATTGTTATCCCCCGTAAGATACGACACTGTACCGGTGGTGCCATCTCGCCCACCTCACCTCCCCCGGATGTTGACCAGTGTCAGTCGCACCAGAGGATTTTTTCTATATATATATATGTGTGCTTGTGCTCTGTAGTGTATTATGGGAATATAAACAAGGACACTATCACCATCAGTCCCTCGTCCCTGTATATAACCGTCTTGAAAGGCACCTCCTTACAGTGTTACACACTACCACTACCAGGGCTTAGTGCCTAGTATATATGCAGTAATACTAGCTTAGCGCTCTATATATATCTACAAATTTAGTTTTATACGTGGGAATTATAATATATAGCATAAATAGTTTATTGGTTGGGGTTTTATGCTCTAGCATCAGCTAAGGTTATTCTCGCAAAAAAACAATACATCCCCTATATTATAATGCATTACCCGATATGAAATTGCTAGACTTTACCTGTACAGCACAACAACACATTCTATTTGGCAGAGGGCAACTAAAAAGTGTGTGTGTGTATATATATATATTGTTGAAGCCGGAAGTGGAAATTCTCAGTCAACTCCCGCTCCCACCCAGCAGTGTGCACCAGATTTGGTGTATTTCTTGGAGGAGTGTGTGTGGGAGGGGGGGGGGTAGTAGTAGTAGTAGTAGATCAACGATGACCTAATGCTTCTATGATGTGTCATTAGTCCCTACTAGAGCTACCATCACACTCTGATATACTCCACATTACCCCCTCCCCTTCCTCTCCCCCCCCCCTTCCCCTCCCCTCCCTTCCCCCACTTCCTCTCCCCCCCCTCTCTTTACCACCACCCACCCCCTTCACCAACACACACTGCTTGTCAGTTAATGGGGGGCCCCTGACACTAATGGTAGTTAGATTGACCGCGTGGTGGACGGCCCAAACTTTTAAATAGCTCTTTATGGGAACTTACCGGCAGTTGCTTTCTTTTGAGGTAAAAAGTGAAAAAAAGGAGAAGAACATTTTTTATTTTATTTTTCGGAATCCATTTTAACTAACGTAATGTGGAAATGGGTTTCCATTGACTGTAGAAGAATATATATATATATATATATATATATATATATGTGTGTATATATATGTGTGTGTGTACATGCATATGATTTGCGTTCCCCTTTAAATGCGATTTAGATTGACCATCATCAACAAAGCATTCCCGTGTGACAGGTTGTGGGATTCGAAGACCTGGTTCGAGGTGGCCGGGTTAAACCGATGGCTTAAAAATGTATACTTGTCGCTATCTAGTCTGGCACTTAGCACTACCAGGATAGGGCAAGGAACACTGGAATGCAGAAGATCAAATGTTCGCGATTGAAATTTCCCCTGCTTAATCAACAAATGTAATAAATAAATACAATTTTAAGAAATGAAAACTAAATTATGGGATGTTTGATGTGTTTTTTATGTGATTGTGTGACTGGTTTTTTTTTGGGGGGGTTCTCTTTCTTTTAGCGGAGGGGATGGGGATGATCACTTGGCTGAACATGATTTGTTTGTTTGTTGTTTTACATCCTAGCAACATGTAAATTGTAAGGAGGTTATATCAGTACTGAGTACCGACTTGTGAGAGTGTGCACTCATGGTGATGTTATTATAGTGTCCCCCTTGGGAGACCACACCGCCAGCCCCATGACCCGATATCACACAGTCACATTATCCTGATACCTTGCTACCCAGTCCGTGTCCTATCCCAGCTAACAAAAAAACGTCACACTGACGTCAGTATAACGTTATTGAATGTTACAATAACGTTATAAAAAACCGTCATATAAACTTGATTTTGTATGGATTAAATAACGTTATATAACGTTATTATTTTATAATGTTATCGTTTAACTTTTTTAACATCAATAGGATGTTTTTTTTATAACATTCAAGAACTCTTTTAACCCCCTTTGAGTGATTTGATGAAGATTTTGTAGAGAAATCAAGACCTAAATTAGAGCTAGAGAACCCTCCTTTTGAAGAACTGAAAGGTAACATCTACCGCAAAGTATGACACTGGAGGAGTAAAATCCCTTTTTTTTAAATCACTTTAAATGCACCTCATATCATATATTAAGATGATCAGACAGTAATCTTGCCTAAAAAGTTAAGCTAAGAAGTGATGCCTGCTGTACAAATCCCAGCACTCCTCACTAAAACACATTTGCAATGAAAATGGTGTTTCATGAGCACTGGCAGGCATTTGTAACTTCTGACTCTCTCCTAATCTGTTCGGAAAGCATCCGTATTACACCTCACCTATGTAGTTAGGCACATATTAACATCCTTCTCAACCATATCTCTGGTGGCCCACCGCTGGTTGTCAGTGCCCCACGTCGGGCCACCATCCATGGCCTGACGTTGGCACCGACGGTGTAAAATCTATTCTTTTTTTAATTTTAATTTCTTTTAAAAATCTTAACTCGGTTGCTTTCGACGCAGGTTGCTGGAGAGTCAGAAGTTATAAATGCCCGCCAGTGCTCATTAAACACCATTTGCATTGCAAAATCCTTTTGGTTAAGATTAAATAAATTCGTAAAGAATAGATTTTACACCGCCAGTGGCCCAACGGTGGAAAATGTGGTGACCGTCTGACCAATACATCAGTATAACGTTACTGTGATGTGATAACATTACAATATGTGGTATAACATCAGTTTAATGTTACTGTGACGTTATAATGTACAATAACCAAATAATAACGTTAGCCTGACGTTACTTAACGTTATGTGTTAGCTGGGATCTTACTAATGCTAAGCGCCAGGCTGGTATAAATTTTATAAGTCATTATTTTGACTGAGATCAGATTCAAACTCTCGACCTTCCACATGGGAATCCTGTGCTCTAGCAATTCAGCCACTGCGTCCGGTCAGCTGAACATGAGTAAGTTACAGTGTACTCTTTTCTCATATAAAGCTTCTCATGCGTTGTGAATGGCATTCTTATTGTTACCGGGTATCATTATCAGGTAGCTTATCTCTGATACTGATAGCGCAAATTCAATAAGACAAGCTCAATAGATGGCAGCATTCGTGCTACTGATTGATTGGTGGGTGTCATACAAGGCTCAACCACTGAAACAGACCCAACCCAACACGGAGGTTCAACTTAATGCCGGTAGGTGCATTCACCAGGTGTGCTGATGCTATGGATGGCTAATTGCCACGCCCTTAATAGAACAGCAAAGGAATCTTTACAGCGATCCATTCCAATATACCATTAAATGGCAATAGTGGTTGGCAATCAGTCCGTGCGTTTTTTTGTCCCTTGGAAATGGAAATGGAAACCATGTTTTTAAAATATGGGCTTTTAAAAATGTATTTATCACCAACCGGCTTATCAATTATACCAACACGAAACAAATCTAATTTCAGGTGAGGGTGTGTCAGGTGTGTCCTGGATGGCTGGCCTGGCCTGGCATGGCCTGGCCGCCTAGCGACTAGAGTGGCCCCTGGTGAGTGGTCTGTGAACCATTGACAGGGGGTGGGGGCGGTGGGAGTGAAAGTGTGTGTGTGTGTGTGTGGAAGCAGGGGGTTGTGGGTCACGTGACTGCTCATTGCTCCCATCCCCCCTCCCGCTCTTGCGCCGCCCTACTCTACCATGTCCACCCCTCCCCCACCCACACTCATCACCCCTCCTCCTCCTCCTCCACCGTCAGCGCTGGGGCTGGTGTCGGGCGCGCGTGTGTGTGTATGTGCGTGTGTGTGTTTATTAGCATACCGTGCGATAGCAGAAGAGACGGGCAGCCGACGCTGAGAAGGAGGCTCAGACTGGCTTCGTACGTAGGGCCCCCCTCCTCTTCCCCCCCTCATCTTCTAAAAGCCTGGCCTCAGATCGGAGCGGGATCGTGCGGGCGGGGCAGAGGTGCGGGCGGACGGGCGTAAACAGACCGCCACACGGCCGGACAGGCCGCGGCTACGGGCGGCGGAAGCGGGGCCGTTACGGCTACGGCGTCCTGCCGCGCGCCCCGCAGAATACGCCACGCACGCATGTGCCCACTGAAGCACCGCGCCTGCCACCCGGCAGCCGCGCATCATACTTAACCATCACACCATAAACTCACTCCTCACTAAACTCACGACTATCTCCACAAGCGGCGCATATTTGCCTGGCGCCCATCCTTCACATTGTTGACAGTAGTCCGAGGACCTCATGTATCATAAGTACTGTGGTGGGGGGCACCACCACCACCAACCTCCTCCACCGCCTGCCACTTTCTGCCTCCACCTCCGCCACCACTACAGTGACACTGGTTCCTGGCAAGTGTCAGGCGGGATGGGATGGGAGGGCGGCCGGTTGGACTGACAGACGGACGTGCCCCGGGCCGGCAGCCGTGAGGGTTTAGGGGGCGAGATTGTGTGGCGGGCGGCGCAGGCGGACAGGCGGGCGGACGGACAAGCAGGCAGGGTAGGCAACCCATCCTCCTCCCCATCTCATCCCAACGAGTGTTGTCGATTGGGCAGGCCACCCCAGGATGGCAGCAGGTCACACAGGGATGTGTGAGGCGCGTTGCTGGTAAGCATAAGGACGGATATAATACGGTTACTACTACTGGTGATACCACTACTTACTACTTCTGCGACTGACTGCTGACTGATGTTTGCTGGTGTTTTGTAGTGAGGGCAAGGGCCGAGTAAGGATGGAGTCAGGAGTCAGGAAGGAGCAACATCAGGAATACAATTAGTAGGATGACCCCCAAACACACAGCCATTCAGCATATGTATCATGTGTGTGTGTAGATACCAGATTCACCTCTGACTCTGTTCAACCTACTGTAGTATGGGGTGAATCTTTTATCTAGTGTGTGTGGTGGTCGGATATCGTATGGGTGCTGCATAAGGGTACCCCATATGTATACTACCATATGTATGTGTTATGATTCACCGTATCAAGTACGCGGTGACTGCAGTTTGGGGTACAGATCCCACAGACTGATTTCATGCAGCAGCGCTAGTTAGGGGGGTGGAGTATCTCGAGGGCAACAAACACACCACTCTTTCCCTCACCCTATCTCAACCATAACGTTAAAGTTGCATAGTCCGATGAAAACATCAAATTTTCAAAACCAAAACAATTATCTAGATTTGATTCTACATATGCAATTCAGGTACTGGTGCACTTATTCAACATTTATTGCCACACAGAAGGGAATGCCGAGGCAATTGGATAGAACATGTTAGTGTAGAAGCCTATGGTGTCAGAGTTTTGCCATGCTTGCCGAAATTAATTTTGTATGGTTGTACATCAAATATCTCCAAAGTTTGCCAGAAGTTACCTCAACCTAAAGTATGGTAGATTATAACGATCAACCTCATATCTTTATCTCAGAAAATATCAGAAACTCAAAACCATCGGACTATGCAACTTTAACTCCTTCTCTCCATCTCTCCCCATCCCCCTCTCTATTTCCTCTCTCTCCCTCTCTCTATTTCTTTCTCTATCGCTCTTTCTCTCAATACATACATGACCAGGCATACACCTACAATGGTGTACACCATTCACAAAGCTATCCTCTTCTCCACCTCCCTCACCTCTAAATTTACCCTCATCCCCTCCCTCACCCTCAACCCAACTTCACCCTCTTCTCCACCTCCACTTCCACCTTCTCCAACTCCACCCTCATCCCCTCTTCACCCTCATCCCCACTTCACCCTCATCCCCACTCCACCCCACCACCACCACCACCACCACCACAAACAAAACCTACCACCACTACCACTCTCTCTGTGGCGTCTGCCACCCCCACCCTCGCCTCGACATCCACCACTCTCTCCTCAATATCCACCATCCTCTCCTCCACATCCTCCACATCCACCACACTCTCCCTCACCCCAACCCTCTCATCCACACACCTCCTCCGCCTTCACCCCCCCCCCCCCGTCTCCACTCCCACCCTGGCGCACACGTGTAGAAAATGCACACATCACTGCTGTACCTAAACAGATGGACATATCATAGTGCCCTACGTTTTACACTGCATTAATGTTGATCGCCAGTCACCAGCAGTGTGATTAGTGCCAAAGCACACGCCTTAGTTTTTACACAAATATGCGTATTGGGTTTCGGGGAGTGATATATGATGGTCCCCCCCCAACCCCCCCCTCCCCCCCCCCCCCCCCCCCCCCCTGGTTGAACACCAGTAGAAACTACTGTTTGACCATTCACACCGTAGTTCCTTCGCACCAGCGGCGCTTAGCCCCCCCCCCCCCACCCCCCCACCCCCACCCCACCCCACCCCACCCCGGCACCATGGGGCAAACAACAAGAGCCCTGGCCGTTGTCCGGCCTTCCGATGACGTCATAGCTTTAATTAAACCAACTACTGTGTTTGATAGATTTTCTCCCCTAAAACTGGCCATCCTGAAAAAGTCCTATGGCTAATTTCTTTTAACTACGAAATATTTTGAAGCGGACGATATTGAAGTAAATATGCATACATTATCAGTGTTATCTCTCAATAGAAACTCATTGTTTGTGTGTGTGGGGGTACACTTTCCGAACACACCCAAGCGAAGCAGTGCCCCCGCACCCCACCCGCCTCGTGTATTGTTTACAGTGGTGGTCAAAGGTTAAAGTCGAGGTCAGCATCTCTCAGGCTTTGCAGCTGCGGTGGCGTTCGGAAACCCACAGTTCGATGCTCAAAATAACTTGCCAGTAATTAAAGTGGCTTCATATTGCCGATGTAGAGATTCCTTGGCAATCCGGTAGGGGGATAGTGCGCTATCCGCGACAGACACCTGTAGACCAACCATCGCCGTTTTTTTTGTTTGCTGTATTTATTCTGTCCATAGCATGTAAGCCTGGGTACCCAGGCTTGTTTTCAATGCTGGCCAGCTGTTGTGTTGGTGTTGTCTTACCAAACAGTAGCTGCTGATAAGTTATTTGAGTGTCTGTATTTCAGTAGCAGATAGATAGTCTGTTGGTACGTTTAGTAGCCTATGTTACTTTTTTGGGCCCTCTTGGCATTGTATTTTTGTTATATTCTTATTACTATGTTAGTTGTTTTCTTAAGGTTCTATGTTAGTGTTTTGGGGTTTTCTTGGGAAGAGTTTTCCACTTTTTTTTCTACTTAATTCTATACTAACCTATTTTATTTTATTTACATGTCCATAGGCTTGTACGTAATAGGTGGTTGAATTATGTTTGTTTGGATTTGATTTGATTTATGTTGTTGTTGGATATGTTACCTGGCTTTTTTAATTCCGGTTATCCCGCCCTGGGCTGTCCAGTTGGTGGGCCATGACATATCACCTGCCCCCTTGTGGTGCAGTTCAGTTGGGGTTCCCAGTTTTTATTTTGCACAGATATTTTTTGTACGTTTTTAGGGATTTGTCTTTCTTTCACCGTTTGCGCATTCCATGCCTTGGCAGCCATTTCCAGTGTGCTCCTTTCATGGGCTTTGATCTGGCTTCAGGTCTGCCTCAGTAGTGGTGCCTTGCTTGCTCTTTTGTCCCTTAGTGGTTGGGTTAGATGCTTAATGTCTTGGCTATATCCATATGCTAATGTTTTTAGGTGGATTATCCTTCTGTTTTCTAGTAGCTTTACTTTAGTTCTTTTGTGTAGGTCATAAGTGGGGTGTAGTTTGTCCACTTTCAGGCATATTTTCGGGGCCCTATTTTGTAGTATCTGCAATTTTTTAAGTAGCTCTTTTTTAGCACCCATGTAGATTACATCCCCAGAGTCAAAGTAGGGGATTACCATGCCTTTGAAGATTTTTATTGACATATCTTCTGTAATATAGTTTCTTAGTTTAGCAAATAGCCATAGTTTGTGATTTACTTTTTGTATGATCTTTGTTACACACAGATTGTAGTTTAGCTGGCTATCTAGTTCTAGGCCTAGGTATTTGTAGTGATTTACACTTTCCAGTGTTTGGTTTCCTAGTGTGCATTGTAGGTTTCTTCCTATGATTGCTATATGTGAGAAGAGTACTGTTTTAGATTTATTTGCATTGATGGTTATTTTATTGGATTCACACCAGCTGTCCAGCTTTAGCAGGAGGTTGTTCAGTTTGGTTGCTACCTCCTCTACTGTGCTTCCTTCTGCATATATGACAGTGTCATCCGCATATAGCTGGAGACATTCTGTCTCCAGCCATTTTTCTAGGTCATTTATGTATAGTATAAATAGTAGTGGTCCCAGGACTGATCCTTGGGGTACATCACAGGTGACAGTTTGTTGGTCTGAGAGTGTACCATTTACTTTAGTTTTTTGCTGCCTGTTGTTTAGGTAGCATTTTATTCAGTTTATTGATTTGGATTTAATGCCCATGTTGTTTAATTTTCTTATTAATATGCTGTGGTCTACAGTGTCAAAGCCTTTGCTGAAGTCGATGAAGGCTGTTCCAACTAATTCTTTTGGTTCAATGATGCCAGCACATCACTTGTTAGGTTTGCTATTGTTTTTGATGTGGAGTGTAGTTTTCTGAAACCTCCTTGCCTCTTGTTTAGTATATTGTTTTTTCCAGGCGCTCATTTATGTGCCTGTGGAATATTTTTTTGATTAGCTTGCCTGGTGTTTACAAGATTGATATTGGTCTGTAGTTCCCCATGTTTTGTTTGTCACCACTTTTGTGTATGGGGGTGATGGTTGCCATCTTCCATGCTGTGATAAAGTGTCCCTGCTCAAATGATATGTTGAACAGGTCGACCATGGTATCTGGAATGGCTTGGAGTGCCTCTTTTAGTATTTCTGTGGGGATTCCATTTATTCCACTTGGTTTCTTTTCATCTATGTCATTTATTAGCTGTGTTAGTTCTTCTAGGTCAGTTTTGCAGGTGGGGATTTCATCCTGGATATTTTCTGACTTGTTTTCCCAGATTCTTGTGAATTTCTTTGATAACCTTTGTCCTACCGTGGCAAAGTGTGTATTTAGTTTGTTTGCTGCATCACTATCTGTGTGCGTATTTCCATCCTTATCCTGGAAGCTTATCCGTTCTTCTATCTTATTTTTTGGGAATAGTAAGCTTACATTTTTCCTAAACTTATTTGCGTTGCTTCCCCAGTCCTTGTCTTGTTTTATTTTATATTTCCTTTTTGCTGCCCTTAGTGCTTTGAGGGAGTTGTTTCTGGCAGTATAATAGGCCCTTTTATCCTCTGGGTCTTTAGTGCGTTTCACTTTGTCACCTAGCCTTCGTTTTGTTGCGATATGTGTTAACAGTTCCCTGTCTACCCACGGGTCTTGGTTTCTCTGTATTTTTAGTTTCTTTATGGGACTCATCTCATCTAATGATTGTTTTATTTCTGTGACAATGTTATTCCAGTAGATATCAGGGTTATCTTTGTCTGTTGTGAGGTTATCTATATTTTCATATAGGTGGTTTTTTAGTGTTTCTTTTGAGTAGTTTTTTAGGGATCTGCCCATCTTATATTTATAATGGCTTGTGCTTTTGAGTTTTTTCCTTGTTACATATATTAGCTCATGGTCACTTATACCCCAGCTTCTAGTGCCCCATTTTGTGGCATGGTTTGAGTTGGTTAGTATTAGGTCAATTGTTGAGCTATTGTTTCCTAGTCTTGCGCTGTCTGTAATAAGTTGCTGTAGCCCTAGGATTTTGATAGTGGTTTGTAGCATTAGTTTATTTTTGTCGTTGCTACTGTAGTTTATGTTGAAGTCCCCTAGCACAAAGATTTCTGCATTTGTTAGTTTTCTCACTGTATTTATACTTTTCTCTAGAGTTTCAAGGAATGTTTCAATATCCCCGGACGGTGGTCTGTAGAGGCTTGCTATGGCTATGTTAGCCTGCTTCTCGTTTTTTATTAGGCACCATAGTAGCTCGAGGTGTTCATTTGAGGTGTTTGCTATTTTTAGGGCCTCAGTGTCTAGATTTTTTTAGGTTTTGCAGTAGATTGCAACACCTCCACCTTTTTTTGTTAGGTTTGCTATGTTAGTTTGCTGTCTGTCATTACGTACAAGCCTATATCCTTCTATGTTGAGGGTGTTGTCTTGATGTCTGTCAGTGAACCATGTTTCTGACAGTGTTAAAACATCAAGATCTTCATTTTTTAGGTGCATTTTTATTGTGTCTATTTTATTGGATGCACTCTGGCAGTTTAGGTGGGCAAAGTGCGTGCCCCTTCCCAGTCTGCATTCAATTTCATCTACCATCTTTCTTTACCTTTAAGTTTGCCGTTTGTTAGATTTCGCGAGTTTTTAACTTTGTTTAGATTGTTTTATGGGCGTATGGGCTGGTGCATACAGTACATATGCCCTGTTTTGTTATATAGTTTCATACATTACCGTAGACTGCACCTGTGTGAGTGGAGGGGAGGTAGATGCCCCGGAATTGATGTTAGCTATACACAGTATTTCTAGTGCTTTAAATTTTGGTTAGTGGTATTTTATGAAAAGTTTGTGATACTCATGGTTTGGAGCCCTGGTGTTGCTTCTGCCAGTTCTCCGTGATGCTATTTGTCAGCCTTGTAGCGACGTATTTGGCATAGTGTTCATTGAAGTGTACACCATCCGACATGCCTATAGCGTAACGCATCGATCTCCTTCTATCTTACCTGAAGAGGTCTATGCTTTCTGTGTGTGTCTGCGTATTCACATATCTCACTAGTGCATTGTTAATTAATAAGTTATTTCGCTGTTTTGCTTGCTTGGGTTTACTGGGTCTATTTTATATTTACTTTATTTTGCTTATTAATTTTGGTTTCTATTCTTTGGTATTTGTGAGGCCTATCTTTGGTGTGTGTGAGGCCTATCTGATTCTGATAGCTAAATATAGTTAGGCATTAAATAGGGTTAGCATACATACATCTGTGTGCACAACTATTGGAATAGTTGAGTACCTAGTAGGTGTACTCTACCTGATACATAAATGAGTATTTTTTTCATATATAATAAATATATTTTATAATGCATTATGGGAATACTTGAACAACTACAACCCCCCAAAGTTCCTCCACACTTAGCTAACGTATACTCATCATTTACATTTTACACTGCAAGCTCTAGTTCCTCCGTTTCCCCACGGGGGCGCCACCTTTAGTTGGTAAATATACCAAACTACTCGCACTACGACCTCGACTTTTAACTTATATAAAGTGTATCACTGATAATGGACCTAGGTAGCCTAGTAATGGTTTTATGTCACCTCAAATTGTGATGCGTTTTGTATAGCGAAAAACTGAAATTACTAGAAATCTCCGAGTTTTATAGTTTGATGGGGTTAATTTTTTTTCCAGATTCTTCAGATAAACATATTAGGTTATTTATTATAATATTCCCATGTATCCCCCACCCCCCCAATTATTATCAGGTAGTTACCGGACGAGGTGGCCGAATCGGTAGAGCACATACTTCCTGTGTGAAAGGTTGGGAGTTCGAATCCCAGCTGCGTCAAACCAATGACTTATAAAATTGAAAGTTGTGGTGTTCTCTGTGGCGGAGTGGTTAGAGTGTCTGACTTTTTTCTAGGCCGCACGCCTAATCTGAAGGTCAGTGGTTCAATTCCCTGTGCCCCTACCGCTGCCAATTTGGATTTCCACCGCTGTATATAACTTACAGCGTCATCAAGGGCCAGTTCCTCTCATACCATACCATGTCTATGTGGTGTGGGAGATAAAAAAAATCCCTTGGGTCGGTAAACGTGTAGGCTCAGGCTTTCTATCGACAAACTGTCTAATGGTGAAAACAAGTTTATTCAGACTTATCCATGATAGGCAGTATAAATCTTCAAGAGAGATACTTTTCACTACCTCGCCTGGTGCTCAACATTAATGGGATAGGACAAGGACTGGGTGGTTTTTTTTGGGGGGGAGGGGGCTTTAAAGAAGAAGAAAAAGCAAATGAGTGTTACTGTTAGTTAAAGTTGAATAATTTGATGGTTTTGTGAGATTCTGCCACTTTTAAAAGATAAATATATGAGGTTGATTACAGTAAAAATCTCTCTAAATCCACCGACCTTGGGTTCCTAATTTAAGTGGTCCATTTAGGGAGGTGGTCGGTTTAGGGAGTTAGAATATGGTGAAAATGGTATTGTTGGGACCCAAATAAAGCGCTCGATATATGGGAGTGGTCAAGCTGTGGAGGTGATCGGTTAGAGATTTTACTGTATTATCATCTCAATCAATCAATGGGTGCCGTCTTCTCGAAGAAGGTTGGCTGCAATGGACCTCCATCTCTTCCTGTCATTCGTTCCTCTCACGCATTCCGCATAGCTCATTGCTGTCCACTCAGTGATGTTGTCCATCCATGTTGTTCTCCTTCTCCCTCTTGGTCTTTTCCCTTCTATCTTCCCTTCCAGTATTCTTCTCTGTGATTCCTGGTGTCGTATCATGTGGCCAAAGTATTTAATTTTTCTGTTTGTGATCGTTTGTATTATATGTCTCTTTATTTTCATTCTTGTTAGGACCTCCACGTTGCTTATCATTGATGTCCATGGAATTTTTAACATTCTTCTGTATTGCCACATTTCAAATGCCTCGAGCTTTGTTGTTATTGCTTTCTTCAAAGTCCATGTCTCATAGCAATATACCACACATAGCAGTCGGAGTCTTGTTTTTATATTTATGTCTCTAGATGTTAGTACTTTCTGCATCTTTAGAAATATTGTTTTGGCAATGTTTACCATCTACTTTACCTTAAAATGAATTAACCTTTATTTAAATGGCTAATTGAAGATGTTCGCAGTGAAAACATGCCAAATAAATTTAGGCATGCATGTCTAAATTCTGACCCCATAACTTTAACAGCATTAGGCTTAGTGTCCCCTTCAATGTATCAACAGCAAAATCTTAATAAGTGCATTAATATCTAAGTTGGATATGAAAATTAAAATCTAGATTACTTTGCTTTCAGGGACGAAAGGTCTCCCCGATTTCACGGATTTCCGGTATTTATCAATCCGGCAGCACCGTCAGCATATACTACTAATAAATGCTTCAAACGACGCAGCACTATCAGCGTATACTACTAATACATGCTTCAAACGCCGCAGCACTATCACAGTATCAGCATATACCAATATATATGAAACCCGACTTCCGGAAATTTTCCACGATTCCCTGACAATGCTAACGCTATGGGAGAATATCCACATTTCCGGGTTTTTTCCCGGAGACCACTTTCATCCCTGTGCTTTAGAAAAGTTTACACTTTCGTCTGATTATGCAGCTTTAACGATCCGTTAAAAAAATACTTGATACAAATATCACTGAGGATGTGGGCCCATCTCATAGTCATAGCATAACCATATCACTGTGTGTGAATGCTCCCGAGGAAGCATCTCATTTTATCAGGCGTGTTGAATTAACTTCATTTATCCCATTTCAAAGAGAGCCAACAGTCACAACGCCTGCCTACATTAGGTTAGCTCAGAGAGACTGTTATGGTGCTGTCACATTACGACGCTTCTCGCCAATGTGCGGCGACGTATGTGATTTTTTGGTGCGATATCGGGATACGTCAGGAAGCATTAGGCGCATGTTGATGTACGGCGATGGTTGGCGGCGCACGTCAGGGGGTCGGGGAAGTTTTGTGCTTGCACAAAACTTTCGACGTACGACAATGCGCGGGTGCCGACGTTATGGCGACGTCGAGATACGTTAGAAGCGCGTTGGAGGAACGTTGTTCTGATGTTGTTTGACGTTGTCATACATTGACTTTTTTTTCCCCTCTGACGGCGAGTGCTGGAATAACGTTATGCGAATGCTAGGCACACACCGCGCACGCGGGAGGCTCGTTAGCCACATGTTGCGCCAAACCTTTTTTTTTTTTTTCCCTCACGTGTCGATATATGTTACCACAACGTCGGCCGCACGCTACCAATACGTTGCGCTGATGCCGAAAAGTTGGACGTGTCTCGACGATTAAAAGTGATTTTGCGCGTTGGTGGCTTGCCGGCGAGATACGTCGTAGTGTGACAGGGCCATTAGCGAGGAGACCGTCTCTCTGAGTAGAAAATGTATATCTGCAGTGGATCAAGTTGTTTAAAACTGGAAAGGTCACGAATGGTCAGATTCGTTTACAATATATATGAACATGTAGAATTGTGTTAGTCGTGTTTGCCAGTCTTCAAAGACTACCAGACGGGATGGCCGAATGAGTTAGGGCGTCCGTCTCCCGTGTTGGTAGACTGTGGGGTCGTGCGTTCGAACCCTGGTCGAGTTAACCCAATGACTTCAAAATTGATACTTGTTGCTTCCTATCCAGGCACTCGGCATTATTAGGATAGGGCAAGGAGCAGTGGAATGAGGAAGACCAATTGTCCACGATTGAAATTTCCCCCTGCTTAAACAACTAATGTACCAAAAGAAAAAAGCTGCATAGTGGCGATGAAATCATAGATTATTTTTAACCGAGACACTTACCTAGATTTGATCCTACATATCCAACTTAGATACTAGTGCCCTTATGAAACATTTATTGATAAGAATCGTGATCAAGTCAATTTAAAGTTGCATACAATGATTTTGAATTTCTGTGAGTTGTCTGAGATAAATATTTAAAATTGTTTGTTATAATCTACCTTACTTTAGTTTAAAATAATTTCTATTTTCAATGGCTAACTTTGGTAATATTTGAAGTTCAAACACGTCAATTTTATTTTAGCAAGCACACCAAAATTCAGACACCATAGGCTTCTGCAGTAATATTAATAGGTTCTTTAAATTTACCGGAACAGTATTCCATGTGGCAACAAATGCTTTAAAAGTGCATTTATAAGTATCTAAGTTAGATATGTAGAATAAAATTTGGTTATTATTTTGGTTTTGAAAAGTTGATGCTTCATCGGACTATCTATAGAACCTGCCCACTTTAATGGAAGATGGGTGTCCAGCGTTTTGATGTGCATGCCAAAATTAATTTGGCATGTCTTCACTCCAAATATCTCGAAAGTTGCCCATTCAGAACAATTTTATTTCAAGCTGAAGTATAATAGATTGTACCAGACGCGGAAGCCGAATCGATAGAGTGCAGGCTCCCATGCGGAAGGTCAGGAGTTCGAATCCCAGCCGAGTCGAACCAATAGCTTATCAAATTGATACTTGTCTCTACCTCGCCTGGCACTCGCCATTAATAGGATAGGACAAGGACTGGTTACCACAGGATAATGTCACTGTGCAGAAGATCATGTCAGGGTGCCAGCGGCCTGGTCCCCCAGTGGCACAACACTATTAAGTCGCCATGAGTGCACACTCTCACAAGTCGGTACCCATCCCGATATGACCTTAGATGTTGATAGGATTTAAAACAACAAACAAACAAAGGAAAAAAGTAGATTTCAATGATAAAGATAATAGATTTTTCCATTAAAAAAAAACAAACTGGTAGATCCAGCCACCGGATTGTGTGCACCGTTATACAGACAGTCGGGGATGGCATTAATATGTATGTGTAGGGGAGGGGGGGGGGGGGTTATTCCACAATCCACCTGTGTATCGAATGGGAGCATATGCCTATATATCATGTCATTTGAATATGTGCACAGTGTCGATCTACTGTGGCTGCCCAGACACTATTTATCGATAACTGATATCGCTTTAAAATATGTGCATATATAAAGAGGTGAAGGAGCCATCAAAACGTATGATGCTCAGACTGACCCGGCCATGTTTATATATATAATTTCTTTTAAGAAGAAATATACCTGTTTTTTTTTTTAGCAAATGTATAAACATATATATATCATTTTCTTTTTATCAATATATATCTAACATTTATATAAATATATAAAAATAATATGTCTATTAACAAAATATATATATTTAAGAAGAAATATACCTGTTTTTTTTTTTTAGCAAATGTATAAACATATATATATCATTTTCTTTTTATCAATATATATCTAACATTTATATAAATATATAAAAATAATATGTCTATTAACAAAATATATATATTTAAATATATCTAAATTCTGCCATATTAAAAATAAAGGGTTCCATTCATGCTGCATAGTCCGATGAAGCATCACACTTTCAAGACCAAAAACACTCACCTAGATTTGATTCTACATATCTAACTTAGAATAGTAGTAACTTAGAAGTTAGATACTTATACACTTATTAACGTGTACTTACTTATTTATGTATTGCTACATAAGGGCCAATGGAGTCAGAATGTTGATGTGCTTGCCAAAATTAATTTGTCATGTTTTCACTTCAAATATCTCCAAAGTTAGCCATCTAAACTAAAAGTTTATTGAAACTAAAGTAAAGTAAATGATACTGATCAACTTAATGTGTTTATTTCAGAAACTCAAACCTTCGGACTATGTAATTTTAAACCCGGCTTCAAAGTATGATTAAATTTATAATTTAGTTTCTATGTGTTTTTCTTCTGGTAAACGTGCAAATTTCCAAGAAAGAAACTGGTATTTTAATCCTAGTGAGGGACTAGTCATGCACTACAATATCTGGATTGTGGGACGGTACAGGGTCGGGGTTAAAGTTGCATAGTCCGATGGTTTTCAGTTTCCGTCATTTTTCGAGATACATATATTAAGTTGATGGTTATAATCTACCTTACTTTATATTGAAGTAACTTTGCTTTTAAATGGCTAATCTTTTTTTTTATAGAAATTTGAAGCGCAAAAGTGTCAAATTAATTTTGATAAGCACACCAAAACTCTGACACCATAGGCTTCTATTAAATTCACTCTTTATTCGCTTCTATGTGGCAACACATGCCTAATATAAGTGCATCAGTACCTAACTTAGATATGTAGAATCATTTCTAGAAAATTGTTTTGGTTTTGAAAATTTGATATTTCATCGGACTATGCAGATTTAAGATGTTAGTCTAAATTGGTTGGTTAAAGTTGTCTAGTTCGGTGGTTTTGCGTTTCTGTCATTAAAATAAAAGATAAATATATTAGGTTGTACATGAACCATAACATTTTCAAAACCAAAACACTTACCTAGATTGTTTCAAAGACCCTATAACACTAAGACGGCTCACTCAGCCTGTACTGTGTAATCAAAATGATCAAACCCACCACTTGGTGCGCTGGCTGTTCTCTTGGTTAAACAGCTGCTATATTATATGCATATATGTATATATGAATGTGACAGATGTGTGATGATGGCAATGATGATGCTGATGATGATGTGTATTTGTTCATAGCAATTTCATATTGATGTGTATTCATACTTACCTATATCATGTATAATATAATTGTATGTGTTTACATGTGAAACACCAACCAGCAGCCGGGCTGATCAAACACACCACAAGGTGGCACTGCGAAATTTACATTACCATGGGAGAGCCGTCTTAGTGTTATAGGGTATTTGATTGTATCCAACATACCTAACTTAGATACTGGTGCACTCATTAAGCATTTGTGGCAGCATATAACTAGAAGGGTGTTCTATGTTAATTTAATAGAACCTGTTACTGTTGAACTTGAAGCCTATGGTGTTGGAGTTTTGACGTGCTTGCCAAAATTAATGTTGGCATGTTTACACTTCAACGATCTCCAAGGTTCGTCATTTTAAATCAGGGTTACTTCAAACTAAAGTAAGATAGATCCTAGAAATCAACCTACTATATTTATCTTTTTTTATTAAATGACAGAAACTCAAAACCATCGGACTATGCGTCTTTAAGATTTAAGAAGCAACATATATTTGCTTATCGGAAAGAGTAGCCTATGTGGTGCCAGTGGGCTTCCTCCAAAGAAATATGGCGGAATGACCCTATGTTTGACGTCCAATAGCCGATGATAAAAATCAATGTGCTCTAGAGGCGTTGTTAAATAAAACAAGCTTTCCTTTTCTCAGCGTCCAAGCGCTGCCATCTTTCAGTACCTTCTTCACCTAGTTTTATGACACATTGATAACATACCACCCCGCCCATCCCACCCAACCTACACGCACCTCTCAGACCATGCTCACTTACTGGGACGCCAGGCGGGTGGGTGGTGCCAGGTCTGCCTGCCCCAGTCTGCGGGGGGTTTCAACACAGCTGCCTCCCCCCCCCCCCCCCCCCCTGTGGCCAGATCTAGGCCACCTCGCTCTTTCTCTCTCCGCCTCTTGGTGTAAATGTTCACACTAACAGATAACTTGCACTTGGCAGTTCTCTAAACGCAACAACATTCGGGGGGGGGGGGGGCGGACGCGGTGGTGACTGAATCTGTAGAGCGCAGACTTACTGTGTGGAAGGTCGGGAGTTCGATTGCCGGTAGAGTCAAACTAATGACTTATAAAGTTGATACTTGTCGCTACCTAGCCTGATGCTCGGCATTAATAGGATAGGACAAGGACTGGTTAGCACAGCATCGGGATAATGTGACTATGTGGGAAATCGGGTCATGGTGCCAGTGGCCTGGTCTCCCACTGTCCAGTAGGACAGCACAATAAAGTTGCCATGAGTGTGCACTGTCACAAGTCGGTACTCATCCTGATATGACCATAGCTGTTGCTAGGATGTCAACCAACAACAAACAAACATTAGGAGAGGCAACAGCAGTGGCGCTCGCTATCCAGGGGGCGGTGCTTATAATGTACAAATGGTATAGGTGTGTATTGGTATGTATGTATCTGGATAAAGAAATAGAAATGACTACTGCTTACCTATCTATGATATCTAGAGCTTATCGCAATTATGCCAAAGTGTTCACTTGTTCCATAAAGAATTGTGCCTTGAGTCTGATGAAAGCATCAACATTTCAAAAGTAAAACACTTATCTAGATTTGAACCCACATACCCAACTTACATGTACATACTGGTGCACTTATTACTGCATCCTAAGTCAATTTAATAGAACTTGTTACTGCTGAAGCCTATGGGACAGAATTTTGACAAGCATGCCAAAGTTAATTTTGTACAGTCTTTTTTCTTGAAGATTTATACTGCCTATCATGGATAAGTCTGTATAGACTTGTTTTCACCATTAGAGAGTCAATAGAAAGCCCGAGCCTACACTTTTACCGACCCAATGTATTTTTAACTTCTCACACCACATAGACATGGTATGAGAGCAACTGGCTTTTGATGATGCTGTAAGTTATACACAGTGGTGGAAATCCAAATTGGCATGGGGGAATCGAACCACCGACCTTCAGATTAGGAGTCTGACCTAGAAATAAGTCAGATAATCTAATCACTCCACCACAGAGAACACCACATTTACACTTCAAATATCTCTTAATGTTAGTATCTTAAAGCAATATTACTTCAAACTAAAGTAAGCTAGATTATAGTGTATGAATGAATGAATAAATGCTTAATGGCATATCAGCACACTAAGGGCTATACAATAGATTATAGTGTAATGGTTAGTACACTAACCCAGAATGCAAGAGAAGTGGGTTCGATTCCTGCTCTAGGTGAAATATTTCCCATTTTCATGACCTCCATGACAGTACCATCCTTCCATGGCCGAATAGGTGAGAGCATCCGTCTCCCGTGCTGGTAGATCGTGGGGTCGTGGGTTCGAACCCTGGTCGAGTCAAACCCAATGACTTAAAAATTGATACTTGTCGCTTCCTAGCCAGGCACTCGGCATTATTAGGACAGGGCAAGGACTGGTGTGCTCAGTGTCAGGATAATGTGACTGAGTGGGATAGCAGGTCATGGTGCTGGCGGCCTGGTTTCCCAGTGGGACAGCACTATAAAGTCACCATGCGCGCACACTGTCACAAGTACCCGTCCTGATATGACCTTAGATGTTGCTAGGACGTAAAACAACAACAAACAAATCCATCCCTACCCAACCCTCACACACACACACACACACACACACACACACAAACACACACACACACTTACCAAAGGGACGGTACCAATTAGCCAGCGTCACGCTACGTCTTGCACCGGGTCATTTGTCCTAATTGAGTTTTCCGCGCTACGGCCCTGCTGTGCCCTGCATAGACAGTTAGTGCCTTACCTAAAACCAGCAGCTACTCTTATCTGATACACCAAACACACCCGGCGTAATCAGAGATACCACAAGTCAGTAGCGCGCCGCCAATACTTTTATAACTCACCAGGGGGCACTGTTAGGGGTCATCCATTACAGCGCCAGTCTTTAAACTTAAAGGCATTTAAAGTTGCATAGTCTGATAAAAACATTAAATTCTCAAAAACAAAACAATTATCTAGATTTGATTCTACGTATCTAACTTAGATATTGGTGCGCTTATTGTGGCATGTACTTAGTTACACAAATATTATTATAAGTTATACATTAGTCACCACACAGAAGGGAATACTAAGAAAATTTAATAGAGCCTGTTAGTGTTATGCAGAAACCTAAGGTGTCAGGTCAAAATTAATTTGTCATGTTTGCACTTCAAATGTCTCAAAAGTTAGCCATTTAAAATAAACGCTATTTAAAATTAAATAAAAGTTACTTAAAACTAAAGTACGGTAGATTAATGATGAACCTAAGATATTTATCTCAAAAAGTGACAGAAACTCAAAATCATCGGTCTATACAATTTTAGCAAATAAAATATTAAAAATAAATCATTGTGTTTTCCTCGAAATTACAGGTGCTACACATTGTTAATAAGGTTGTGTTATTGGGCTTATTATCTGTATACCTATACATACATACATAGATACATAGACACACACATAAACACATACATGCATGCATTTGCATACATATACATACATACATACAGTCTGAACTCCCAACCTTCCACACGGGAAGCCTGCGCTCTACCGATTCGGCTACTGCGTCCGGTCCAGCATACCACCTATATCTGCCCTTAAAGTCGACCGGTATACCTTGCCGGGAAAACAAACAAACTCAGAATAGTTCTAATTTGTGCCACGGGGTGGTGCATGCTTACTTAGTCCTGAACTTTTCCACTTGGTAGTGTAGAGTCACGTCCTGATATGTGTTGCGTCCCTGTCAATTAGAAATCAGACTCCGGCAGTGGGAGTGGTGAACTACTCTAAAGAAAATTGAAAATACATCAGTTTTACTCTCCCTTCTCTCCACTCACCCATCCATTTTCAAAACAACAGCTGCCAGCTACAGTCCCAGCCTCAGCACTGACCCACTTCTCACCCAGCTTCAGCACTCTCCCTGGCTCAGTTCAGGTGCAGTGAGTCTATAACTCTCCCCCCCCCCCCCCACATATCTGGTTTTATAAACATACAAATTAAGCAGAGTTGTGTTTGGAGAGGATTTGTCGGAGTACGGTTCCCGTCGCTGCGAGATATACTGGGCCTCTTTAATTAACATAGATAGCTTAACTAAAACTGCAGGATTTCTAACACAGACAGTTTCAATGTCTGGAAGCGGGAGGAGGGGGGGGGGTACCCTATTGTCCCACCTATCCTGTCTGTGAGCTCACATCTCACGTGACACCGCGTGAAAAACCGAGAACGGGAAAGAGACTCTCATGTGGCTGTCACACTACGACGACAAGCGGTGACGACAGCCCAGCGACAGTGACTTCCGGTCTGTCGCTCGGCTGTCGCCGCGACACCCCCAGTTTCTCGACTGTTTCTCGACTGTCGCCGGGTTGTCGTCGGCTTTTTGGACATGTTGAAAAACTTCGACGACAGGCGACGACAGCCGATGTCGGTCGGCTGTCGATACGGTGTCGCTATGGTGTCGGTAGAGTGTCGCTACGGTGTTGTCGTTGTCGGTAAGGTGTCGTCTTGTCGTTAAGCTGTCGTCGCTTCTCTCTCCGTCCCATTCTTCATATTTCTCATGAAGACTGCTTCCTAACAGGTCCGCCGCATAAACCTACATGTTTGCACCGTCCCATTCTTCATATTTCTCATGAAGACTGCTTCCTAACAGGTCCGCCGCATAAACCTACATGTTTGCACCTGTCCCATTCTTCATCCTGATATGACCTTAGATGTTGCTAGGACGTAAAACAACAACAAACAAACAAACAATCATATTTCTCCTAAAGACTGCTTCCTAACAGGTCCGCCGCATAAACCTACATGTTTGCACCGTCCCATTCTTCATATTTCTCATGGAAACTGCTTCCTAACAGGTCCGCCGCATAAACCTACATGTTTGCACCGTCCCATTCTTCATATTTCTCATGGAAACTGCTTCCTAACAGGTCCGCCGCATAAACCTACATGTTTGCACCGTCCCATTCTTCATATTTCTCTGCACAGACACACACACACAGAGACACTGTCGTCCCGATGTCGTCGGGCTGTCGTCCGATTGTCGTCCAACTTGGCCCGAATTTGCATATGTCGTCGGGTTTTCACAAAATCCAAGTCGCTGGGCTGTCGTCACCCCCTTGTCGTCGTAGTGTGACAGCTGCATCAGAGAGTTGGCTTGAGCTATCTACAGCGGCAAGCGTCGTACAGATAGGATTGGTTGTTATATGTGACGTGTAGCATGTGACATACACCACGTGGACCAATCAGCTAGCCGCGTGTGAAGCACGGGCCTTCCACCAGGTGGCACCACTCACTCATCCTCTGACTCTGCTTGTTGTTTTGGGGGAGTTTTCAGTCGCATTGGTGCGCTGAAGGCTGCAAATCTGCAGCACTGTATGGGCACCGCTGAAAGCGGTCCCATGTGGTCGGGAGTTAGCTTCCGGTGGCTAGTGGTCAGAGAAATTGTGGGGGGGGGGGGGGGGGGGGGGGGGGCGAGGGAGGGAGGGGAGGAAGGAAAAAGGTAGCCCCAGAGCCCAACCACAGTCCTCTGAGAGGGGGGGGGGGGGAGGCTGGGTGGTTGGTGTAGTTTTACGCCCCAGTAAGACGTATGACCTCAGATGCCCCCCCTACCGCCATCTTGCCCCCGATACCGGTGACCCGCGAACATACGGGAGACATGAGTGGCAATGTATTTGTAATTAAGATGGTTGGTTGTTGGAGTTTTACGTCCTGACAACATCTAAAGTCATATCACTGTTATCAGGACGTGTACCGTCTTGTGACAGTGTGCACTCATGGTGGGAGACCAGGCTGCCAGCACTATGACCTGATATCCCACTCAATCACATTATTCTGACACTGAGCGAACCAGTCCTTGTCCTATCCTATTAATGCCAAGGGCCTGGCTAGGAAGCCACAAGTATACATTTTTAAGTCACTGGTTTGACTCGACCAGGTTTCGAACCTGTGAGTTCGAATCCCACGATCTACCAAAACTGGAGACGGACGCTCAACTCATTCGGCCATCCCGTTTGGTGCATTGTAATTAAAGCGGCATAGTCCGATGAAAACTTAGATTTTTTTCATAACCCAAACAGTGATCTAGATTTGATTCTACATATCTGACTTAGAAACTGGTGCATTTATCAAACATTTTTCACCACATAGAGCGGAATAATACCAAGCTATCTTTACTAGAAACTGTGCTTCCCTAAATTAATTGTGTACATTTGCACTTCGAATATCTCAAAAGTTAGCCATCTGAAATAAAAAAATTACTTCAAACTAAACTAAGGTAAATTATTTATAACAATCAGTCTAATATATTTATCTCAGAAAATAAGAGAAACTCAAAATCATCGGACGATGCAACTTTAAGAATTGACACCTTCAGGTATTTTTCAAGAGTATTTAGTGAATAATGTACAATTAGAGTCGGCAACTATAGTTATAACTATAATCAAACACCCGCCCATACAGGATACACACTTAGCACATTGAGTCTATACATATATTATATATAATATAATTATATCCTCCATTGAGTCCCCCCCCCCCCTCAATATATCATCACCTATGATCATATGTCTTAACCAATCACACAAACCCTTTTACCCACGTGACCTACCTGCTCACTTACTCCGTATCACTCACCCTGCTCCGCCTGGTCACAACCAGCAATATCATCTCCAGACCTAGGTTCTAGTGACCTCTTTGTGACCACCCCTTTTTTTGTGGCCCCCAAAGTGGTCGCAAGCAGTGAGTAGTGTGACTGGGGTATTAATCGGAAATATAGGATAAAATATATGTTGGTATTTTAGTTCCGAAAAGATTTCATGCTTTCATGGGAATATGCCGCTTTAAAATGTTGGAACTAGAGTGAATGATGGAGTTTGTGTGGGAGTACCAGCTTCTCTAAGCTAATCGGTAGAGCGCAGGCCTCCCGTGCGGGAGATCAAGAGTTCGATTCCTGGTCGAGTCAAACAAATGACTTAAAATTGATACTTGTCGCTACCTAGCTTGTTGCTCGGCATTAATAGGATAGGGCAAGGACTGGTTAGCTCAGTGTCAGGATAATGTGACTGAGTGGGATATCGGGCCATGGTGCTGGCAGCCTGGTCTCCCAGTGGGACAGCACTATAAAGTCACCATGAGTGCCCACTGCCACAATTCAGTATCCATCCTGCTATGACCTTAGATGTTGCCAGGATATAAACTCCAACAACCAACCAACCGCTTCTATAACTCTTATGGCCCTGTCACATTATGACGCTTCTCGCCGGCGTGCCGCCAACGCGCAAAATAAGTTGCACACGTCGAGACACGTCCAACTTTTTGGCGGCGGCGCAACGTGTTGGTAGCGTGCGGCCAACGTCTATCGACCCGTGGGGAAAAAAACAAAAAGAGGTTGGCGCGCCGTCCTGATATGACCTTAGATGTAGCTAGGACGTAAAACAACAAAGCAACAATTTGGCGCAATGTGTGGGAACGACCGTGACGCGCGCACACCATGCGCATAGCGTTCGCATAACGTTATTCCAGCGCATCCAACGGATATCGACCTGCGCTTAATGTTCCCGTAATGGTCGCACCCACACGTTGGCACACGTCAAAAGTTTTGTGCAAGCACAAAACTTTCGACGCGTGCCGACGATCCTCGCCGGCCGTTGCCGTTCATCAACGTGTACCAACGTGCGCGTCCTGATGTGTCCCGACATTCCGCCCAAAAATCACACACATCGATGCACGTTGGAGAGAAGCGTCATAATGTGACAGGGCTATAAGCATGCCAGGTCGCAGCTTCAGTTCTTACGCACCCACCAATGGGCATTACTAATTCAGAAGACACGTATTTATGTTGCGTCCCTGTTGAAATTACACAGTTGAGTTTTGGTTGAACACAATCTGAGCACGCTGGCTGTCGGTTAGTTCTGTTTGGGGGAGGTTGGGGGCGGGGGGGGGGGGGATCAGCAGTTGCTCGGGCGACAGGAGGAATGAGAAGCGGGACGAGGGAGATCATTAACTGCTCCCCAAAGAAGCCACTGCTCATGGCGACCAGCACTCGTCTGTGCATTCTGGTAATGCCCATCAATCGCCAACGCAGTGCTTCCAATCGCTGCCTCTGGTATTATTGATGTTGATTGTAAGCATGCACCCTCCACCTACCTCCCTCCACCTCAAGCACACAATTTGCCAACAGGCACCCCTTCCTCCCTTCCTTTCTCCCTTCCTGCCTTCCTTCCTTCTTCCCTTCCTTCCCCCCTTCCTTCCTCCCTTCCCCCCTTCCTTCTTCCCTCCATCGTTTGCTTCTTCCGTTCCACCGTCTGTCCCTCCCTCCCTCCCTCCTTCCTCCCTCTTACCTTTCTTTCCTCCTCTTCCATCCACCCTCCCTTCCTCTCTCCCATCTACCCTCCCTTCCTCTCTTTCTCCTACCTTTCCCCCTTTCCTCTCTCCCACCAATCCTCCCTTCTCCCTTCCTCTCTCGCAGCCACCATACATTCGCCCGCTTCCCCCTCCCACCACCCCTCCCCTTCTCCACCTATTCCCTCCTTTTCTCCCAGCAACCCCCCTCTTCCTCTCTCCAACCCACTCTACATTCCTCCGCTTCTCATTCCACCACCCACCCCCTCCCCTTCTCCCACATACCCCCCTCCCCCCTTCTCCCAGCAACCCTCCCTTCCCCTCTCCCACTCACCCTCCTTCTTCTCTCCCACTACCTCCTTCTCCCTCCCTTCATCACTACTGCCCTTCCTCCCCTCTCCCACCCTACCAGCAAACCCTCCACTCCTCCCCTTCTTCCACCTACCCACACACCCTCCCATCCTCCCCTTCTCCCACCTGCCCACACACCCTCCCATCCTCCCCTTCTCCCACCTGCCCACACACCCTCCCATCCTCCCCTTCTCCCACCTACCCACACACCCTTCCATCCTCCCCTTCTCCCACCTACCCACACACCCTTCCTTCCTCCCCTTCTACAACCTTCCACCTCTTCATCCCTCCCCTTCCCTCCACTCACACACACATACAAAACAACACACACACGCATACACAACACACACACACATGGTGGACCCTGAATACCAGCCGAGTCTGGGTGTAGCGTAGTGCAGGAGCCGCCAATGTTAAACCACAGAGGTCACGTGACCCATACTGTTGGATCCCAATGTCTTAGCGCCCCACCCACCCACCCACACACTGCACCACACTCGACTTCGACCAGCCATCGCAGCACCAAGGGGTAAAGCAAGTGAAGGAACATTGAGCGGTGGTAGTGTGATGCGGCGCTGCCCTCAAAACACACACATATATATATATGCACATACACATCATCATCATCATGCTGTCGGTCGCGATGCGACAAAGACTGCTCTCATTACTTGACTGCCGCTCTCCATTTAGCTCTCTGCTGTGAGAGTGATTATCCATGAGTCGGTCTTAATGTCTCTCAGCTTCAGGTTTACATTTCATGAAAGCATACACACACACACATATAGACACACTTCGTCCGCACCTCTCTCTATCTCCTCTCCGCTGGCCTTGCTCCTCCTTGATATTGTCTGAAAAGAGTTCCAGGAGGGGGAGCCTGCCAGCATTTCACTTTCTACTCTTACTCTGTCCATTTCTTTGGCTCGCCGGCTGGTCGCCATAGAGCAAAGAGACACGGTCCTTTGACTCAACTCTCCTCATTTCTCTTCCCTATACTCTACCCTTTTTTTTCTTCTCCCAGGCTTATTTCTCTCCCTTATCAAGGGAGTTGTTTGCTTGGGTGGGGCCCTTTACCTTTCGTTTCTCTCACTATGTTCTTGTTGCTGGAACCGCTGGACCCACCTTTACCCGTCCCTTCCTCGTAAACCCTTGCGGCTGTCTGCTGGATACAAGTGCTGTGCTACCGCTGGACCAGAGTGATTCGGGGCCGCCCCAACGACTCATCGTTTAATCGTTGTAAAGACATCCCCCAGCTTCTACAACCGTCCCACCAGAAGATTAATCTTCAACCAAAGATTGGGCCGATTTATCGGTGCCTCTCTATTATGCTGCAGTTCTGCAGCCGGTAACCGTCGTAAGGTTACAAACACCCCAGAAGTCAGTCGAGCACACATATACACACAGGTGCACATATATACACACATATATACACACTCATACACATGAACACTCACACACATATGCATGAAAAAGCACACATACATATACACATACGCACATACACGTGCACATATACACACAGGTATGCAAAAATATATATACACACATATACATGCTCATACATGTGCACTCTCACACACATGCACAAACACATGAAAAACCACACATATATAACTGCACATACACATATACACACATGTGTGCAAACTCATACATATGATATATACACACTCACACATACACACTCCTGTTTTGGGAGATCGGGAGATCCGAACCCATGAGTTTGTGGGTTCGAATCCTGGTCGAGTCAAACCAATGACTTATAATGATACGTGTCGCTTCCTAGCCTGTCACTCGGCATTATTACTATTAGGATAGGGCAAGGACTGGTTGGCTCAGTGTCAGGGTAATGTGACTGAGTGGGATATCAGGTCATGGTGCTGGTAGCCTGCTTTCCCAGTGGGGCAACACTATAAAGTCGCCATGAGCGCGCACTGTCACAAGTCGGTACCCGTCCTGATATGACCTTAGATATTGCTAGGATGTAAAACAACAACAAATACACACATGCACCTACACATATATATATATATACACACTCAGTCACACACACATACACCCACACGCACACGAAAAAACACATATACACACACCCGCGCAAACTCATACATATACACACACGCGCATATATATACACACACATGCGCGTGCACACATATACACACACATATATACTACACACACATATGTATACACACATATATGCGCGTGCACATGTATCTATAGACACACACACACTCACACACACACACGAGCGCGCGTGCGCGTGCGCACACACACATTTCTCGCGGCGCCCCGGGGTGGGTGGTTTCCGAACGGGCGCGAGTGATGGCGGCGGGTGGAGTGAGGTCGCGCCGACACCAGGACGGGCAGGAGGAGGAGGGTGGTCAGTGTGTGCCGCGCCACACCACGCCACCCGCCATGATGGAGCGAGGCGGCGACGAGGCGGGTGGGGGGGGGGGGGGGGTGCGGGCTCATTATGTAGAAGGAGCAGACGACACTCCGTCACCGGCCCTTCACCAGGCAGCTAGCCGCAGTCACACCCGCGGCGCGGTGCCTGCCGCCCGCCCAATTAGAAATCACACCCAGCACAAGCCTAACTAGGCTTCATGCTGCCAGATAACCAATTTTCAAACACAGTGAAAGGCTCTCACGAGTTAAAGATCAGATTCAGAATGGATGGCCGCATGAGTTGAGTGTCCGTCTCCCGTTTTGGCAGATCGTGGGATTTGAACCCACAGGTTTGAACCCTGGTCGAGTCCAAGCAATAATGCCATAGCAAATTATATTTGTCGCTTCCTAGCCTGGCGCTCGGCATTATTAGGATAGGGCAAGGACTGGTTGGCTGAGTGTTCGAATAATGTGACTGAGTGGGATATCAGTGTGCCAGTTTGGCAGCACTATAAAGTCTCCATGAGTGCGCGCTGTCACAAGGCAGTACTCGTCCTGCATTTTATAGTGCTGCTCCACTGTGATAACATGCAGCTGGCACCATGACCTAACTCATTGAGTCACATTAATCTGATACCGAAAAAAGTTATTATCCTATCTCATTCAGTAATATTATCCGGATACTGATCAAACCTATCTCATTCAGTCATACTGATTGATGGGGTGGTTGCTTTACGCCGTGTCGGCAGCATAGGCCATATTCACGGCGAGCATTTCAGTCATACTATTCTGATACTGATCAAACCTATTATCCTGTCTCATTCAGTCACATTATCTTGATACAGTATAACACCGTTAAACCAAGCTTGGGTAAACCAAACGATCGGTTAATCCAGACTTTTTTTCTGCGGCCCGACAAAATACTACCATTTATCATATAACAAATTTGGTTAAACCAAGGTCAGTTAATCCAAATTATCGGTTAATCCAAACAAAATTTTCGGACCTCAGGCCACTTCCGGTACAGTTAAACCAAACTTTCATGTGGTTATAAGGTCACCTGAGACCCAACCAACGTTTTTATATGATAAATGGTAGTATTTTGAAGGGACCATAGAAATTTGTTTGGATTAACTAATCGTTTGGTTTAACCGAGCTTGGTTTAATGGGATTATACTGTATGTACATAAAAAAACAATAATCAAAGTGTCCACATACATTGTATATTACATGTGCAATACACACTTACTCAAAATCATAGTCGAAGCCAAAGCTTGGTTAAACCAATGATCGGTTAATCCAAACAAATTTCTAGGGTCCCTTCAAGTTTGCTTTAACGGGGTTATACTGTAGTAATCAAACATTGTATCCTAGTGTCAGGCTAGGTAGCGACAAGTATCAATTTGGCACATCATTGATTTGAATCAGTTGGAGTTTACACCCAAGACAGTCTACACGTGACCTCCAATATGGGAAGCCAGACAGCACTTACCGATTAGGCCATCCCGTCCGACTATTTTAATGAGATGTTCATTGCGATATAGTGATATAGCGAATGGTAGACAGGAAGTGTGAACACTTATTTGTCTCTCTTTTTTTTTCTTCTTGGTACATTAGTTGTCCCAAGCAGGGGAAATGAAAGTCACAGACGACTGGTCTTCCCCACTCCCCTGCTGGTCGATAGAAAGCCCAAGCCTACACTTTTACCGACCCAAGGGATTTTTAACCTCCCACACCACATAGACATTGTATGAGAGCAACCGGCCTTTGATGACGCTGTAAGTTATACAGAGCGGTGGAAATCCAAATTGGCAGAGCTGGGGGCACGGGGAATCGAACCGCCTACAAATCCAAAGCAGGTTAATTGATCTTTGCTAATGCATGAACCGCTAATACCTATACTTCTTGAATTGGCAACTTTAGTAGACATCACGTATGCCTGACTATAACAAGCAATAAAGATGGTAACATGTTAGGGAAAGGGTTTTGGTTTTGAGCAGAGTTAATAAATGTGGAATAATTAGAGGACTAGTTTTTGTTGGCTGCAACATGATGTTGTGCAATTAAATCAGACAGGATGGCCAAATGAGTTGAGCGCTTGCTTCTCTGTTTTTGCACAGGTCATGCAATTAGAAGAACCCCTGTGTTCAAACCCTCGTTGAATCACACTAATGAATTTATACTTGTCGCTATCTCGCCTGGCAGTCTGCATTTCTAGAATAGGACAAGGAGCAGTGGAATGAGGAAGACCAATTATTTGTGATTGAAATTGTCCTTGTTTAATCAAGTAATGTTAAAAAGGAAAACTAAAATAGCAAAGCCCCACCTCAATGCTAGGCAGAGGTGACACTAGCAAAATGTGCACTCAGATAGATAGGCCTGAATGAAGGCATACGTCTAATGCTCTTGGTACCAGGCTGAAGTCACATGAACTAGAGATGCAGCTGAAGTCACGCAACCAATTAAAATAAAGTTTTTTTAAAAAAGATGGGATATTGAATGAAGTCACACAGCTAGTGCTTTGTTAGGGATACGTTAATTAGTACTCGATTTAGAGACAGAAAACCCTTGATCCAATCAGAGAAGCCACGCACCAAATCGATGTAGTTAGAGGCTGACAGGAAGCCATTCAAATTGTCCCTGTTAGAAGCCAGGCACCTAGAGAGGGAGAACAGACGCAGTGGCTGAATCGGTAGAGCGTGGGCTTCCCATGTAGAAGGTTGGGAGTTTGAATCCCAGCCAAGTCAAACCAATGGCTTATAAAATTGATACTTGTTGCTACTTAGCCTGGTACTTGGCATTAATAGGATAGGACAAGGACTGGTTAGCACATTATCAGGATAATGTGACTGTGGGATATCAATTCATGGTGCTGACCGCCTGGTCTCCCAGTGGGGCAGCACTATAAAGTCACCATGAGTGCGCACTGTCACAAGTCGGCACCCATCCTGATATGACCTTAGACGTTGTTAGGACATAAAACAATAACCAATCATTTACACCCCATGCTAAGAAAAACCTTGTCTTTGAAGCCAACTATATATCCTCCATTTTAATACTTTACATTCAGTTTAGTTGTTCATATCAGCATTTTCCATTTAATCCATTTAATATTAATATATGTGATTACTGTAAAGCTACATTGTATCTTAGTTTGTATAGCTAAACTTATTCAATAAATTAATCAAATGGGATTCATAATTCTCATAGAAACACGGAATATTACCAATGCAAAGTAGAGTAATATTTAAATGTTATTCACCCTATGTGATGAGAACTCACAAGTAATAATTAATATTTCATTAATAACTTCTCTTTTCTTATATTTCAGAATGAAATGAGCGAAGGAGACATTTACTTCAATGGATGATAAAATGACTGCCCCTTCTCAGGGCCAAGGCCCAGCAGAGGCTAGTGGCAGCAGTGAGGGACGTATACATGGCGTTACTAGCAGTGACCGTGGACAAGGATCTAGCAATAATAATGGTGCTTCCCACAAACCTAGTGGGGGCAACAGCAGTGGGCAAAGATCCAGTGGCATTGACATCCCTACACTAGGACATGCAAATGATGCTGAAGCCTATTTGCAACTCCTCAACTCCTTTAAGACCCCCGCTGTCCCACCATCACCTGCACATGACCGAGCGAAAATAAAGAAGCGAAGCAGTTCCAGTGATAAGGGGAAGGAGCGAAAAGTCCGGCGAGCTACTGAGGCGCCAGCTTCAACCAGTAGTGAGCATGCTTTGAGGACAGATCCACGATTAGCTATGAATAGTCCAGAGGCATTTGCTGCAATGTATGGAGTTTTACCTGAAGCCTTAATGGGCATGATGGACCCACGGAGCCCAGCAGCCGCTGCTATGGCTATGTATGGAGGGATGATTCCACCAATGATGTCCCCGCTCGGAGTACATGCAGCGATGTGGCCATATCCCTATGCTGCTACTATGATGAGAGGGAACCCTGCACAGCCTACAACAAGTGGTTTGGCAGCTGGGCCATCATCTTCTACTTCATCAAGTGCAATCTCAAAGGATAAACAAGCCGGGAATGTCCACCCAGCATTTGGGTCAACGGTTCCATTAATGGGAGGCATGCCATTGGGTATGATTGATGCGAAGAGCACTCTAGCTGCCTGGGCAGCAATGCAGCAGCAAATACCAGGACAGCAAGAGTTGTTCCAAACACCGGTGCCTCCTAATCCCACAGATCATAAAGGCAAGGTGAAACGGTCACGGGTTTCCAACTCATCCAAGCCTACCCGGCAGGAGAGAACCAGCAGCACGCTAAGCCTACCTCAAATTCTCTCCATCCCCAAACCAAATCCCTCACCACCTACTCAGTCAGTTCCTTCAACATCAGGACAACTACCGGTGAGGCAACATTGTGATCCCACTCAGCCAACAGCAAGCAATAAAATTCCCAGAACACCTGCATTAGATATCCCATCCACAGCAGCAGCAGGTAGACTAAGCTCAACGAAAGTAACCCCTAATAAGCGAAAGTTGGGGAAATTAGACATGGTTCTTCAGCGGCTGACCAGTCGAGCAACCACTGGCCAGCCTGCAGGGGACGGTCAAGATGGGAGTAGTGGCGTGATGGATCTATCCACAAACCTTAGCAGACATAAAGGAGACACCACAGACTGGAGTAGAGATGCCGAACCCACTATTCAGAAAGGCATGCTGAATGCTAATGAGCCGATAGATCTTTCTGTTCCAATGGATCTATCTATGGGTTCTAAGCCTACAGCTAAGAAGAGTGATTTGGTAATTAATAAACAAATGGATGCTCAGAAAGCTCCAGCTGTATTAAGAAAGGCCACTGTATCATCACTGCAGCCTGAATTTACAGATTCTAGTCAAATCAATTTTTCCTCAGATACAAAACGGACTGTAAAGAGCAAAGGATATACAGAATCTGAGAGAAGGAATGTCAGTACACAACACACAGCATCTAAAGTTACAAGTTCTGTCCCAATTGTGCAATCTAAGCCATCGCTGGATAATGCCGTCGGATTACCATCTATCATAAAAACGCTTCAGGAAAAAGCGCTAAAGGAAATTGATACACAATTCCAATTGAAATCTAAAGATTTTTTAGAGAGTCATGTAAATGTGAAGGAAGATTGCTTGCCGATGGGTAAAGTTTATTGCTACCCAACTCAGGATACTACCGTCCCAACTGAGGTGTCTGAAGAGGTGTCTCAAAGGACTGAAGTGAAACCAAAGGACAAAGATATTGAAAATAGGGAGGATTCTTTATTTAAACCTGTTCGAGAATATCTACCGATGTGTGATGTCTTAGCAGAGCCTTTGAAGGAGCCAGAAGTGGAAGATATCTCTGCTGACAGTTCAGCAAAATGGTCAGAACTTTGTGTTAGTGGAAAGGACAAGGCTAGTGATCAATGTAATAATATGACAATATCAGAGCCATTGCCACCACAATTACATCTTGAAGAACATATTGCCACATCAGTAATTGCTGATTCTAAGGAATGCAGTGAAACCAGGCCTGAACGAGAAGCGGAATCTAATGTAGATGATGCTTCTGAGCAAAACACTGATGTTAGCAAAACTGCAGCACCTGACAATGATGGGGAGTCAGTGATACCTGTTGTTGCTTCTGATAATGGCCATGTTGTGACTGATCAGCTTGACACTGCATGCAAGCAGCAGGATGGTCTACTGCAAGTGATGGAGAAATATGTAAAAGAGGAGCCAATGGAGGAGAGTGAACCAGAACGTGATTGTGAAGTAGGGAAGGTTATAGGAGAGGTTATCTTTGCAATGAAAGTAGAGGAGGCAGCGATAGTGACTGATGAAGCCGATTCACATCCCTTGTCTGCAAAGGATGATCTGGTTGCTAAAGAAAATTCCGTTGAAAATTCTATTATTAGGGAGCAATTAATGTCTGCTTCAGTATCTGAGATGCTATTCGAGCAGCCTGCAATATCAGAGCCAGATCAATTGCCAGAAAAGGTTGCAAAAGAAAACTCTGTAGTAGCAGTAATAACTGAAGAAAGCTCACTGAAGTTATCAATAATTGAGGCAGAATCAGTGAAAGCATCAGTGTCTGAGGACCAGTTATGTATTGAATCGTTCAAAGAAAGCCACTCATTGGAAGAGCCTTCAGTGAGTGAAGTTAAATCTCCGGAAGTATCAAAGCAGGAAATAGCATCTGAAGAAATTTCAATGAGTGATAGACAAACCAAAACACCTACAATGAGTGAAGACCAATCAAGTATACCTTCAGTTCCTGCTGGACAATCTGAAGAACTAGTAGCAGTATGTGCAGAACAAAATACTGAATCATCAATGAAAGAAAATAGTTCTAGGGAAGTAATGGACTGCACAGAAGAACAAATGAGTGTAGACATATCTGAAGAATCATCAGTTTGTACAGAACAATGTACAGAACCATCAGTAAGTGCAGAAATAGCTGAAAACCCGTTTGTATCAATAGAACAACCATTAGAGCCATTATCTAATGTGGAACCGCTAGCAGAGACTTCTGTGGCTAACAAAGGAATAGTAACATCAGCCAAGCAGGACACTGTGCCATCCTCAACCACAGACAATTCATTGGAAGCCTCAGTCGCTTCAACAAAAGAGCCAGTGGTGACAGCAGCAGTTAAAGCTAAATCGAAAAAAGGGAAGAAGCGTGGCAAGCAGTCTCAGACGCGAAAGCAATCCCAGACAAGCAAGCCTTCTAAGATGGGTAAGGCATCTCAACCAGGGAAACGGCGACCAAAGAAGGCTAGCTCATCTAGAGAAGCAATGGCAGCACCAGTAAGAATGACTCGGTGGCAGAAGATGATTCACGACTACAGGCAGCGAGAAGCTGAGAAAGAACAAATGCAGGCCCAGCAAGAGAAGGTTGAAAGGGAGGAAGAGAAGGTTGAGAGGGAGGAAGAGAAGAATGAAGGAAAGGAAGAGAAGTGTGAAAAGGAGGAAGAGAAGGGTGAAAAGGAGGAAGAGAAAGGTGAAAGGAAGGAAGAGATGGGAGAAAGGGAGAAGGAAAAGGAGAAGGGTGAAAAGGAGGAAGAGATGGGTGAAAAGGAGGATGAGAAAGGTGAAAAGGAGGAAGAGATGGGTGAAAAGGAGGAAGAGAAAGGTGAAAAGGAGGAAGAGATGGGTGAAAGAGAGGAAGAGAAGGGTGAAAAGGAGGAAGAGAAGGACGAAAAGGAGGAAGAGAAGGGCGAAAAGGAGGAAGAGAAAGGTGAAAGAGAGGAAGAGAAGGGTGAAATGGAGATAGAGAAAGGTGAAAGAGAGGAAGAGAAGGGTGAAATGGAGGTAGAGGAAAGTGAAAGAGAGGAAGAGAAGGATGAAATGGAAGTAGAAAAGAATGAAAGGGAGGAAGAGAAGGGTGAAAAGCAGGAAGAGAAGACTGAAAGGGAGCAAGAGGAAGGTGAATGTGATGGAGAGAAGGGCAATAAAGTAGAAGAGAACAAAGAGATGGAACATGATCTTGCAGATGTAGATGAAAAGAACAAACATAAGGTAGACCAAATGGAGCTAGCGAAGGAAAGGAGTGAGAAGATCGAAAATACTGACGAGGAGACAGAATGTAGTAATGAACAAGTTGGTGACAGAAACAGTCAGGAGGATGATAAGAGTGAGCATGAGGAAGACCGAAGAGGACAGAAGGTGGATAAACGAAGCAGTGCCATTGGTGGTGGGGGTGGAAAGGGAAAAGCGAGTGGTCAGAATGAAACTGCAGGAAATCAGGAAGTCAACAAGAGTGGACAGGATGATAAGAAAGGTGAGCAGACAGGGCAGAACAGTGGACAGGAGAGAGACGACAGCGAACAGCAGAAACAAGACAATGTTCTCCAACATGACGAGCAAAATGTGGAGCAGTTGAAAGAACAGTTAGAATGTACTACTACTACTACTGGGAAAGATGCTCACAGAAAAAAACTGAAAGGCAGACTTAGAAAGAGTCGGACAAACGGGACTTTACAAGGACAGAAGAAAAGAAAAAAAGTATGCGGAAGGAAGACTAGCGTGCAAAAAGGAGGCAAGGATCAGAAAAACCCATCTGAGCGGCCATCACTTCTGGATGCAGAAGACGATATGACCTTGGATGACAAGGTGACCCCTGACCTTGAGATTGATGCTGATTCTGAGGTGAAGGCCGAGGTGTCTGCAGACATCACCACTGAGGCACCGGAAGAGGTGAGGGCGGACGTGGATGACGAGGTGATTGTTGTGAATCCGGCCACTGGCAGACGCAAGAAGCAAGCTCCCAAGAAGCAAGCTCCCAAGAAGAAAGCTCCTAAGAAGCAAGTGAAGGTAATACACGTTTCATCCATGTGTTTTCTGGTTCAGTTAATTGTTGTTCTTTGCAGTTGAAGGATTAATATTATTCTATTGGTTCTTTGTGTCAACCAATAAATCAGGGTGTTACTTAATAGATCTCCATGTGTGTGTATTTACGCACATATTTGTGTAGGTATGTGTATGTGAGAATATATGTGCATGCATTATGTATGTATGCAGGACCGTCACTAGGAATTGTTGTTTGGGTGTATTCAATTCTTAGGATGGATGAGTGCCGAAGGCTCTGAAATGCCAATCCCTTTCCTCTCTCGCAAGCTACAGCCCTGATATGATGTATATGTTTACATGTGTGTGTGTGGATGTGTATCCTATAAAATGATTATTGATGTGGAAAGATGATAAGATATATAGAAGCTGGTGTACTTGGAAGATGTCTCTTCTGTGAATATATGTATTATTTAAATACGTGGACAAATGCATCATAGACATCCTTAGGCCACAATCACAATATCAACATTTGTTCACATAAATAAATAAAAATCCCAACATCAAAAGTTGCTAGCACAATTTCGCCTGATTATTCATCGATGGTAATAATACAAATGCAATTTTCTTTTTAAATACTTAAAATAAATGGCATTTGTATTACCACCATCGTAATATATGCACATATACATATACATACATGTGTATGTATACATATACATATACATACACACATTCATACATAGGCCTACACATCATCATGCTGTCGGTCACGATGCGACAAAGACGGCTTTCATTACTTGACTGCCGCTCTCCATTTAGCTCTCTGCTGTGAGAGTTGCGTCCATGAGTCGGTCTTAATGTCTCTCAGCTTCAGGTTTCTCTTGATGGTATCCTTGAACCGGAGATGAGGGCGCCCTCTCTTTCTGTAACCAGAAGACAGTTGAGAATAGAGGATCTGCTTTGGTAGCCTGTCTGATGATATCCTCATGGTTAGATTCTTTTTGATCAGAAGATCTTCCATAGAGGGCAGCCCCGTCCGTTTGAGTATTTCGTTATTTGTCACTTTGTCCTTCCAGGTTAGCCTCATGATTGAACGCAGATGTCGCATCATGAAAGCATGCAGCTTTTTCACCTGTCGTCTGTACACTGTCCAGGCCTCAGCTCCGTATAGTAGGGTGGATAGCACAATTGCACGGTAGATCTTGCCTTTGACCCGAATGGACACATTGTGGTTGTTCCAGAGTCTCTGGCATAGTCGGCCGAAAGATGCGCTAGCCTTGGCCATCCTCCTCTGTATTTCAGCATCAATGCATCCATCACTTGATATAGTGCTTCCGAGGTAGGTGAATTCCGGAACAGAGGTCAGCTTGTTTCCGTCAACCATGATCTCCTCCTGTCAGGTTCTTGTAGAGTTGGGTTGGTACAGCACCTCCATCTTCTTGATGTTAATCTTCAGGCCGAACTTCTTTGATGCATCGGAGAAAGCGTCCAGTACTTTCTGGATCTCTTCAGCGGAGTGGGCAACCAGTGCACTGTCATCTGCGAATAGCAGCTCTCTCACCAGTATACGAGTAGTCTTAGCCTTTGCTCTGAAGTGTGCGACAGTGAATAGGTCATAGGCCTATAGGTTATAATTGTATGTATGTGTGTAGGCCTACACACATACATACAATTAAGAAATTCACCCATTGCCCCAATTACGCTTGTATTTCTAACATCCCCAGTTGACCTAAGCAGTCTACATTGACTTTTTTTTAATTACTCACATGATCTGAAACATTGTTCACGACACAACTATTTTCCAAATAAAGTTAGCTGTGCCTGAAGTTGCGGAAGATTAAAGTCTAAGTATAACTAAGTGCCGGGAGACAGACCATACAGTTTTCAATGATAAAGTAGGGTCTTAATCTTACTACTTAGTTTAGTGACAGTCAACATTCTGTCATAACAAACACATGACTGAATGTCTTAGTTACTAGCGTGTCTAAGCCTATATTATATCACTGCTTGTTCACTTTTCAATAATAAACACATAACTGACAAATGTGATGTCTTAAATTCTATATTTATGTGGGACACTTATTCATTTTATAGGCCTATACATGGTCCATACAGGGCCTGGAAAGTCTTGAAAAGTCTTGAACTTTGAACTTCATTTGCCCCCTTTCAAGGCCTTGAAAAACCTTGAATTTAACCTGTTTTGGGTAATTAGACTTGAAAAGCCTTGAATTCCATTAAATTGTCCCCACTGGCATCTAAATTAGTCTGAATTCGCCATTCACTATTGTGTTTTTTCCCCCTGAAATCCAAATGAAAATAGTCTTGAATTCCTATCAAAAACAGCCTTGAAAAGCCTTGAAATAGCCTTGAATTCCATAGCTTCACATGTTTAGGGACCCTGTATATGTCTCTGAGATTCAATTGTCAACGTTGTTTCATTCAGTGCTTAAACGGACCCGGTATAGGCTGCTGAGACACGAACCATACTCCGACAAATGCTCTTCAAGCATACCTTTGCAGGTTTTCAGTTGATGTAACTGAAGATGTGGGGGAGAGTGCTGAAATTGGTTGCTCCTGTTGTGTTGTAGTTAGTCCAGCAGCACTGACAAGGCTTTTAGACAACCATATAGAGAAAAATGTTAGAACTTGCAATCTAAAATGCTAAATATAAAGTTCAAATCTTTATTTCTCATAACCAGTTACTTTTTGTGTGAAAAATAGATTAAATAATGTAGAATAATATACTTTAAAAGTTGAATTGAGAGCTTTCTGTGGGTGCCATCTTGGTGGTTGCCATGGCTTCCCCTGTGTGTGGGGAACCCGTCTAGGTCATTTGATGAGGGAATCCCACCTATGATGTCATTCATACATCACAGACCTCAACGCTCTACTCCCACATGTTCAGTTGCATGAACTGAAAAAAACTAAGCAAAGATATGTTTGGAGAGCTTTTGATACTGGATTCGTATGTATCTGGTTGAGGTATACCCGGCGACTTTAAAGGCCCTGTCATACTTTACCGGATTGAGGATACGGACAGACCCGGACAAAAATATTCTAATCTAGTGTGATACGGACTTGAAATGTATCGATTATGTTACAGATGGTAACGGACGGGTAACAGCCGGTAATGGTTGATAACGTATCTAACGATCAATGGACAATTCAGTATACAAAAAGAACTATAACGAATGCCAAATGGATATGTAAGAGATGGGAACGGATGGCGAAATCCGTTACAAGTTTTGTTGTTGTTTTTTTTGTCCATTAGTTGTTTAAGGAGGGGAAATTTCAGTCATAGACGACTGGTCTTCCTCATTCCACTGCTGGTCGATAGAAAGCCCGAGCCTACACTTTTACCGACCCAAGGGATTTTTAACCTCCCACACCACATAGACATGGTATGAGAGCAACCGGCCTTTGATGACGGTGTAAGTTATACACAGCGGTGGAAATCCAAATTGGCAGAGCTGGGGGCACGGGGAATTGAACCGCCGACCGAGTCTGACCTAGAAAAAAGTCAGACACTCTAACCACTCCACCACAGAGAACGCCACGAGGTTTGTGCATGCATGAGGTTTGTGCATGCATGAGGTTTGTGCATGCTCAAAACTTGTAACGGATCGGGCCAGATACCAACGGATATGCAACGGATACAAACCAGACTTTGACGGATATCAACATACTTTGTTCCATTTCAATCCGTTTCCTCGATCCGGTAAAGTGTGACAGGGCCTTTTAAGTTAAATGTCCTTTTTGTTACCACATATAAATCGCAATAACATTATAGCTGCAAATGAAATGAAAAGAAGGAGAGAGAAAAACAAGGCTGAAAAGACAGCTCTGCAGACATGTACCTAATGTTTTCCTGTGCTTGTGATATCATACCGACCAACAATGCCGTGTATAACAAACGCTACAGCAGGTGTTAGTTTACACCATTCCAAATCATTTCGACGATATATATATATATATTGTTTTAACGGACAGCTTGTTTGTCATTTGTCATTTAGCTGTCATTGTCGCGATTCACTAAACATCAGACGCTTTCCACCCAAACAAATATGACCTAGATACCAAACTGGCGCTCTCCACGCGCAGGCCTGTGCGGTGCGCCGTCAAAGTGCTTGGAGAGTTCGCAGTGCGGAGCGCGCCGGTGGCGACGAGGCGCCCTCTGGTGTGAGTTGGCGAGGTTGGCTTGGGTGCGTTCAGAAACGCCACCACACGAATTTATTTGTTGTTGGTGCCTGTGCACTATTCAGCTCACGCCTCACATGCCAAGTCGTTAAGCCGCCCATGCATAATGCCTGACACTCAGGGAATTGGGCCTTAGAAATGGGCCAGGAACAGTGTAGTGATTGTACGATTTGCAGATATTGTCTCAGTATATATTTTCTTCTCCCCCCCCCCCCCCGAACCGTCCCTCTGTCCCTCCCTCCCTCCCCTCATCTTCTGAATACCGCAAGCACCTGCACATCGTATCTGATTATGAATATTCGGCTTACTGTGTATTTAATCAAACAAATATGTATATCTAATTAATATGTATGTAGTTATATATAATAGTATACATATATATATTATCTTACACACATATATCTTAAGTTATGCACATATATATTATTTATATTATTATATTGTCATACTGTACACACACACACATATATATATATATATAATATATATATATATATATATAATCTTACGCACATATATGTATATATATTATTGTACACATATATCACATTGTACACCCATCCACACACACACACACATATATTATTTCACATATATATATATATATATATATATATATATATATATATATATATATGTGTGTGTGTGTGTGTATAACATTTTAAAATGTATGTTAATTATAAAACAAGTAGCTGTAAACTAAATTTAATTGGATACAAGAGCAATATCCCCCCTCCGCCCCCCCCCCCCCCCTCACTATTAGAGTAAAATGTAGACGTACCAATAGGTGTTGTGATAGCAACTAACGCGCCGGTGCGGGGGTGCACTTTGATCAGCAGTAAATGTATGCGAGGCGACGCCATCCCTACTGATGCCTACTTAAGCCAGAGTGCTACTAGGCTGCTAGTAGTAAGGGCAATAATAATAATAATAATGATAGTACTACTACTGATAACAATGATAAAGACTACAATTACAATCGACGAGGAGACATTGGATGAACACTACACCACCATTACCAATCCTACCGATAACCCCACCCCCACCCCCACCCCCACCCCCACCCCCACCCCCACCCCATCCCACACCCACCCTGTCTGCTCGTCGAGTGCCTTGTGTCTGGGCTTATTTTAGAACAGCTGCTTTAATAGATAGATAGCTTGAGTCACCGCCGTGCCTGGCGTGTGGAGGGGGCTGTGGGGGTGGTTATGTGTGTGTGGGGGGGGGGGGGGTGCATGAGGCGGCTGTGCTGTGATATTTCACCGCTTCCACCACCAAGTCTGGGTTGGTTTGGTGCTGATAACCTGGTCGGTGGTGGGTGGGTGTGGTGATGATTGTGGTGGGTGGGCGTGGTGATGGTATAGGTGGGTGGGGGTGGTTGTAGTGGGTGGTGGTGATGGTGGGGGGGGGGGGGTAGTGGTGGTAGCGTGGTGGTAGGTGACGGTAGTGGTGTGCAATGGCTTGTGTTGGTTGAGCTGGTGGTGGTGGCAGGTGATGGTGATGCATGGTAGGATGTTGTGGTGTTGTGGGGCTGTTGCTGGTGTTAGTGGTGCGGGTGGTAGAAGTGTGTCTGTTTGTTTGTTGTTGTTTTACGTCCTAAGGTCATATCAGGATGGGTACCAACTTGTGACAGTGCGCACTCATGGCGACTTTATAGTGCTTCCCCACTGGGAGACCAGGCTGGCAGTACCATGACCTGAGATCCCACTCAGTTACATTATCCTGACACTGAGCCAACCAGTCCTTGCCCTATCCTAATATTAAAAATGCTGAGCGCCTGGCTAGGAAGCGACAAGTATCAATTTTTAAGTCATTGGTTTGACTCGACCAGGGTTCGAACCCATGGTCTACCAACACGGGAGACTGACGCTCTAACTCATTCGGCCATCCCGTCTGGTGGTGGTAGTAGTGGTTCTGGAGGTGGTAGTGGTGAGGTGTTGGGGGCGATGGTGGTGGTAGTGGTGGTGTGGGGGTGGTGGTAGTGGGGGGTGGGATGTGGGCGGTAGTAGTGGTGGAGGGGGTGAGATGGGTGGTGGTAGTGGCGGGGTGGTGGTAATGGTGGGGTAGTGGTGGTGATGTTGCTAGTGGTAGTGGTGTGGGTGGTAGAACTAGTAGTGGTGCTGGGGGTGGTAGTCGTGAGGTGTTGGGGGGATGGTGGTTGTAGTGGGGGGGGGGAGGGGGTGGTAATGGGTGGATGGGATATGGGTGGTCGGAGTGGTGGAAGGGGTGAGGTGGTGGTGGTGGTAGGGGTGGTGCGGTGGTGGTGGTGCTGTTGCTGGTGGTAGTGGTGCTGGTTGTGGGGGTGATGTGGGTGGTGGACGTGGGGCTCGTGCCTGTCGTCACAGTAGATGTCGGTCAGTGGGTGGGTGCCCAGCAGTACATGAGTGGGGCAAGTGGTGGCACTGATGTGTAGGTGGGTGTGGTTTTCAATGCGATAAGCGGGATGGCACAGTGCCGGATATAAGAGTGGAGAGTGGTCTGTGGGGTGGGACACTCGCTATCCGGACCGCACTTCGTCCACACCTCTCTATCTCCTCTCTGCTGGCCTTGCTCCTCCTTGATTATGTCTAAAAAGAGTTCCAGGAGGGGTAGCCCACCAGCATTTCACTTTCTACTCTTACTCTGTCTGTGTCTTTGGCTCGCCGGCTGGTCACCATAGAGCAAAGAGACACGCCCATTTGACTCAACTCTCCTCATTTCTCTTTCCTATATTCTACCCTTTTTTTCTCCTGGCCTTACTTCTCGCCCTGATCAAGGGAGTTGTTTGCTTGGGTGGGGCACTGTACCTTATCGTTTCTCTCACTTTGTTCTCGTTGCTGGAACTCGCTGAAACCGCCTTTACCCGTCCCTTCCTCCTGAACTGTTACTGCTGTTGCTGGATACGAGTGCTCTGCTACCGCCGGACCGGGGAGATGCGGAGCGCTGCAACGATTCATCGTTTGATTGTTGTAAAGACATCCCCAGCTTCTACAACCATCCCACCTGAAGATTAATCTTCAACCAAAGATTGGACCGATTTATCGAGGCCTTTCTATATTGCCGCAGTTCTGCAGCCGGTAACCATCGTAAGGTTACGAACACCCCCATAAGCAAGGTTCGGGTGGGACACTTCCTGTCCGGGCTCCACTTCATCCACACCTCTTCCATCGTCCCTCAGTTATCGGCTCCTCTCCTGGTTTGATCGGAACAAAATATTGCACGGGGCGGCCGGCAGCTTTTCACTTCCTACTACCATACTCCATTTGTGTCTCTGGCTCACTGACTGATCACCACAGAGCAAGGAGGCGCTGCTCTTTGACTCAACTAATTCTCCTCACTTCTCTTTGCTCTATCCTACCCATTCTTTTTTTCCCTCCCGGGCTTACTTCTCCTGATGAAAGGAGTTGCTTGCTTGGGTGGAGCCCTTTTCCTTTTCACTACTTTGTGCTCTTTTGCTGCAGATCTCCTCTTTTTCACTTCCTGCCTCTCCAACCCTTTGTCGCCCGGACTCGAAGTGCTTTGACCGCATTACCCCTAGAAGTTTATACTTCATCCAAAATGGGACCGATTTATCTGTGTTGATTCAATGCTGCGGATTTGTAACCTGTAACCGAATAGGTTAAGAACAACCCAATCAAGTGGGGTGGAGCGCTGACCCTCTCTGGGTCGGATTGCGCCAGTGATTCTGAATGGGCGTAATCGATTAATCGACTCGGGTCACCCGAGCCACTTTTTGGCGCATGCGCACATCCTGCAGACTCAGGTCGAATAATCGAATACGCTTCTCCATGCTCGGGGTGAAAAGAATGGTGGCCCTTTTATTTGTTTTTTAATAGCCGATATAATTACAGCAAAATATGATTTAAATATTTGTATGATGCCATAGTTTAGTGATATTTCCATTTCATTAATCTATGTTGTTACCAAAAAAAAAAATGTATGACTGGTACCGGTGGCTGTTATCCTGCAGGACGGTACCAGCGCAAATGTGATGTCATCGCTCCTTGCAAACCCCAGCCAAGAGGTGGGTTACTGGGGTCGGGTTGTTTTGCACACAGCACGTGTATTTGTTGGCTCCACTCACAGTGTTCTATTTGAAATTCTGACGACTCGGGTGACCCGAGTCGCCCGGGTCGTGTTAATCGATTACGGCCATAGTGAAGTATCGTGTGTCAAGAATATTAGCCACTCGTAAAGTTAGTTGACTGAGATCAGCCAGTGTAAAATTGACGTGAGGGGGAAAAAAACATGATGCGATATATTCACTTGGATCTATTACTATTGATGGTCACACGAGAAGCGGATGTTCAACTCGATAACATGGCCCAAGGTATTTGTTATATAATGGTTATTCAGAAAACACTAACCCAAATTTAGTTGAAGATAATGAAAGTTGTGTTTTATGCAATACTAACATGTTGAGCAGAGCGATGAGTACAAAGTGAGCGTCCGTCCCCCTCCTGTTCTATTTATAGCATTAAAGCTGCATAGTCCGATGGTTTTGAGTTTCTGTCATTTTATGAGATAAATACATTAGATTGATTATCATAGTCTACTTTACTTTTGTTTGAAGTAACTTTTATTTTAAATGTCAAAATTTGGAGATAGTTGAAGTCAAAACATGCTAATTTAATTTTGACAAGCACGTCAAAATGCAGACTCCATAGGCTTTAGAGTAACATGTTCTATTAAATTATCTTAGTAATAATAGTATGCCCCTTCTATGCACCAACAAAATCTGAATTAGTGCACCAATATCCATGCTCAATATCTAGGATCAAATTTAGATAAGTGTTTTGGTTTCGATACTTTTAGTGGAGTATGCGGCTTTAATTTTCAGCAAAGCAATATCGTAGGATGACTCAATGATCAGAGTGCCCACTTTCCATGCAGGAGGTCACGGGGACAATCTTTGACTGAGTGACTTCAAATATTTACAAAATGGGGACTATCTTTGACTGAGTGACTTCAAATATTTACAAAATGGGCACTCGACGTTTGACTTTACAAACAATTGGGTAGGACAAGGATAATCCGAAGACTTCTTTCTAGGAGAAAAAATACATTTACCGTCTTAGTCTGAGTGGTAGCATCTTAAATATGATCACCTTAATATTTATATTATTGGGGTTTTAGGTCCTAGCGGCATCTGAGTAATATCATCAGGACGGTATCGACGTATGACAGTGCGTACTGATAGCGGCTTTATAGTGCTTCCACTACACTAGTACCCTGACGCGATACCCCACTCAGTCATACTATCACGACACTGAACCAAATCAGTCTTGTAGTGTAAATTCGATCAGATTGGCTGACTAATTGAAAAGACCTTGGTCTTCAATTCTGTTGCTTTTAGGGTTCCGTGTCAACTGCTTGGCGACTGACAACGATGCCAATTGTATGTAGGTCACCCACATAGTGGAGTTGGCTACAGTTGTAAGGATGCCTGTTTTACTATATATATACCACGCACATTCCTGTCTGACGAGTGTAAAATAGGCGCATGAGCCTTGTATGTGTTTGGGTGTTGATTAAGAAGTTTACAAGCAGATTAATGCTCACAGTTATTGGGACAGAGTTCAGTTGGAGGAGGAAAGGAACAACAAAAACCGTTGTGCAATTATTTTAATTTGTGTAAAGCGAAGATTCCATATACGTGGTATGCGGCATGCGAATGCGGTATGCGGTATAGATAGATACCCATGCCAACCTCCAATAGTCAATGTCTTCTTTTTGTGTTTGGGGGGTTGCTAAACAAACCACCAAAAAAAAAAAAACCCATCCCATTTTTGGAGTTTTTTGCTCCAAATTTGTGAAGGAAAGTCAAAGTTACTATTGTGTTCTATGGCAAACGCAGCAGCATTCGCATTCGCACCGATCGGTCCATGGGTCGATCCATTTGCCACATTCGCATTCGCATTCGCATTCGGACATATGGAAGCACCCGTGTATATTTATATGCTTTTCCATTTTTTTGCCGGTATTCGCATTTGCATACCACATACCGGGTATATGGAATCTTAGCTTAAGACTGAGGTTCGGTTTTCATTCTTTTGTTTGTCCTTTGGGGCTGTAGAGGGCGGGTGGGAATGAATGGAAGACTGCGTTTGACTTTGAAAGTAATTAAGCACACCCACATAGATACACACATACACACACATATATGTGATGTATAACGAATTATGCGAATATAAAGATGCGTAAGGGTTAATTATTATTATTATTGTTATACTCCGTAAGACCAACACTGAACCAGTGGCTCCACCTTTTTACTCCTCGCCTCCACCGGATGTAGACATGATTATGTGATGTATAGCGAATTATGCGAGTATAAAGATACATAAGGGTTAATTATTATTATTATTATTATTATTGTTATACTCCGTAAGACCAACACTGAACCGGTGGCTCCACCTTCTTCTCCTCGCCTCCACCAGGGCCTCGTTCAGGCTCCGTCTCGGAGGTGCCTCGGAGGGGCCCGTGACGTCAGGCTAGTCTGAACAACAATAGCAGTTGGTCGCCTCGAAAATGGCCGCCCCCATAGGCGGTGGCCATTTGCAATCGAAATGCTGCGCTATGATTGGATGAAACCACTGAGCCCGGCGGCCATTTTCGAGACGCTTTTTGTCTCCAACCTGAAAAGGGAGGCGTCGCCGAGACGTCGCCGAGACAGACCCTGAACGCAAATAGGCCAAAAAGCATCGCCGAGACGTCGCCGAGACGTCGCCGAGACAGACCCTGAACGCGGCCCAGATGTAGCTCAGTGTCAGTCGCACTGGAGGATTGATTCTTTTTTTGTTATGGGCAAGGGCCTATAATCCCTTGCCAGAGATTAAAACTACTCAACACACTAGCTGTTTGTTTCTCCCTCATTTGTACTAAAGCTATGTTTATATTATATATATCAGGGATGAAAGATCTCTGCGATTTCGCGGATTTCCAGAATTTTTCCTGTAGCTATAAGTGTATACTAATACGTTGCGCCCTTCCTGATATGACCTTAGATGTTGCCAGGATGTAAAACTCCAACAACCAACCAACCAATACGTTATTTCACGCGACAGCACCATCAGCGTATACTAATATGTGGTGCAAACGCCGCAGCACTAGCAGCATATACTACTAATGCCTTCCAACGCCGCAGCAGGGTCAGCGTATACTGATATGTGGTGCACACGCTGCAGCACTATCAGCATATACCGATATGTGGTGCAAACACCGCAGCACTAGCAGCGTATACTACTAATACATGCTTCAAATGGCATAGCACTATCAGCGTATACCAATATGTATGAAATCCGACTTCCGGGAATTTTCCGCGATTCCCTGACAATGCTAAGCCGATGGGAGAATATCAGCATTTCCGCTTTTTTTACGGAGACCACTTTCATCCCTGATATATATAGTAAAGGAAAATTCACACCTTTCAATTTTCAGTTGTAATTAGAATATGTGTATGGGTGTACACATTGTCATACACACATACATATGTCTACGTATAATCTCGGGATTATGGGGATATTATGGAACGGATTAAGAGGTTTAGGAGCCAGCCAGAGCTGAAACTCTCCTCCATATGACTGTATATATTGCGTTGTGTTCTCTGAGTGATGTCAATAATATTCATACATACATACCTTCATGTTTATAGATATTCATGCATATATACACACATGCACACATTCATTTATAACACGCGGTCATACATACCGGACGCGGTTGCCAAACCGGTAGAGCGCAGGCTTCCCGTTCGGAAGGTCGGGAGTTCAATTCCCGGTCGAGTCAAACTAATGGCTTACAGAATGTGTACTTGTCGCCTCCTAGCCAGGTGCAAGGATTGGTTAGCTCAGTGTCAGGATAATATGACTGAGTGGAATATCAGGGCAAGGTGCCGGTGGCCTGGTCTCCCAGTGGGGCAGCACTATAAACTTGACATGAGCGCGCACTGTCACAAGTCGGTAACCATCCTAATATGACCATAGATGTTGCTAGGGCATACAAAAACAAACAAATCATTCATTCATATATGGGACTTCTCAGAAAAAAATACATGTCTATTTATGCACATACGTGTACATACATGCATCCATATAATCATTAATTCACACATTGATTTTTACCTGGAATTTTATTTTCCTTGATGAAAACTTTTATAATTGTGAACTTTTTAACTTCATATGTGTCTTTTGACACTCTGTTTAAAAGTGATGGTTAAACAAAAATGGACATAATGCAAGTTTTAAAAAACACTTCTCTCCAGGAATATGGCCTTTGTTGCCGACATAGCATCAGACAACCACCAATCAATCAATTAATTCACACATCCTACTTCTCGAAGAAAGCATGTATCAATGAATGTATATACAAAATTATATGCACACATAATGCACACATAGATGCATACATACACAGACAAAGTCATGTTTGCACACACTCACCTTCTCAAACTTCAAAGAGTCAGATACAAGGAAGTTAATGTACATTAGTTTAATCTTCACATTGTTCTAGTATGCCCAGCCTTGATTAGAACAAAACGATGTTGACGAAGACGAAAAAGAAGAAGAACAACAAAAAGAACCTAAAAACGTTGCTACTCCTGTTAAGCTAAGATTCCTTTTTTTGTTTTTTCTTTCTTTTTTTTTGGTCCATTAGTTGTTTAAGCAGGGGAAATTTCAGTCATAGACGACTGGTCTTCCTCATTCCACTGCTGGTCGATAGAAAGCCCGAGCCTACACTTTTACCGACCCAAGGGATTTTTAACCTCCCACACCACATAGACATGGTATGAGAGCAACCGGCCTTTGATGACGCTGTAAGTTATACACAGCGGTGGAAATCCAAATTGGCAGAGCTGGGGGCATGGGGAATCGAACCGCCGACCCTCAGATTAGGAGTCTGACCTAGAAAAAAGTCAGACACTCTAACCACTCTGCCACAGAGAACGCAGTATGCGGCATACGGCATGCAAATGTTGTATATGCGGCGTAGATATATGCAAACCAGCAACATTTGTTGGGGTTTTTCATCCTAATTTGTGAAGGCACAGTATTGGTTTCTATGGCAAACGCAGCAGTATTCGCATTCGAATGCCGCACCGATCGGTCCATGGACTGATTCAGTTGCCGCATTCGCATTCGCACATTTGGACGTTATTCATTTACATGCTTTTCGATTCGCATTCGCATTCGCATTCGCATTCGCATGCCGCATACCGCGTGTAAGGAATCTTAGCTTAAAGCGCATGCTCCTGTTGTGAACACCCTCCCATGTTATCGCCCACTATCTCTAATGGCACTGATAGCGTCCATAACCATGTCGTCCGAAGTTCGGCATACAGCCGTCATTCTCTCCAATCTTCTGTTATTTATTTGCATTGGTCAACAAGTTTATTTCCTTTCCCAAGTTTAAATACGCAACAATACAGGTATGCAGCCGCAATACAAAGGAAATATGCAGCCACGATACAAGTTTAGATACGCAAATTGCCCTAGTTTGTGCATGAGAGGGTTGTGTATTGATGCATGTAGATATGTGAAAATATATACCTTATATCTGAAAGTATGTGTATATGTATAGACATATTTGGATAGGTATCTGTGTTAACTGTTATATATATATATATATATATATGTGTGTGTATATATATATATATGTATATATATATATATATATATATATATATATATATATATGAATATAAAGACAAGCTACAGTTCAAAAGAGACAAGACAATTAAAGTTGCATAGTCCGATGGTTTTGAGTTTCTGAAATTTTCTGAGATAAATATATTAAGTTGATCGTTATTACGTACCTTACTTTAGCTTGAAGTAACTTTTATTTTAAGTGGCTAACTTTTGAGATATTTGAAGTGGAATAATGCAAAATTAATTTTGGCAAGCTTGTCAAAACTCTGACCCCATAGGCTTCTGAGGTAACAGGTTCTATTCAATTGCCTCAGTATTCCCTTCTATGTGGCTACAAATGTTTAATAAGTGTGCCAGTATCAGTTAGATATGTAGAATCAAATTTAGATAATTGTTTTGGTTTTGAAAATTTGATATTTTGATCGGACCATGCAGCTTTAAACAAGTGACAATGTTAGCGCCGGAAGTGTGGTCGAGCGGTGGTGGAGCCACCAGTACCCGCATGAGTAAGGTTGTTTGTTTGTTTGTTTGTTGTTGTTTTACGTCCTAGCAACATCTAAGGTCATATCAGGACGGGGCATGAGTAAGGAGAAAATACATGCAGAGAGCCCATTGGCTAATAATATAATATCGGAATAATATAATAAACATATAGAAAATCCCTTACGCTGCGTTATACTCGCATAATGCTTATACATCACGTATATATAGTGGCAAGTCATGGGCTTCGAACCCATGGCGAGTCAAAGCAATTGCACAAATATTAGTACTTGTCGCTACCTAGTCTGGCACTCAGTGTGACCAGGATAGGGCAAAGAGCAGTGGAATGAGGAAGATCAATTGGCAGTGATTGAAATGTCCACTCCTTAATCGACAAATGTATTTTTTTTAAATAAATCTTAAAATATATATATATTCTTCAAATTAACATAAACACGTATATATATATATATATATATATATATATATATATATATATATATATATGTGTGTGTGTGTGTATATATATCAGAATTATATATACATGCACGTACATATAAATTATAATTATATATACCATCTAACGTGATTAACCCAAGCTGTATGTGATGTACTTATATATATATATATATATATAATGTGTATAACCGAAGGTGTGTGTCATGTATCCAAAAAAAGCCAAGCTTGTTTTATTGAATGATGCCTCTCGAGCACATTGATTTTTAGCATCGGCTATTGGACATCAAACATATATGGTCATTCTGACATATTTCTTTCGAGGAAGCCCGCTGCCGCCACATAGGCTACTCTTTCCAAAAAAGGAGCAAAGGGTCTTCGATATGCACTTTCTCACAGATAGGACAGCACATACCACAGCCTTTGATGAACCAATTGTGAACCACTGGTTTGCATGGAAAATAGGCCAAACTGCAAATGGGTCGACTGAGCAGGATCGATAGGATAACCGACACCTTCACAGGCGGACACTCTACTGCCTGAGCTACGTCTCGCTCCCATGTCATGTATACATACAGTGATACAATGATACATACATACAATTATACAATGATGCACACATAGATACATACATGTAACGTGTAACCCAAGTTGCATGTGATGTATTATTTATATATATATATATATATGTATATATATATATATATATATATATACACACACACAAACGCATACATGTAACATTTGTTTGTTTGTTGTTTTACGTCCTAGCAACATCTAAGGTCATATCATGACAGTGCGCACTCATGGCGACTTTATATTGCTGCCCCACTGGTAAACCAGGCTGCCAGCACCATGACCTGATATCCCACTCAGTCACATTATCCTGACACTGAGCACACCAGTCCTTGCCCTGTCCTAATAATGCCACGCGCCTGGCTAGGAAGCAAAAAGTATCAATTTTTACATCATTGCTTTGACTCGACCAGGGTTCGAACCCATGACCCTCCAGGATCTGAGGCGGCAAAGCACGCCTACCGATCGGCACAGTCCCGTCGGGGGAGACCTCCTGTGGTGCCGTAGCAGCCTCCTGACTGCAAGCACAAGGTTCCCAGACAGCCCAGCGGGTGTTAGGCTAAATGCCTAGGCCGAAGAACTTCATGTTCATCTGTGAAATCCTGGGCCGCCCTTGGTGTTTCACGTTGTGAAAACCCCCAGTTGGCCCCGTGGTGACTCAGCCGAGACCCGCTCCGCGGGTAGTACTCACCTCTCCCGGCTGAGGGTGACCGTGCCGATGCTGTCCTGGGACGGCCTGACCGGGCCCCGGCCACCTGTGGCGCTCATCAGCGGCGTGGTCAGCCATCCAGCTCTCTCAATCAATCAATCAATAGTTCCATCCTCTAGTCGAGGGTTGGATGCAATGGTTCTCCACTTGTCCCGATGTTGTGCTGTTCTGATAGACTGTGAATAATTCAAGCCTGTCCACTGTGAAATATTTGTAAACCATGATGTTCTTGGTCTCCCTCTCCCTCTGCTGCCATTCACCTTCCCTTCCAACAATGTACGGTATATTGAACTCTGACGAATGATGTGGCCAAAATAAATAAGTTTCTTTGTCTGTATAGTGGCAAACAAGCTTTTCTTATTTTTAATTTTTCTGAGAACTTCTTTGTTGGTGATCTTCTTTGTCCATGATATTTTCATCATCCTTCGATAAGTCCACATCTCAAATGCTGCTAAACGTTTGTACATTTTCTTAGAGATTGTCCATGTCTCTGCCCCATACATTAGAGTAGACCACACATAACAGGGCAGGTGGGGCTCGTCAATCTTGGCTGACTGCTCATCTAGGAGAAGGTAAACTCTGATTTAAAACCCCCGCTGCCGTGCGGCTAGTCCCATTTATGGGAAGACCAGAAGTTGGTAGTGCACACCAGCGGCCATACCGACTCAATTGTCGGCCTAAACTAAGTGCGGTGCACATCAACTTTGTTGGTGTGGTCAGGGGATGTCACCCCTTCAAGTGCATGAAGACTGGAGCAGCAGATGAGTTAGAAGATCAATAGCTTTGAAGGTGTAACAGCAAGATGATGTGGCTCATCAGGGCACACTCTGACAAAGATGAGTAAGTGGCCAGTCACCTTGGAAAGGAAGGGGAACCTACCAAGTATTTACCCATAGTAAGCAATGGTAAGCTCTCTCGATAGCTAATTCAAAAGTGACGACAGCTCGACCGAAGCAACATCCAGTAGTAGCTGGCCCTCGTGGCCTGATTACCATCATAATCCATATTATGCTGCATGCTAATTGAAGAATTTTATATTATGCTGGTAATCAGGCCACAATGGCCAGCGCTACAGAATGTCATATCAGTCGAGCTCTCGTCACTTTTGGAATAGCTATCACGAGAGGAGGACGTCAAAGCACACCGCTTCGTGGGCGCCCCACGGGAGGGCGCACCGGCGGATGGGTGATACGCCACAACAGCTGGGCGGGGTAAGTAGAGGGAGTGTACTGGTCAGTGTTACCAACACTGAAGCGCTTGCCGCTTGCCGCCTATGGGCTCGTTGGATCACCAGTGCTTGCATTGGTAGGAGCTGAGGCTCAGGACTAAGGCGTGCACTCCTGGGTAACATGTCTAACCTATGTTGCATGTGATGTAGTAATTATATATGTATATACACACACACGCACACATGTAACGTGTATAACCCATGTTGCATGTGATGTAGTATTTATATATATATATATATATATATATATATATATATATATATATATATATATATACACACACGCACATGATTAGCCCATGTTGCATGTGATGTAGTATTTATATATACTACGTATATACGGATGTAACAGAATTGCACCGTGCTGCCCCCAGGAGCTTCCTGGGGGATTCGCAGGATAGTACGGGGCCGACCCGCTAGATGGCGCTGGGACTCCCAGGTACCCAGCGGGCACCTGCTGGCCATGTCAGTTTGTGTCAACCAGGCAGTGTAGCCTTAGGTCTCTCTCACTTCAAAAACTAGGTACCGCTTTGAACCTTCTGCTACACCCACCCGGTTTGTCTCTACGGATTATTTACTATTACTGGCTATGCCAAAGGTGTACTGTGCTTTCTGTAGCCTTGTGCATCAGGAACGCGTCAACGATAACTACCAGTTACGACACGTTCGACTTCGAAATCAGACAAGATGACGGATGGCGGGAAACTTGTAACCATCAAATCCAAGCTTCATACATCAGTCGTCCAGGGGGACGACACTATTGGCATCGAAGAACGGTAAATCAATGCCCGCATTGAGACGCTCCAGAGGCAGAAGTAGCTAGTGGCACTTGAAAAAAAAGCGAGCGAGAGCTGGAAGACGATGTCGCGAGACTGACATCAACGCGGATGATGAGACAGCCGGACGACCAGCAGCAAGAGAGGACGACCGATCGGAGCTCAAGCACTAGGAGAAGCAGACATTCGCGGGGACGGAGCTCGACAAGACGACGGTCACCATCACATGAAAGGAGGAGGTGCCGCTACCATCACCGGGCATCCAGTTCAACCTCCTCAGACGACCGTTCAGTGAGCTGTGAATGCAAGGCGCGAAGTAAGTGGTCGCTCCGGAGACATGTGGAGAATGGGAGAGATGTAAAGAAGCTCTCGCCGTTCGAATTGATCGAAGCAACTGTCAATTGGGTGGTGGCCTCCAAGGAGACCGATGGAGATAGACTGTTACGTATCTTGCAACACTTGGGCTATATTGCGGGGAAGGCTAAATCGGGCACGTTCATAGAGAAAATGCATGTAAACTATGATCGTGCCATCAGTAAGCTAGCCATCTCCGAAGGGTATGAGGCCTTCTCCTTGGGAAACCCAGATGTGGCCCTCAAATATTATGTTTTTGAGTATATGCAGAAGCAGGGGGGGCTTGTCCACTAATAACCCGGTATGGGGGAGCCACAGTCGATCGAGGCAGCTTTTCACAAAGGATGGGAAAAAACCATGTTTTTCGTATAATAAGGAGGAGGGATGCAGCCGAGACGACCGCACCTGTAATTACGGCATTGGTGCAGCCGTTGCAGGCATAAGGGGCACATCAGAAGCAAAGAATAGGGGGTTGTCGTTGGTCCAGTGAGACGCGTCTCGATATTGTGCTCGGGGGACGGATATACTGAGGTTCAGTCAGGTTATATAGCATTATGGCATATTGTGCTGCCCACTTGACTCTGGTTTCCACTATTGACTTCCAGCCCCCAATTTCTCCCGAACATGTGAGTTCGGGCAGTTTGTGTGCTAAGTGTGTTGCTTGTGAGTAGCGTGTTGTTTGTGTTTTTGGTTGTTTGTTGGAGCCATGTTTGTCCCCAGTATGCATTGTCGATGATAATGTTGGTCACCACAATTCTACCACTGTAGGTGATGTAACCGATAATATGGGTCACCCAGTTTTGGCCTTTGTGTGTGATAACAGTCCTTGCGCCATCATCAGCAACATCGATCAAACATGCGCCTCGCACCTCGGCCCTGTTGCGGGCGGCCTGCCACAATGCCTGTTAATAACCAGCAACTGGTGCCGTATGGCCTGGTCAGACGTGGAGGTGCACGTTGTGGCCTATGATGAATTCACTCCATCGGCCAACCCTACCCGATTGATCGTCTCCTTAGACTGCTTGAAGGCGGCTTTGTACATGTGTTCATTATATAGGCCCCAACAGGGCGCAATTTAAACCATGTCGTATCATTTGTGAAAATTTCTTTAGAGGTGCAGTAGTTCACGATTGGGAATTTGTAGTATTAGATGTAGTATTTATATATATGCAGATGTAGTACATATATGCAGATGTAATATTTATATGTATATATATATATAAATATATATATATATATATATATATATACACACACACGCACACATGTAACATGTATAATCCACGTTGGGGCGGGGGGCGGGGGTGGGTGGGGTAGAGCCGGGTGGGGGTTGTGGGGGGAGTGTGGGATCATGACCGTGTGACGGCGCTAGTCACGTGGTGTAACCTCACGGACCTCTGAACCCGCGCACAACCTCTCCCTTCGTCATGCCCTATACATAGACAAGCTTCTCCCCTTTCCAACTCCAGCCGACCCCGCCCCCACTCCCGCCCCCACGTTCCTCCTCCTGCAACTCACGTTGCTACTACAACCCAGCGTCAGGTGCGTAAGCGGCCATGTAGTGGTGGGGTGGGTGGGTGGGTAAGTAGGTAGCCGCACACAAATAGCTCGGCAGAGCTGGAGGAGGTTGAGAGTATAGAGTGAGAGGTTTGGGGGCAACCCCTTAGAAGCAAGAAGCAAGCAGCATCTCAACAGACCACCAACACCACCACCACCACGATACATGCTCGCCTTCTTCTCCTATCTCCCGCATGCAATTGTCGTCTGCGTCCAAGGTCCCCGCCCGATCACAGACCATCGACACACGCGACAGACACGCACGCAGCAGACGCACGTACCATGTGTGTGTGTGTGGATGTAGAAGCAGGTTTGCCCGTGGGTTTGTAGGCCTACACCCATGAGCTGAGTGCCTGCGCACACAGTCAGTGCAGGCAGGGACTGGCGGTGTTGGCGCCACACAGCTGTGGGAGTGTGACTGGGACCTGGCTGACTGTAGCATGTATGCTGGCGGGCGGGCGGTACGTGCGAACGGGCAGGATCGCCTGTGTGTCACTGTGTTAGCACACGTCGTGTGGGTTATAACTTATACACGTGGATAATCCTGTAGCGCGTCGGGCATCAGGGTGCACGCAGTCTCGTGTACGGCAGTCGGAGGCAGCTACTACTACTGCTAGTGACTCAGTGTTAGTTGTGATGGTAGTTGTAAGTAGTCTGTGTAGGACTGCATCGTGTGGAGGTGCGGCACTGCACGAACGACAGCAGGATGCATCCAGGACATTGGTGATACTCACTCACTCACGCACGCACATGGATATGCATGCATATATACACATATGCATATACATTGCATAAATACATACACATACATACCAAACTACAACATACATATACACACATACATTCATGCACATACTCATACATACATACTTACAGTTACATACATAATTACATACGTAATTACATACATACTTACATACACGTGCATACCTACCTACAACATACATTCATACACATCCTCATATGCACACTTATATACATACACATACATACTGACATACACACATAGATATATATATATATATACACTTACACACATACATATATATACACACATACATACATACATACACATATATACACATACATACTTATACTAAGTTATAGCTGTCAAGTGGGACTTCTGGCCTGCATAAATACATATACACACATACATTCATACATATGCATACATTCAACCATACATACACACATATATAAGCACATACTCACATATATTTATACATACATGCATACATACACACATCCATAGACACTTCAATACGTACATACATACATACAGACATACATACATACATAATACATACATCCTTACCGACTTACATACATAATACATGCAAACACAAATTTGTGTACATACATACATACACACATCCATATACACTTCCATACGTACATATATACATACATACATACATACATACATAATACATACATCCTTACCGACTTACATACATAATACATGCAAACACAAATTTGTGTACATACACACATCCATACACACTTCCATACATACATACATACATACATACATACATACATACATACATACATACATACATACATAATACATACATCCTTACCGACTTACATACATAATACATGCAAACACAAATGTGTGTACATACATACATACACACATCTATACACACTTCCATATGTACATACATACATACATGCATACATACATCCTTACCGACCTACATACATAATACATGCTAACACAAATTTGCGTACATATATACATACATACATACACCGCTTTCACCCACATACATAAGCACACCTACTTACTCATAGCACCCACCAGTTGTGGAGTTCCGGCCTACATACTACAGACAGACATTTGTGCGCATGCGTGATCCGTGTGTGATTAGGCTGTGAAGGCTCTGAGTCTGACTGACTGCGTGACTGCGCCACCAGGGCCTACTGGACTAGGATGTCGCCTCTCAGTCTCAGCGTCCGTGGACACTGGTGACCAGAACGCTGGACGGCCGACCTCTCCACACACCCACACACATGGATGCATTGTAAACAGAGCAGCCCATGGCTTAACACTACAGGTTTGCGCGTGTGTGATATATATGCCCGGTATATCACACCACGGCCGTGCCTTACTCCTGTGAAGCGTCTGGATCTAACCCGGCTTGATCCTATGGTGCATGTGTATGTAGATTAAACGTCTGGGGCGTATGGAATAACAGGCTGAACCAACCAAACACCACCACAAACGACTATGCCACGTCGAGCAAAGACAGTAAGTGTACAACTGTTGGTTTTTTGGGAGGTCAATTTGCTGAATGCTTGTTTCGGTGCCTCTCTATGGTAAAGTCATTGGAGTTGTGTTCGAAATGGAGGTGGTGCAATTGGAATTTCAGTCTGCCCATCCCGCCCCCGCCCCCCCCCCCCCATCCCATTCCTCCATCACTTATAGTTATACCCCCATTGCACCACCCTCCCCCCGCCCCCGCTCTCCACACACAAATGTCCAGTGGTAAATACAACATGGACGACTACAATACGTGTTCTAATCGTCCAGGCACGCCCATAAGGCAATCATGGCAATTCACCTTATTGGGAGGATGGGGGGGGGGGGGGGGGGGGGGGGAGGGGCAAGAGAAATCCACAAAATTACACAAATCTGCTCATCACGATTTTGTCGCCCGACGCCCCAATCTCCTTACATTGCCATTACAAGGTTGAGGGCGGGGCTGGGCGGGGCGGGGCGGGGCGGGGAGTGGAGTCAAGTCATTTTGAGTAGTGTCAGCCATTGATACAGAGAGAGAGAGAATGGGGGGGAGAGAGAGAGAGAGAGAGTCCCAGCATGTTTGCTATCTTAACGACGAGTCCTTGACACTTATCAGTATCAGTATCACCCACAGGCTACTGAGCCATAACATGACTGTCTCAATTGTTCCTCCCATGTTTGTTCGTTTGTTGTTGTTTTACGCCCTATCAACATTTAAGATCATATCAGGACGGCCTCCCATGTCGTGGACTGTGCTGATGATGAACTCGAACATGGGATTGCTTTATTGTTTGTTTGTTTGTTTGTTGTTGTTTTACGTCCTAGCAACATCTAAGGTCAGTGTTATTGGAATGTGTGTAGAATATACATGCTGGAGGAAGTAAAAGAAGTAGGCAAAGGTTACCATGGAAAGGAGTGGGTATCACAGCCCGCCACACACCGGATGCGGTGGCTCAATCGGTAGAGCGCAGGCTTCCCATGAGGAAGGTCAGGAGTTCAAAGTTTGGCCGAGTCAAACTAATGACTTATAAAATTGATACTTGTCGCTACCTATCCTGGCGCTCAGCATTACCAGGATATGTCAAGGACTGGTTATCTCAATCAATCAATAGTTCCGTCCTCTAGTCGAGGGTTGGATGCAATGGTTCTCCACTTGTCCCGATGATGTGCTGTTCTGATAGACTGTGAATAATTCAAGCCTGTCCACTGTGAAATATTTGTAAACCATGATGTTCTTGGTCTCCTTCTCCCTCTGCTGCCATTCACCTTCTCTTCCAACAATGTACGGTATATTGAACTTTGACGAATGATGTGGCCAAAATAAATAAGTTTCTTTGTCTGTATAGTGGCAAACAAGCTTTTCTTATTTTTAATTTTTCTGAGAACTTCTTTGTTGGTGATCTTCTTTGTCCATGATATTTTCATCATCCTTCGATAATAAGCATCAGGATAATGTGACTGAGTGGAATACTACTACCAGGTCGTGGTGCCGACGACCTGATCTCCGAGTGGGGCAGTAGTATAAAATCACCATGAGTACGCACTGTCATAAGTCGGTACCCATCCTGATATGACCTTAGATGTAGCTAGGACGTAAAAACCCCCAACAAACAAACAGCACACCACACCCGTGGTGTCACAACTGCGCACTCTGACGGTAACAAAGCCCGAAGGTGAGGTGAGATGGGGGTGGATGGGGGGGGGGGGCGGTGATGGGCGCGGGTGGGGGGTGGGGGTGGAGAGGCAAATGGGGTGTAGGCAAGAAGCTGGTGTATAATTGTGTCGGTCCAGTTTGGAATCCTTGAGGACAATATCCAGGAAGACATCATCATTTCACTGCCAGTAAACACATGGAGACTTCTCTTTAACTTGTAAGGAATTAACACCACCGTCTTAGAATGCCGAAGAAGAACTAAATACAACATCGGGAGAAGATAGTAATTTCTGCTAACCCATCATCCCCATCTACCAGTACAATGACCACCACAGCCACATAGCGCCCCCCCCCCCCGCCCCCGCTCCACCCCCACCGCCCCATGTTATTTGAGAAAAGTGGACAGAAAGAGGTTAATGGAGTGGTTGGTGCGAGGGGGGGGGGGGGGCATAATGCGCCTGGACTGCGACTGAGAGGACAGAGGTGAAGGTTTTGTTTGTTGGAGTTTTACGTCCTGGCAACATCTAAGGTCATATCAGGATGGATACTGACTTGTGACGGTGCGGACTCGTGGTGACTTTATAGTTCTGCCCCATTGGGAAATCAGGCCGCTGGCACCATGACCCGATATCCCACTCAGTCACATTATCCTGACACTGAGTTAACCAGTCCTTGCCCTATCCTATTATTAATGCCGAGTGCTAGGCTAGGAAGTGACAAGTATCAATTTTAAAGTCATTGGTTTGACTCGACCGTGAATTGAACTCCAGACCTTCCACACGGGAGGGTCGCGCTCTACCGATTAGGCCACCATGCTCCGGGGTGAAGGTGAAGAGACAGGTTCTTAACAAGCTTCAGGTGATGCTGAAGGGTGTGGGCCTAGACTGCTGGATAGATAGCCCAACCACCTGAAGTCATATCCATCACATCAGACGGGATGGCCAAATGAGTTGAGCGAGTCCGTCTCCCATTTTGGTAGATCATGGGATTCGAATCAATGGGTTCAAACCGTGGTTGAGTCAAACCAATGACGTAAAAATGTATACATGTTGTTTCCTAACCAGGCTCTCGGCATTATTAAGATAGGGCATTGACTGGTTGGCTCAGTGTCAGGATAATGTGACTGAGTGGGATATCAGGTCATGGTTTTGGTGGCCTGGTCTCCCAGTAGGGCAGAACTATGAAGTCCCCGTGAGTCTGCACTGTCACAAGTCGGTACAAGTCCTGATATGACCTTAGATGTTGCAAGGATGTAAAACTCCAACAACCAACCAACATATCCGTCAGGACTTCCTTCTTGTCCGCTGTTGGTCTGAAGAGGCCTATCGCTCCTCTCGCCTCCAAAAAAGGAGGTAGATGCAGAGTAATAGTTTTTAATTGTTGGGTTTTACGTCCTAGCAACATCTAAGAGGTCATATCGGGACGGGGACGGGCCATGACAGTGCGCAGTCATGGACACTTTATAGTGCTGCCCAACAGGGTGAGGGTGGGGGGGGGGGGGGTCCAAGCAAAGCCGTCTATCATCACGGCCTCAGTATTATTGCTGAAGATATCTTGTCTATTCCCTCTGTTAAAATTGCCTAGTCCGATGAAAGCATTAAATTGTCTGAGCCTAAGCGATTACCTGGATTTAGTTGTACATATCTGACTTTGATGCTGGTGTATTTTTATTTATTTTTTGGTTCATTAGTTGTTTAAGCAGGGGAAATTTCAGTCGCAGACGACTGGTCTTCCTCATTTCACTGCTCCTTGCCCTATCCTAGTAATGCCCAGCATCTGGCTAGGAAGTGACAAGTATCAATTTTTAAGTCATTGGTTTGACTCGACCAGGATTCGAACCCATGATCTGCTAGCAGGGGAGACAGACGCTCTCACTCATTCGGCCATCCCATATATTTTAACATTTCTTGGAAATGAATGCTAAGTCAGTTTAATAGAATCTGTTACTGCTGCTACCTATGGGGTCCAGCATTTCGACATGCTTGGCCAAATTAATTTGCCATATTTTCATTAAAGAAATCTCCAGTGTTAGCTCTTCAAATTAAAGTAAGGTAGATTATAATGAGCAACCTAATATATTTATGTAAGAGGAAAAAAGACACAAAAAGACACAAAAGAGACACACAAAACACACACACAAAACATGCTATGAAATCAAAACCATCAGATTATGCAAACTGTATTACTGAAAGTTTGTCAGTCAGCAGGTTTTTCTGATATCGTCATGAAAACATGTTTATGCTCTTTAAATCTTTCGGATTCAGTTCCAAATGGAGATGAGCATAAAAACTTCTCTCACGTTTATAGGAACTCATTTGTTTACATTAGAATTTAAAGGAGATTCAGAAATTGTCCGGTTTGTATCAAATTACAGCAATATTGAGCTCAGGAGCAATTGGAAGACCCAAGTTAAAAGATAATGGTTTCATTTTTAAAAGTTACAATATGCAACGCAGTCCACAGAAATGCTAATATTTCTTTTTGTTTCACAGTTGTAAATAGATCATTCATTCTGCTTGCATTGTAAACTTGTTTGCGCAAGGCCCTGAAACCAACACATTTGTCTGGAAGGGAGTGAGAGTTGGGAGAGGTGGGAGAGGTTCCCTCTTGTGGGAGTGTAAGGCTCATTGGGAGAAGTCGGGAGAGGGAGGTTTAGTGACCGGAGTGGTGAAGGATTGAGATGGCTATGTGGTGAGGTGTGATGTTGTGATGAGGTGTGAGGATGGAGAGGGCAGCTGTCAGGTGAAGAATGAGTGGTGGGCAGCAAATAAATCTAAGATGGAGGATGAGGGAAGGTATGGTGAACTAGACGGTGTCACAAATCTGTTCTTGTCTGACCGGTGTCGTGAAAGCGAAACATGACAGTGCCATAATTGTATACCCTTCCAGATACAATCTGTAAGAGTCATGCACAGACAAATGCTAGGTACACACCTACCGTTTTTCCGCACCCACCTACCGTATACGATCAAAAGCTCCCCAAAAGTCGTGAGGTGTGCACTCCCCTAGCACACCTACCGATTGCGATTCACAACTTAAAACTCACTTTTAGGGCTAAAACTGCTTCCTTAGGATTGCGATTCGCGATTCGCAAAATGAATCGGCCTGTTTTCAGTTTTAAGCGGGTCGGGTCGAGTCGCGAGTTTTAGTGCGCGAATCGTAAACGGTAGGTGTGTACTTGGCATAAGTTGGCTGGCATTATGTTGCTGTATCTTTATTGGGGGGGGGGGGGTACATTTGTTGATTAAGCAGGGAAAGTTTATTTCAATCGTGGACAATTGGTCTTCCTCATTCCATGGCTCCTTGCCCTAGCTTAGTAATTCTGAATGCCAGGCTAGGCAGCGACAAGTATAAATTTTTAAGTCGTTGGTTTGACTCGGCCAGTGTTTGAACCCGGCTGTTTGAATCCCACGACCTACTAAAATGGCCATCCAGCCTTTAAGTGATTCTTTTCCAGATGCTATTGACAAATGCATAAACAGTGACCCCCCCCCCCCCCCCCCCCAGCTCCATTAACCCTACCATGCTATAATCGCACATCAATACCTAAAGGTTTAGTTTGCTTATGATTTGGCTTATACAATTATGCAATGCAGTTATGTCATATATGCTGGGGTAAGCTATGTCACAGTCAGGACCTGACTGCTTCCATTGTATTCATAATGAAGTAAGTTTTCAACATTTTCACCATCGTACAAAGCAAACAACAGGGGAGAAGAAGGGGGGTATCAGTCAAGTACAACTTTTATCGTTTAATAAAATGTTGATATTTCAAAAAATGTTCATATTCTTGTCTTTATGTTCTGTAGCACAATGTACTACTTTTGAAGGGAGTGGGGAGTCTGGAAAAGTAGGACACTTTGTACAGCTGTGAAAATGTTAAAAACTATGGATGGCCCCTAAGGTCTCTCCTGTTAAGTGCATCTTTCAAGAGGCATTGTCTGTAGGTGTTGGCTGTAATGCCCCGTGATGTTTATTTACTTTATAACCACATACATGTGGGTGAGTAGATTATGCTTATCACCATATTTCTTTTTAAACACTTTCAGTTCACAATCTGATCTGTTTAGAAATGACAGACCCTGGTCCTACAGAGTCACCAACTCCAATTAGGCATCTCATACTGATTTGTTTCTCTTACTTCGTACTAAATCATAAGTGTAGGGTCAGCTGAAGGTATCGGCAACATGCTAGGAGGCCGTAAATATAATTTCTAAAAATTCTAAATTTAAAAATGTATACATGTAGTTGAAAGGGTGCCGAAGTTCAGTAGGGCCGCCAGCAACTCTAAGGCCGACACTGTCTAAATGTTCAATGATCTGAAATGTACTGATATCTTTTCCTAAGAGAATTTGTCCGAAAAGATGAAGTTGGTTTGGTAGGAAATGACCCTATCGTGAATGTGGGTGTTTTTTGTGTGTGCAAACACATACATGGAGCATCATTCTTAGGGCGGGGTTCGAACCCGCAGTTCTGTCAATCCTGGATTGGGAGTTTTCTGTTGTTGGCTCACCTTGTGTCCTTGATGTAATAAACCTACCCGTGCATGCCTGCCTGCCTACCTACCTCCCTCCCTCCCTACCTCTCTACCTACCTACCACCTACCTACCTCCCTACCTCCCTGGGCCTATATGCAGGAGTCGGTGGTATTCGGTGGTAGCGAGCCGAAACGGTGGTAGCCGGGAATTTCCCGGGTAGCGGCGAAAAGTTGGATGCGCGAGTCGGTGATAGGCCTAACACCAAAGGCTTAACCGGTGGTACCTTACCTCTGATAGATAGGAGGTATAGCGAGTTTATTAGGCCCAAATCTATTCAATGGTGTCATATTTAACAGAATTACATACGCAATAAGTGAAATTTTATCAATTTAACCCTAAATTCGAAGCGTTATTAAGGCTACCGCCGCATTGGCGGCGATATTAATAGTTATATTTTCGAATCGACGAACATAAAGTAAACAAATCGCCGCATCGACGTCGCTGTCCATACTGGCGGCGGCGGCGGCGGTTTGTTTACTGTACCTTCGTCGATTCGAAAATATAACTATTAATATCGCCGCCAATGCGGCAGTAGCCTTAATAACGCTTCGAATTTAGGGTTAAATTGATCAAATTTCACTTATTGCGTATGTAATTCTGTTAAATATGGTCGCATTGAATAGATTTAAGCCTAATATACGGGTACAGATGCAGAGGGATTTCCCAAATCTATAAATAACTTCACGTGTAGCTATAATCAAAGTGTTACGCGCTCCTGCTTAGCACTTGACACAGTTCCTGACGTCGGCGATAGCTACCCGGTAATAGGCTGTAACACCAAAACCCGCTACCACCGACTCCTGCATATAGGCCCTGTTCATGTGGCCATTTCACCAGGTGAACTGAGTGCAGCCCACTACATCTGGATGACAACTGTGTGTATATGTGTGTGTATATATGTGTGAACTGTCTTCTGGCTACAGAAAGAGAGGGCGCCCTCATCTCCGGTTCAAGGATACCATCAAGAGAAACCTGAAGCTGAGAGACATTAAGACTGACTCATGGACGCAACTCTCACAGCAGAGAGCTAAATGGAGAGCGGCAGTCAAGTAATGAAAGCAGTCTTTGTCACATCGCGACCGACAGCATGATGATGATATATGTGTGTGGGTCTGTCTGTTTGTGTGTATGTATGCTTTCAATATTTATAACCCACTAGTGGCAATATCTGAAACAATGGAGAAAGGGGGGGAAACCCATTGTCGCGTTCGGGAGAAAGTTCTGCACACTGTCGCCTATTTACATCTGGACGACAACTGTGTATATATGTGTGTGTATATATGTGTGTGGGTCTGTCTGTTTGTGTGTATGTATGCTTTCAATATTTATAACCAGTGGCAATATCTGAAACAATGGAGAGAGGGGGGAAAACCCGTTGTCACGTTCGGGAGAAAGTTCTGCACACGGTCGCCTATTTACATCTGGACGACAACTCTGTATATACAACTGTCTATATGTGTGTGTATATATGTGTGTGGGTCTGTCTGTGTGTGTGTATGTATGCTTTCAATATTTATAACCCACTAGTGGCAATATCTGAAACAATGGAGAGAGGGGGGAAAACCCGTTGTCGCGTTCGGGAGAAAGTTCTGCACACGGTCGCCTATTTACATCTGGACACGACAACTGTGTATATATGTGTGTGTATATATGTGTGTGGGTCTGTCTGTTTCTGTGTATGTATGCTTTCAATATTTATAACCCACTAGTGGCAATATCTGAAATAATTGAGAAAGGGGGGAAAACCCGTTGTCGCGTTTGGGAGAAAGTTCTGCACACGGTCGCCTATTTACATCTGGACGACAACTGTGTATATATGTGTGTGTATATATGTGTGTGGGTCTGTCTGTTTGTGTGTATGTATGCTTTCGATATTTATAACCCACTAGTGGCAATATCTGAAACAATGGAGAGAGGGGGGAAAACCCGTTGTCGCGTTCGGGAGAAAGTTCTGCACACGGTTGCCTATTTACATCTGGATGACAACTGTGTTTATATGTGTGTGTATATATGTGTGTGGGTCTGGCTGTTTGTGTGTATGTATGCTTTCAATATTTATAACCCACTAGTGGCAATATCTGAAACAATGGAGAGAGGGGGGAAAACCCGTTGTCGCGTCGGAGAAGGTTGTGTACACGGTCGCCTATTTACATCTGGACAACAACTGTGTATATATGTGTGTGGGTCTGTCTGTTTGTGTGTATGTATGCTTTCAATATTTATAACCCACTAGTGGCAATATCTGAAACAATGGAGAGAGGGGGGAAAACCCATTGTCGCGTTCGGGAGAAAGTTCTGCACCCGCTCGCCTATTTACATCTGGACAACAACTGTGTATATATGTGTGTGGGTCTGTCTGTTTGTGTGTATGTATGTTTTCAATATTTATAACCCACTAGCGGCAATATCTGAAACAATGGAGAGAGGGGGAAAACCCGTTGTCCCGTTCGGGAGAAAGTTCTGCACACGGTCACCTATTTACATCTGGACGACAACTGTGTTTATATGTGTGTGTATATATGTGTGTGGGTCTGTCTGTGTATATGTATGCTTTCAATATTTATAGCCCACTAGTGGCAATATCTGAAACAATGGAGAGAGGGGGGAAAACCCGTTGTCGCGTTCGGGAGAAAGTTCTGCACAAGGTCGCCTATTTATATCTGGACGACAACTGTGTTTATATGTGTGTGTATATATGTGTGTGGGTCTGTCTGTTTGTGTGTATGTATGCTTTCAATATTTATAACCCACTAGTGGCAATATCTGAAACAATGGAGAGAAGGGGGAAAACCCGTTGTCGCGTTCGGGAGAAGGTTCTGCACACGGTCGCCTATTTACATCTGGACAACAACTGTGTATATATGTGTGTGGGTCTGTCTGTTTGTGTGTATGTATGCTTTCAATATTTATAACCCACTAGTGGCAATATCTGAAACAATGGAGAGAGGGGGGAAAACCCGTTGTCGCGTTCGGGAGAAGGTTCTGCACACGGTCGCCTATTTACATCTGGACAACAACTGTGTATATATGTGTGTGGGTCTGTCTGTTTGTGTGTATGTATGTTTCATATTTATAACCCACTAGGGCAATATCTGAAACAATGGAGAGAGGGGGAAAACCCGTTGTCGCGTTCGGGAGAAGTTCTGCACACGGTCCTATTTACTTGTTGTTTTGTGTGTGGTTGTTGTTTGTGTTTGTGTTTTTTTTTGTGGTTTGTGGGGGGGGGTTGTGGTTGGGGCGTTCTGCACACGGTTGCCTATTTACATCTGGACGACAACTGTGTTTATATGTGTGTGTATATATGTGTGTGGGTCTGTCTGTTTGTGTGTATGTATGCTTTCAATATTTATAACCCACTAGTGGCAATGTCTGAAACAATGGAGAGAGGGGGAAAAACCCATTGTCGCGTTCGGGAGAAAGTTCTGCACACGGTCGCCTATTTACATCTGGACGACAACTGTGTATATATGTGTGTGTATATATGTGTGTGGGTCTGTCTGTTTGTGTGTATGTATGCTTTCGATATTTATAACCCACTAGTGGCAATATCTGAAACAATGGAGAGAGGGGGGAAAACCCATTGTCGCGTTCAGGAGAAAGTTCTGCACACGGTCGCCTATTTCTCCTTCACACAGCGCCCAGTTGATCCGGCCTCTAACTGCCCAGCATTACTGCTATTCTCCAATGCCGGTGTCGCAGTTTCACTTCTCAACCAGACTCAGTTCTCAACATCGCTTCTGCGCATGCGTCAAAATCTAAAAGCGTCGTCTGCGCATTGTCAATGGTCGTGAGCAATCTTCATATAGAAAAAGTGAAATATCTCTAAAACCAAACCACCTAGAAACAAATCGCTTTGTAGACATATAGAAAACATGTTTACCAACAAGATTATATTAAATTGATATGGTTAGGGTTGTGGATTTCTAGTTGAGAACTGAAACTGCCACACCGGCAAACTCAAGTTTTTTGTTGTTGTTGTTTTGGGTCGCGAGCAATCTTCGTACAGAAAAAGTGAAATATCTCTAGAACCACACTACATAGAAACAAATCGCTTGGTACACATATAGAAAACATGTTTAGCGAAAAGATTATATTAAATTTATAAGGTTAGTCACACTGACACTATAGGGACAGCGATTTGCGGCGATCGGCGATGGTTTAAATGGGGCTAATGTTGACACATGCGCAGACAATGCTTTGATGCATGCGCAGATGCTTTGACGCATGCACAGAAGCGATGTTGAGAACTGAGTCTGGTCGAGAACTGAAACTGCGACACCGGCTCTCAAGCGGCGTCCAGGGAGGGCTGTCCAGGGTTCTCCACTGTGCCGTCCGGCGTCCGTGTGTGGGTGGGGAGAGCCGAGTGCTAGAGTTATTTATAAATACACTCCGGGGTTTGTGTTTACAAACAGCGAGCAGAGGACTCGGGGGTCAAAGTGTTGATGCTGAAGCGCAAGCAGTGAGTGGCCATGGTGACGGCGTTTGTGACACGGCGAGATGGATGGTAGAGGGCACAGTCGTTGGCCAATGTCACATTGCCAGTCAGGGTTCGCCCCAACCTGAGCGGATAGCTCCAGCTGTGGTGTCGAGGCCGTGTGTGTAGTTCACACACGTCCACTGGGCGCTGCACTGCACCTCGGGCATGTATGTGGTAGGCCTAGCTAACGCGTGTGTGTACCTGACAACTGAGGTGTTGATTGTTTGTTGGAGTTTTTATGTCCCAGCAACATCTAAGGTCAATGACCTAAGAATTGATGCTTGTCACTTCGTAGCCAGGCACTCAACATTGTTATGATAGGGGAAGGGCTGGTTGGCTCAGTGTCAGGATAATGTGACTGAGTGGGATATCTGGTCCTGGTGGTGGCCTGGTCTCCTAGTGGTGCAGCACTATAAAGTCGCCATGAGTGCACACAAGTCAGTATCCATCCTGATATGACCTTAGATGTTGCCAGAACGTAAAACTCCAACAACCAACCATTTAAGTCATATCAGGACGGGTACAGACTTGTGACAGTGCATGCTCATGGCGACTTTATAATGCTGCCCCACTGGGAGACCAGGCCACTGACACCATAACCCGATTTCCCACTGAGCTAACCAGTCCTTGCCCTATCCTAATAATGCTGAGCGCAAGGCTAGGTACCGACAAGTATTAAGTCATTGGTTTGACTCAACGTGATTCAAACTCCCAACCCTCCACATGGGAAGCCTGCACTCTACCGATTCGGTCACCACTTTGAGTGACAACCAAGAGTATCTCAACTCCCTCCTGTCGATACTATATAACATTTGGAGTAGAATTCTCCACTCGCACTGATGGGCTGATGCAAAAAATACAAAAACAAAGATAACACACATTCAGTAATGGCTGTCGGGCTGGGCTACCTACCTCATTGGGTTTTCCGATTGTTCAGCAATGCCAATAGAGGGGATGGTTGTTGATGGGGAGCGGGATGTAGCTCAGACGGTAGAGTGTCCACCTGTGAAGGTGTGGGTCATCCGATCGATCCTGCTCAGTGGATCCATTTGCAGTTAATGCTATTTTCCGTTCCAACCAGTGGTCCACAACTGGTTCATCAAAGGATGTGGTAAGTGATGTCCTGTCTGTAGGAAAGTGCATATAAAAGACCGCTTGCTGTTTCTCGGAAAAGAGTAGCCTATGTGGCGGCAGCGGGTTTCCTCCAAAGAAATATGTCAGAATGACCATGTTTGAAGTCCAATAGCTGATGATAAAAATCTATGTGCTCTGAGGTGTCGTTAAATAAAACAAGGTCTTTGTAGCAAAGATTCTACTATACTCTACTATAGTAGATATAATCTTTGCTTGTAGGGTGTGTGTGTGTGCTTCTGTGTCAAGTGGCCGCTGTGGTATTACATACCCACTGATGGCTAGGTGATTGTTGGGTTTTGAATCCTAGTGACATCAGAGGTGAAATTAGGACCGGTATCAATTTGTGACTGCATTCATGGTGACGCCAGAGTTCCATGGTATCAGCATTATGTCCTGCTGTCCCATTGTCCCATTACCCTGACACTGAACCATCATATCCTAGTAATGCCGAGCACCAGGCAAGAGCTCGATGAGTATCACTTTTGTAAGTTTTTGATTTGGCTGTACACATGCGTGGTTTTCTGTGTCAAGAGCTTGTGGGTATTGTTACCATGTATATGGATACCCAGTGCTAGTATTAATGCTACATTGTAGATGTCTACTCCAATTTTGTTGTTACTCTAGTAATCCCCACTGACCTCTCAGGCAAGGAGCCACGTCGATGGGCACGTGTGGAATGGATGATTGCATCAGGAGAACCTAGATACAGAAATACGGTTACTTGGCCTTTGTTCCGGAAATTGGTGTATTTTTTATCACACTAAAAGTTACTGATCGCATCTGTACAAATTGTTTTTCCCGGGTGCACAGGTCTGTAATGGGCTTGTGGTTTTGTGTTTATTTTTCATTGTAAATACGTTACTGAAAGTCATTCAAGAATACGGAAAATAGCTTTGGCAATACGGAAAGCTGCGAGATGGGGTGCACAGGTCTGCACTAGCCTCCAAATAACAGAAAGTGTCGGTTCAAATCCCACTGTAGGTGAAATGTTTCCCATTTGCAACACTCCCCCCCCCTATGACATTGGTGCTGTGATCAGGATCCTTACAAGCTACATGTTGTAACTTCTATGGTTGGTGAACCTACATTTTGTATGCATATGGTGCATTGCCTGTAATCGTAAGCATTAAAGAACTTATGGATGTAAGCCAATTAAAAGAATTAGGATTGCAGGGGTACAAGTGTAATAGTCTGCACAGACCCTCTTAGGCGAGGAACCCCTAGACAGGGAGGCATGGATAGGGTAATTGCAAGAAGGAGCCTAGATAGCCTAATGGATGCTAGCCCTGGAATGGCAAGAAGTGTGGGTTCGAATCCCACTTTAGGTGCAATGTTTCCCGCACACGACATTACTAAGCATTGCATGGTGTACCCAACACGTCAAACTTCTGCCCCCTACATGGTGTTCTCTGTGGCTGAGTCGTTAGAGTGTCTGACTTTTTTCTAGGTTGGACTCCTAATCTGAAGGTTGGTAGTTCAATTCCCCATGCCCGCATCTCTGCCAATTTGGATTTCCACCGCTGTGTACAACTTACAGTGTCATCAAAGGCCAGTTGCTCTCATACCAAATCTATGTGCTGTGGGAGCTTAAAAATCCCTTGGGTCGGTAAAAGTGTAGGCTCGGACTTTCTATAAACAAACTGTCTAATGGTGAAAACAAGTCTATTCAGACTTATCCATGATAGGCAGTATAAATCTTCAAGAAAAGAAAAAAACATACATCTCTCTGTATGACCTATTTCAAAATCATTCATGTGGACCCAAGTGTGACCTCTATCCCACCTGACTACCATGTGTCATGGATAAATACACTAATTACTTATGTGATAGGCCATGTCATATGGTTCAGCCGGTTCCACCCTGGTCTGTATCTAACGCAGTGCAAAGAGACAGCAGGGAAGAGAAACATACGCTTTGCTGTTTATTCTCCTACTCCGCTCATCGCGGTGTCACAGATCTAAGTACCCACCTCGTGTCCAGCCTGGTCACAGGGAACCTCCCATGGTGCGGCGGGGCCGCTAGCCAGTCGCAGAGGGGGGTGGTCCACCCAGGGACCGAATCTGGCTAGCGTGCTGCCACCTGTCGCCTCAGAAGGGCAACAGAAGTGAGCATAGTCCCTGCCGCCACCACGTGGTGGAATGGCTGGGCTACTACACTGACATAAGTCTCCTGGTTGTTTCAGTTTTGGTTTTGGGCTGGGGGCTTGAGACCATGACCTCCCGAACGAGAGCGTGAATAATGTGCCACTATTTACTTTCTGATTATATTTCTCTCTGTTAGTGGCTATAAAATATGATGCACCCACCCACTCACCGACACAGATTTGAAAATACATGAATGAATAAGTAAATAAATAAATAAATTGATGAATATATAAATTAATGTATAAATATATAAATGAATAAATAAATTGATGAATGAATAAATAAATAAATTGATGAATGAATAAATAAATGATTAAATAAATGAATGAATAAATATAATTAATTAATTAATAAATGAATGCATAAGTAGATGAATAAATTAATGAATAAATCAATTATAATTGAATAAATAAATGATTGAATAAATGAATGCATAACTAGATGAATAAATAAATAAATAGATGAATAAATAAATTATAATTGAATAAATAAAATGATTGAATAAATGAATGCATAACTAATTGAATAGATAAATAAATAAATGAAGAAGTAAATGAGAAATAAGTGAATAAATAAATGAATAAATAAATGCAAGTCCAATTGAATGCAAATGAATGAGCCACAGTCAGTCTGAACGTAGACGTAGTGCTGTGCCCTGTGTACTTGAACTGCTACATTTGATTGGTATCTAGTTCCACTATTCCAGAATTGGGTCAGTTCTTCCAGGCCACCGTTCAAGCTGTTCGGTGAACTGACAGCCTTGATGGGGGTTGTTTGTTTGGGCCAAGTCTGTCAAGCTGGCTTCCTAATTTATTTATTTATTGATTGATTGATTTATTTATTGATTTATTTATTGTTTTTGTGTGTATTTTTTTACTGCAGCAGGTACTGCCGGCTTCACCACTAGCCACGTGTCCACACAATTCTCCTCTCGGCAAACTTCCCAGGGCAATCTCTGTGCAAACAGCATGCTCTGGTCCACGGTTTTTGTATTAATAAAAAAAAACAATTATATAAAGGGAAGAAAAAAAAGAAAATGCTGTCTAGGTCGGGTGACTAACAGACAGGTTGGAAGGGAGGTCACTCACCCTATACACTCACCCTACTCCATATCATCTACACATACCACTATGTACATTTCAGCTCCCTACCCTATCCCCCCCCCCCCCCCCTGGTTTCTAAAATTAGTCATTCCTGATCAGGAATAATCTATGGTGAGAGTAGATGGCGGGGGTGACTGCTTACAACGAACTGTAAAATCCAAAAACTATTAATTATGTTTTGTTTTAATCTATGTGCATATAAACTAGAGGGTGTCTGTTTTGTTGGGGGGAGCAGGGTGATTCTGAGGGTAGGTGGGGGTGAGGCTAGGGGTGGGGGTGCTGTCAACACTCTGACCTGATATCCCACTCAGTCACATTATCATGATATTGAGCCCACCACTCATTTTCTTAGCCTAGTATAAGTAGTAATGTCGAGCGTCAATCACACAAGATAGCGTCAAGTATCAATTCTGTAAACACATGGGTGCAGCGGTGGTTCCAGCAACGAGAACACAGCGAGAGAAAAAGTAAAGGTACAGGGCCCCACCCAAGCACACAACTCCCCTGGTCAGGGTGAGGAGTATGCCTGGGGGGGAAAACAAAGGGTAGAGTATAGGAAAGAGAAATGAGGAGAGTTGAGTCAAAGGACCGTGTCTATTTGCTCTATGGTGACAGGCTGGCGAGCCAAAGACACAGACAGAGTAAGAGTAGAAAGTGAAATGCCAGCGGGCTCCCCCTCCTGGAACTCTTTTCAGACATATCAAGGAGGAGCAAGGCCAGCAGTGAGGAGATAGAGAGAGGTGTGGACCAAGTGCGGTCCGGATAGCTAGTGATTGGGAGGAGCAGGGAAGGGAAGTTTTTATACTGAGTGGGTGGTTGTAACACATTGCCGAGAATGCCTGGGAGCAGTGGGTGGGGGACGTGGGGGTGGGGTGGCAGTGGGTGGTGGTGGGGCGTGGGGTGTTGGTGGTGGGAGGGGAGGGAGATTGAGGCTGTGGAAACGACATCCTAGTAGGCTCCGCTGTTTACCGCTTGTGTTTGCATCAGGGCAGTGATGACAGATGTATGTGGCAGTTAACAGCAGCCGACTGTCTATACTGTCAACACATCCGCGTCTCTGCCCTGCCTCATGGTCAGTACATACACTTGCTGCTGCTAAGCACTTATATATAGGTCACCAAACTCACTGGTCGGTATCTATTATTACCCTTGGGATGTTCTACAGTAAGGCTGCGCTATGACCTTGCTCTATGACCTTGCAACATCTGAAGTTATTTCCTGATATGACCTTAGATGTCAAGTGTATCTCCTGATATGACTTCAGATGTTGCTAGGACGTAAGACTCCAACCAAACAAGCTCTGAAGTTATATTATGCCTGTATATACCTGTCCACTCCTGGCATATATTTAGTGCTGTCCCTATTAGAGACCATGCCAAACTGCACCATGACCTGATATGACCCCATTTTTTAGTTTTTTATTTGTTGGTACATTATTCATTAGTTGTTTAAGCAGGAGTGGATTTCAAACACGGACAATTTGTCTTACTCATTCCACTGCTCCTTGCCCTATCCTAGCAATGCCGAACATCAGGCTAGGTAGTAACAAGTATCAACTTTTAAGTCATTGGTTTACCTGGGCCAGGGTTCGAACCCTGGGGTGTCGCCGGAAGCTAAGCAATAGCAACAGTCCTGGTTGACTAGTATTATGAATTATCATGACATTGTGGCAACAACACCCAACCCCCACCTCCCTCCCCATACCCTGTAATAGCATGAGGCAATGTAGTGACACCTATCAGTTTTGATAGGTCTTGGAGTTTGACTCAGCCAGATACCAAACTTACTACCTGTCACACTATAAGAAACTGTCCTACCCACAACTGATTTTGAGCATCCTTCTCCTGTTTTGGTAGGTCCTGGATTCCAACCCAGGTCGAGTCAAATCAATGACATAAGAATTTACACTTGTCGCTACCTAGCTTGGCACTTGGCATTAATAGGATAGGGCAAGGACCAATGGAATGAGGAATATCAATTGTCCGTGATTGAAATTTCCTGTGCTTAATCAATCAATGTACTCCCTTAAAAATAAATCCATCCAGTCCTGTCGGATCCTGTTCGATGGTGATCTGAAAGTGTGTAGGTAGGTAATGTGTTAAAATATGAATGCTATGATCCACTCATATTGCTAAAATGGTGGCTGTTTGTCATACACAGATACTGAGGTTGCCAGCAGCACCATGACCACCAAAGAATGTCTAAAGCTTTCATGGCTGCCAGTTACCCAGTCAAACCAACGACTTAAAAATGTATACTTGTCGCTTCCTAGGCCGGTGCTCGGCATTATTAATATTAGTCTATGGCATGGACTGGTTGGCTCAGTGTCAGGATAATGTGATTGAGTAGGATATCAGGTCATGGTGCTGGTGGCCTGGTCTCCCAGTGGGTCAGCACTATAATTATAAAGTCACCATGAGTGTGCACTGCCACAAGTCGGTACCCGTCCTAATATGACTGTAGATGTTGCCAAGACGTAAAACTCCAATGAACTAACCAACCCAGCGAGATGTGGCTGTTAGTGAGCGTGTTGACAGGCTGTCATTGTCCGTGGTGCTCCTGGAACTCCAGGGGCCATATGCAGGAGTCGGTGATAGCGAGCCAAAACGGTGGTAAGCGGGAATTTCCCGGTTAGCGGCGAAAAATGGTATGCACGAGGCGGTGATAGGCTTAACACCAAACGCTTAACCGATGTTAGGCTAACCCTGATAAATAGCAGGTTTAGCGTGTGCATTAGGTCCAAATCTATTCAATGCTGTCATATTTAACACAATTACATACGCAATAAGTGAAATTTCATTAAATTAACCCTAAATTCGAAGCAATATTAATATTTTCGAATCGACAAACGACTGCAAGGAACCGCCGCCAGTATGGAAAGCGACGTCGATGCGGCGGCGGCGATTTGTTTACTTTACGTTTGTCGATTCGAAAATATAACTATTAATATCGCCGCCAATGTGGCGGTAGCCTTAATAACGCTTCAAATTTAGGGTTAATTTCATGAAATTTCACTTATTGCATATCTAATTCTGTTAAATATGTTCGCATTTAATATATTTAAGCCTAATATATGGGTACAGACACAGAGGGATTTCCCAAATCTATAAATATATTCATGTTTAGCTATAATGAAAGTGTTACGCGCTCCTGCATACGACTTGACACAGGTCCCGACTTCAGTGATTGCTAAACGGTAACAGGCTTTAACACCAAACTCCGCTAACACTGACTCCTGCATACGGGCCCTGATCTGTTCCTAGATACTAAACTAGGTCACGAGAAGCTCCTTGGTCCGGTGTGGCGGATTCAGATCTCAGTGGGTTTGGAGTCTTCATTCAGGGTTATGCGCTTGCGCGTATTCGATTAACACGACCCGGGCGACTTGGGTCACCCGAGTTGCTAGAAATTCGAATAGAACACTGCGAGTGGAGTTGACAAAAACAAGTGGCGTGTGCTAAAAGTATTTTAGCTCAATAATATATATTTAGCGAATTGAAGAGTTAATGCCTTGAGCACATTTATGCATCAAAAAGTCACTCGGGTCACCCGAGTGGATTAATCGAATACGCTGAAATGCCGTTAGATTTTGACGCATGCGCAGACTTCAAACTCACTGAGATCTGAAACCGCCACACCGGACGCTGATGCTAGTGATAGGGGGGTGGGGGGGGGGGGGGGGGGGGGGGGAGTGAGTCGGGTACAGGTCACACTGTAACGAATCAGATGGTGTCGCCGGCAGCCAAGCAGGAACCGTCGCTAAAAGTGCTGGTTGGCTATCTCACCATTAAAAAACAACAAAAAAAAGGGGGAAAAAAGGAATGTGTAGTTATCAAAAGACAATAATTGTCTCAAAAGTGTAGGTTCAACTTTGTTTACCTGCTCCCCGGAGCATGGGAAGTGAGGTCATTTTAAACTATCTTGCCACCCGGCGTGAATTGATACCAGCAATCATCTAAATACTGCTTCCGGTTACTGCTTCCGGTTATCTCAAAATAGGCATGTTATGAGGAGCGAGTGTTTATCTGGTGCACAGAAGCACTGGCAGGCAGGACGCAGGGGTTTGTGGTCTGTGTGAGTGTGTGAGTGTGTGATAAGGAGAGCTGCGGAGCTGCCTTTCTCAAGCCACCACCGGGAGCGCTGGCCTAATCGGTAGAGCGCGGGCTTCGCGTGCGGAAGGTCGTGAGTTCGGTTCCCAGTCGAGTCAAACCAATGACTTTAAGATTGATACTTGGCGCTCGGCATTAATAGCATAGGGCAAGGCTGGGCTGACAGGAACATAGTAATGGTAACCGATAATACCACAGTGATGCACACACTTAACTGTGGTAAATCAAAGAATGTGCAAATAATTGAATGGTTACACGAGATGTTTTGGTTAGCGGTCATGTTCAATTTTGACATCTCGTCAGTTTACATTAAAAGTAAAGATAACGCCATATGTGACAGCCTCTCATTGCTGAATGAACACAATGCGAAAACAAGCCTGGTAGAGGTGATACGCCCGGGCCACATCTGCTGCAGCCATATCTTTCATTAATAATACTCTTGATTACAGACATACGGGCTCTCGAGAAGGACTGTGACACACTGATGGGCTAGCATCTAGCCCTTTCAACCAGGCTTTGCGCTAACACTAGGCTAAGAAAATGCCTGACATTTTGTGAATCGTACAACCACCAGCCGGCCCCATGTGACTCTTGGCAGACCTGCCTATATATAACCTGGCTAGCCAAGTCTATGCGCTACGTCTCTATTAAGTCGTACCTAAGCTCACTCAATCTCCACCTCAAATCATCCGGTGGCCCGGTGATGGACTACGATGACTTTAATGTCCACCGTTGTCTGGCGGGCACGCGCCGCTCCCTGGGCGACACCCCGCGCCAGGTGGCGCCTCTGCTCCCAGCACAGCTATCACTATCAGCCATATTAGCCTTGCTGTTGGATGCACCAGGGCACACTTCCTTCCGGGCGGCCATCTCGATGTCGTTCCGGGGCCTACTAAGGAAAGCCCACATTACCCAGTCCGACGCATCCCTTCTGTGGGAGGATTTCACTTTCCACCCCTGGGGCATGTCCCTCAGGATTAGGAAGTCGAAGACAATTCAGTTTGCTGAAAAGACACTAGACATCCCGTTCTCCAGGGTCTCTCACCCCCTGCTATGTGCAGTCTGGGTGGTGGAGCTCCACTTTGCCCAGCTCCCGGCTAAACCCCATGATAAGGCCTTTCGCACGCCTTCCCCCTCTGGGTCTTCACTGTTGGAGTACCCAGACTACTCGGCGGTACTCAAACGCCTATGCCGTCTTTCCGGTTTGAACCCGGATCTCTTCTCGAGCCATTCCCTCAGGAGGGGCGGGGAGACCTACCTAGTAATGGCTGGAAGTTCCATACATGAGATCAAGACTAGAGGCGACTGGGCGAGTGATTGTGTATACCTATACCTGCGGGTCCCCCTCCATGACCGCATTGCTGACGATCTCAGGGTAGCCAACCTATTAGCCTCGGTTGGCTCCCCTGCCAAGCCCTCGCTCGGCCTGCCTCCCTCATTCTAGGAAGTTTTTTTACTTTTGTGTCGGGTTCTTTGGGTCTTTTTTTTACCTCCGACTCGTATCGCACTACTTGTTTATATTTCTTTGCATCGTGTTATATATTATCTTTTATGTTATATATATACTTACCTCCACTAATGGAAGAATTATTGCATAGTGTTAAGACCATTATTGGGTGTAATAAGATCTTGATTGCCCCCCCCCCCACATGGGTGGGGGGGGGGGGGTCCAGGCATGCACCACTCACCTCCTGCGCGGGGCTTGACACTCCACTCGCTCGGAAGTTGTTGTTTTTTTATAAAGGAGTTGTGGTCTTTTTATACCTCCAACTCATATCGCACTACTTGTTCATATGTCTTTGTATCTTGTTATATATTATCTTTTATCTTATATATATATAACTACCTCCACTAATGGAAGAATTATTACATGTATAATCATTTTATTTGGAGTATAGTTTCTGACTAGCTAACTAAAAGAGTTGTCCATTGTGGTGGATAATTTCTTATTCTAGGCAATTTCGGCCAAGGACTAATGAAGATTAAATAAGTCTGCCAACACGCATAGATACATACATACATACATACATACATACATTCATACATACATACGTACATACATACATACATACATGCATGCATGCATGCATGCATGCATGCATGCATGCATACATACATACATACATACATACATACATACATACATACATACATACATACATACATGTATAATCATTTTATTTGGACTACAGTTTCTGGTTAAAGAACTGAAACGGTGTCCATTGTGGATAGGTTATAGAACTGTCTCAATTTTGATGCGATATAGGTTTTTTTTATGGGAATTTGTGATTGGCCACAACCTTCCCAAGATCACAGAAATGGGTTCCTTTTAACCGTCTTTTAAGCTGTTTGGTTAGCCGCAAATTGTCATATCAGGGATCTAAGAATGAAAGGTAACAACAATTGCCTTCGGAGATATACATGGATATATATATATATATATATATATATATATATATATATATTATCTATACCCACGTATATACAACGTATATGCGGATGTAAGCGAATTGCATGGCGCTGCCTCCCAGGGGCTCCTGGGGGGCTCACAGGATAGTGCCATGCACAACCACCAGGTGGGGCAGGAGCCTCCCTACACCTGTTGTTGATGTTGGCTAGGTCTGTCCCTGGCAGCCAGAGCCTCCACACTTGCTTTCAAAACTTGTCTACCTGGTAGGCACAGTCGACCTGCTACCTGTGCCTACGGTTTCCTACTGACTACCTATACGGATCACTACACGGACCACTATACGGCTGACTACTCAATCTACACGGCCGATCTACAAACTGTGAGCTAAAACTAACTTTGTCGATACGGTTCATATCAAGCAGTCTAAACGGTTCATCTTAACGGCCTCTTAACGGTCGTTCCAAGCTCAATAATAATATAATAATATCAATAACGTACTGTCGACACGGTAATCTTGCCTGTCGATATGGTAATCCGAAATTCTGAGCGAAATATCGGTTCTCTGCCGTATCCGCACTTATTAATGCGACTATGGCTCAACTACGGCGCTACTGACTTACAGCAGGGACACCTCCTACTATTTTCCTTGAATAATCTACATATTTCGATTAATGCCGAGAATCGTCACTGTCGATACGGCCGGCCGTACGGTGACCTGTCGATAAGGTAATCTCTGCCGTATCCGCCTCCGCACGGACAATGCCAAAGGATTACTGCGCGTTCTGTAGTATCGTCCACCAGGAGCCAGTCAACGACGGCTGCAGGCATCGTGATTCGACGAAACGGACGACCCGTTCGACGTCGAAAGGCGACAAGATGGCTGAGGGAGGAAAATAGTTATCTTCCAAGCACGATGACGTGATCGACCAGGTCGCCCGGATCGAAGACGACGTCAGCGAAGACGACGAAGGGAGATCTTACCCCGCATTGCTAAGCTGCGGAAGCGGAAGCGTCTAGCCGAACTCGAAAGGCAGGAACAAGACCTACTCGACGACGTCGCTCGGCTGTCTGCACGGACTTCGAAACAATCCGAAGAAATCCAACAAGACGGGCCGGCGGGACTATCCAGCAGCCACCACGACAGCTCACATTCGCGAGGCCGCAGCGCGACATGAAGACGATCCTCGTCCTCGCATTGTAGGAGATGTCATCATCGACATCGCGCTTCGAGTTCTTCCTCATCAGACGACCGCTCTGCCAGCAGAGAGAGGAAGGCCAGAAGTAAGTGGTCACTGCGTAGGCACGCGGAGGATGGGAGGGATGTTAAGAAGTTATCGCCCTTCGAGCTGATAGAGGCAACCATAAACTGGGTGGTAGCCTCTAAGGTGACTGACGGCGGTAAGCTCTTGCGCATCCTCCAACACCTTGGATACATCGCGGGCAAGGCCAAGTCTGGGACCTTCCAGGAAAACACGCATATATATATATATATATATATATATATATATGTGATGTATAACGTATTATGCGAGTATAAAGATTTGCATGGTAATATTACTTATTATTATTAAGATACAACACTGTACCAGTTGCGCCATCTCACCCATCTCACCTCCTCCGGTTGTTGACCAGTGTCAGTCGCACCGGAGGATTTTTTCTTAATATATATATATATATATATAATATATATATATATATATATATAGACATATATATATATATACATATAGTATAGATTGGTAGATATATAGATAGGTATCAATTTATTGCCATATTCCGTACATTTGAATCTATTTGTTTAAAGATCTACAAAGCAACTTAAAACACGCATTATTAAAACAAGCGGATTTTAATTGAGAAGGCTTGATATTCATTCATTCCATTATATTTAAAGTTGCGTAGTCTGATGGGATGGATTTTAATTTCTGCCATTTCTTTCTGAGATAAATACATTAGATTGGGCATTATAATCTATCTTAATTTAGTTTGAAATAACTTTTATTTTAAATGACAAACTTATGAGATAGTTGATATGAAAACATGCAAAATTAATTTTGGCAAGCCCATCAAAAGTCAGACATCATAAGTATCTGCAGTAACAGATTCTGTTCAATCGACTTAATATCGGCTTCTATGCAGCAGCAAATGATTAATAAGTGCATCAGTTTGACAAGTTTGACGTCTAGGATCAAATTTAGACAAGTGGTTTGGTTTTGAAAATGTGATGCTTTCATGGAATTATGCAACTTAAAGCCCCATTTACACTACAGCTTGCGACCACTTGCAACCACTTTGCGACCACTTTGGTCTAAAGAACCTGCCTCTTTGCGACTTCCTTACAACCAAAGCAATGGTCACTGACCTCCTGAGATTTTTACTGCAGTAGCTGCAACCTTGCAACCAAAATGGTTGCAAGAAGCTCAGCGACCGCTGAAGACCACTTTGTGACCACCCTTTTTTGTGGTCGCAAAGTGGTTAATACCGCAGTAACACTCACAGTAGTGTGACTGGGGTATTAATGAACTTATGGGGCTGTCACACTATGACATAACGCGGTAGCGTAAGGCGACGTAGGTGAAATTTGGCCATTGCATCAAGATACGTCGAGGAACGGCGAGATACATTACGTGTTTGTTAAGCCTAAGTCGAGTTACATCAAGATACAGTGACATGTCAAGATTTTGGACATACCAAAAATCTTCGACGTAGCTCGACGTACAGGCAGCTATGTTGGGTTATGTTGGGCTTACGTCGTTCTCACTTTAGGCTTACGTTGAGATACATTAGACTTCGTTAGAGCTACATCGGTCTGCGTTGAGCTACGTCGACTTACACTAGACTGAAGGAGAGCCGGGAGGAACGTGTAGCCCGCACATTGCCAACGTGCTGTTAACGTATCTTGACGTAGGTCTAATGTGTCTCTGACGTGTGTTTAATGCTAGTCTAACATAAGTCCAATGTGTCTTGACGCCTTAAACATAGTTGACAGACGGCTGGCATGCGCGTAACATATGTAACATGCACCAATGTTCTTCGAACATAAGCAAACATGGTGTGAATGTTTTGCCTTCGAGAATATAAAGGCATCCACGTCAAGTGCGTTGAGCGCTCGCTGTCCTGACGCTGAGCACGCTGGATTGTCGTTAGACTGACGCTGCTCACTCGTGGGCCTGACGTTGACTCATGTTACAAATTACATCAGAGTCACACATAGCTACGTCAGGGCGGGCATAATTACGTGAGTCCTACGTTAAGCCGACGCTAAGGTTTCGCTAGGCTGACACTGCACGCACTGGAGGCTCGTTAGCCTTACGTTGGGCCTTTTTTTTTTTTACGTTCTAACTCGTTGACAAACGTTACAACTATGTTGGACCAACATTTCGCCTATGTCCACTACGTTGGACTAACGTCCAAATTGGCCCTGCAACGCCGAGAATTTCTACGTATGTCGACGTAAATAAGTGATTTCTATGTTCCCCACTCACTGGCCCGTTACGTCGTAGTGTGACAGGTTCTCCAGTTTTGATAGATCGTGTCATTCGAACCCATGGGTTCGAACACTGGTCGAGTCAAACCACTTCCTACTATCCTAGCCAGGCGCTCGGCATTATTAGGATAGGGCAAGGACTGGTTGGCTCATTGTCAGGATAATGTGACTGAGTGGGAGATCACATCATGGTGCTGGCAGCCTGGTCTCCCAGTGGGGCAGCGCTATAAAGTCACCATGAGTGCACACTGTCAGTGTCACAAGTTGGTACCCATCCTGATATGACCTTAGATGTTGCCAGGACGTAAAACTCCAACAAGGAACCAACCTACCGGTCGAGGACGGAGGAAGTGTCTTGGAAAATGAGTGTTGAAATCTCCCTAACATGACAATCATGGCAGGTCGGCAGGGGATCAGTTCGGATGCAGCGCGTTGTGACGGGTAGCGTCAGTCGACGTCTGCGTGTGTCTTGTCACGTACGCACTGTGGTCTTGCGAGACTCGGCCGAGTATATTTGTAGTTTCGTGTGTTTACTGTGTGAACGCCGTGAATGTATAATGTTCACAAATACGTGCATATTTGGTCATATCCCGTTTGTATGAGCGTATATATGTGCATATATATATACAGTAAAACCTCCCTAACTGACCACCTCCACAGGTCGACCACTCCCCTATATCGATCGCTTTATTTGGGTCCCAACAATACCATTGTAACCATATTTTAACTCCCTAAACCGACCACCTCCCTAAATGGACCACTTGAAGTCGGTCGATTTAGAGAGGTATTACTGTATATATATACATAGGTCCCAAACAATCTCCCATACAATACCATTGTAACGATACAAAAAAACTCCCTAAACTGACCACCTCCCTAAATGGACCATTTAAAGTCAGTCCATGGTCGGTCGATTTAAAGAGGTTTTACTGATTGATTGATTGATTGGTGGTTGCTTTGCGCCGTGTCAGCAGCATAGGCCATATTCACCGCGAGAAATGTTTGTTTTTTGTTCAAACCATCGCTTTTACATGTAAAAGCAGACAATCAAGTATGTGCCTATAGACACTCATTAAATTAGAAAGCTCACAATCATATATTTGTGGTCAAGGGAAACAAATTCCCATAGAAAAAGAAAAGGTTTATTAATAATTGATAGAATCTATTTAGTAAACTATATGAGGTGGTACAGTCCAGCTGCCCTCAAAAAGGCTCAAATGTTTTCCTGTTTTACCTTAGTAAAAAGGTCATGCATACTGTCTGCAGTGTAGAACTGTTGGCGCAGGGCCAAAAAATCAACGCAACTTAGTCAAGTGTATTTGAGTGTCAGCGGAGACTGACACCCAATACATTCAGGGGGAGGTTCCCCCTTGAGCAGAAAAGCATGTGTAAGGCACAAGTGGCCAATGTGTAGAGCTATGTGTAGAGTATGTGTCTTATGGACCACTTGGTCCCGAGGTTTTACTACATCTGGTTCTATATATACGAAACTGCATATATATATATATTTATATATATATATATATATATTATTATATATATATATATATATATTATATATATATATATAATATAAGATTAGTTTCACTCTTCCTGCAACCTCTGCGTGTTGCCGGTAGAGCTGCTAATAATATTAATAGGACCGGCTTGTGTGGAAACTCGCCCTGTTTGATGTTGGGATGGTCCTGTCGCGATGGTGGTGCCGGACCAGTGTGATGTGCACGGGCTGCCAGGGTTCAGGGAGGCGCGGAGTAGCGCCGTGGAGCAGTAATGTGCCCTGGACAATAGATTTATGTGAATGACGTCCGGCCGGTGGTACCACAAGGTCCTGCGGCCGCCCTGGGATGCTGCTCCGCCGGGTGGGGGGTGTCCTTGGGATTGGGCTTGGGCTTGGAGCGTTTGTGTCTTATGGGGTGTGTGTCCTTGGGCTATGTGTCCTGTAGGGTTTGTGTCTTATGGGGTGTGTGTCCTTGAGCTATGTGTCCTGTAGGGTATGTGTCTTATGGACTATGTTTCCTGTAGGGTATGTGTCTTATGGACTATGTTTCCTGTAGGGTATGTGTCTTATTGACTATGTGTCCTGTAGGGTATGTGTCCTTAGGGATATGTGTCCTATGGGATATATGTCATAAGGAATATGTGTCATAAGGGATATGTGTCCTACGGGATATATGTCATAAAGGATATGTGTCCTATGGGATATGTGTCCTATTGGATATGTGTCCTATGGGATGTGTCCGAAGGGATATGTGTCCTATGGGATATGTGTCTTAAAGACTGTTCTATAAGATAAGTGTCCTATGGGATATGTGTCCTATGAGCTATGTGTCCTAATGGATTTGTGTCCTATGGGATGTGTCCTATTTAATAGGTGTCTTAAGGGGTAACCTATGCAGTATCTGTCCTAAGGGGTAGATCTCATGAGGGGTATGTGTCCTATGGGATGTGTGTCCTATAGAGTATGACTAACATTGGAGATATTTGAAGTGAAAACGTGTCAAATTAATATTGGTGTGCACATCGAAATTCTGGACACCATAGCTTTCAGCACAAACTGGTTTGGGTAAATTGACTTAGTACTGTCCTAAATGCAGCAGCAAATGCTTACTAAGTGCACTCATATCAAAATTGGATATGTAGGATCAAATCTAGATAAGTGTTTTGGTTTAGAAAATGTGATGCTTTCATCTGACTATGCAGCTTTAAGCAGTAGAGAGAACCTTAAGGAATTGTAGCAGTTGATTGATTGATTGGTGGTGTTTTAATACCGTTTTGGCAGCAATGGCCATATTCACAGGAAAAGATTATTGCCATTTACTGTCACTAGTTTCATGAAACAAATGTGTTAATTCACAACACGACAAGGGGACTACATAGAATGGAATTTATTTAGCGCCCGCGGGCCACAAGTAAAGAGATGGTTACATTCAATAGTAATAGTCAGTTAGAAGTAGGTTCAACAGTGAGACAATACAGATGGTTACATTCAATAGTAATAGTCAGTTAGAAGTAGGTTCAACAGTGAGACAATACAGATGGTTGCATTCAATAGTAATAGTCAGTTAGAAGTAGGTTCAACAGTGAGACAATACAGATGTTACATTCAATAGTAATAGTCAGTTAGAAGTAGGTTCAACAGTGAGACAATACAGATGTTACATTCAATAGTAATAGTCAGTTAGAAGTAGGTTCAACAGTGAGACAATACAGATGGTTACATTCAATAGTAATAGTCAGTTAGAAGTTAGGTTCAACAGTGAGACAATACAGATGTTACATTCAATAGTAATAGTCAGTTAGAAGTAGGTTCAACAGTGAGACAATACAGATGTTACATTCAATAGTAATAGTCAGTTAGAAGTAGGTTCAACAGTGAGACAATACAGATGTTACATTCATAGTAATAGTCAGTTAGAAGTAGGTTCAACAGTGAGACAATACAGATGTTACATTCAATAGTAATAGTCAGTTAGAAGTAGTTTCAACAGTGAGACAATACAGATGTTACATTCAATAGTAATAGTCAGTTAGAAGTAGGTTCAACAGTGAGACAATACAGATGTTACATTCAATAGTAATAGTCAGTTAGAAGTAGGTTCAACAGTGAGATAATACAGATGGTTACATTCAATAGTAATAGTCAGTTAGAAGTAGGTTCAACAGTGAGACAATACAGATGTTACATTCAATAGTAATAGTCAGTTAGAAGTAGGTTCAACAGTGAGACAATACAGATGTTACATTCAATAGTAATAGTCAGTTAGAAGTAGGTTCAACAGTGAGACAATACAGATGTTACATTCAATAGTAATAGTCAGTTAGAAGTAGGTTCAACAGTGAGACAATACAGATGTTACATTCAATAGTAATAGTCAGTTAGAAGTAGGTTCAACAGTGAGACAATACAGATGGTTACATTCAATAGTAATAGTCAGTTAGAAGTAGGTTCAACAGTGAGACAATACAGATGTTACATTCAATAGTAATAGTCAGTTAGAAGTAGGTTCAACAGTGAGACAATACAGATGTTACATTCAATAGTAATAGTCAGTTAGAAGTAGGTTCAACAGTGAGACAATACAGATGTTACATTCAATAGTAATAGTCAGTTAGAAGTAGGTTCAACAGTGAGACAATACAGATGTTACATTCAATAGTAATAGTCAGTTAGAAGTAGGTTCAACAGTGAGACAATACAGATGTTACATTCAATAGTAATAGTCAGTTAGAAGTAGGTTCAACAGTGAGACAATACAGATGTTTCATTCAATAGTAATAGTCAGTTAGAAGTAGGTTCAACAGTGAGACAATACAGATGTTACATTCAATAGTAATAGTCAGTTAGAAGTAGGTTCAACAGTGAGACAATACAGATGTTACATTCAATAGTAATAGTCAGTTCGAAGTTGGGTCTCGATAGGGAGACAAGAGTAAATAACAGAAGCGTAAGTACATAAGGCGTCTAGTTGGGGCTGTGCAATATGACATTACTAAGATCTGAGGGGAGCAAAAATGAGGCGAATACAAGATCAGGGAGGCTAATGTAACAGTGAGGTAGTTCAATCAATCAAGGAAATCAATCAATGAGGACAAGGCAGGATGACAGTACAGTGAATCAGGCCCTCTCAACCCTATTAGATCTTAAAATTGTAGGTGCGGGTGGGCGGCCGAATAAGGTGATGTCCGATGTCTGGAGTGGTGTGGCTGAGACCGGGGTGGGGCTCTCCTTTTATCTGCCCGGAGTGGCGAGAACTCGCGAGGCAAGAGGCGGTCTTGCGAGGCGGGAGCGGTTCTTGCGAGGCCCGGAGGGGGTTTCGAGCATTGTGTCAACTCCAGGTGGGGGAGGGGGGGAGCACCGTGAGGGTGTTGGTTTAAGGGTGCGGGGCAGGGGGTCCGAATCCGGTGGGAACCATGGTCAGGGCAGTCCCCCGGTCATGTGCAAATTACCCTTGTTGACGAACAACATGAACAATCACATTCACATCTTTACAGTGAAAATCTTCAACGGTCACACATTTCTTAAATAACAGACAAGATTAACTCTCAGGTGACATTTTCAGATGGTTAAATTTGTGTCAAATGATGGCAAAATTTAACTCACAAAACATAGCTAAAATTACAGGCGGTGATACAACCCAGTTCTTCTAAAAGAACTCTGAAATTTGTTTGTGCTGTACGGAGGGATCTGACAGGATGGCCGAATGAGTTGAGCGTCCGTCTCCCGTTTTGGTAGATCGTGGGGTTCGAACCCATGGGGTCAAATCAGAGCAATGACTTAAAAATATATACTTGTCACTTCCTAGCCAGGTGCTCAGCATCATTAGGATAGGGCAAGTACTGGTTGGCTCAGTGTAAGGATAATATGCCTAAATGGCATATCAGGTCACGGTGCTGGCAGCCTTGTCTCCCAGTGCAGTAGCACTATAGAGTCACCATGAGTGTGCGCTGTCACAGGTCGGTACCCATCCTGATGTGACCTTAGATGTTGCCAGGATGTACAAACTCCAACAACTAACCAACCAAGCTTTACGAAGGTTCCGCCTGTTTATTTACAGTAAAACCTCCCTAACCGACCACCTCCATAGATCGATTACTCCCCTATATTGATCGCTTTATTTGGGTCCCAACAAAACCATTGTAATCATATTCTAACTGCCTAAACCGACCACCTCCCTAAATGGACCACTTAAAGTCGGTCCCAAGGGCGGTCGATTTAGAGAGTTTTCACTGTACATTAAAATTTGTGGTGGACGCTGTGAATTGCACCGACAATTATTCAGCTGAGCGCCCCCTTGTGGGGGTTACACTCTAACACGGCAAACAGACATGGCGTCTCACACAAGGCCTGCCCGGGTCGCGCGGCATCATGGGATGCATGGTGCGGTACTGGTTTAGCGAGTGCTGCCCCCTTCCGCCGCCTCGCCACACTACACCACAGGACCGCATTAATGATAATCAATGCGCATGCGCCACAGTGAGCGGCGCATGCGCACAGCACCCAGGGGACGATGCAAGGGGATGGATAGATGGATAGATGGATGACCCAAGGGTTCTGAACGCAGTCTCCTTTTTGTTTTTCAGTTTTCAGTTTTTGTTGTGGCGATCAAAGTTCCTTGACCAGTTCATATAGTAGTAATAGTAGTAGTAGTAGTAGTAGTAGTAAGACCAGACGGGATGGCTGAATGAGTTGAGCATCCATTTCCTGTTTTGGTAGATCGTGGGATTCAAACTCATGAGTTTGAACCTTGGTTGAGTCAAACCAATGACATAAAAATGTATGCTTGTCGCTTCCTAGCCAGGTGCTCGGCATTATTAGGATAGGGAAAGGACCGGTTGGCTCACAGTCAGGATAATGTGACTGAGTGGGATATCAGGTCATGGTGCTGGTGGCCTGGTCTTCTAGTGGGTCAGCAGTATAAAGTCACCATGCGTGTGCACTGTCACAAATAGGTACCCATCCTGATGTGACCTTAGATGTTGCCAGGACATAAAACTCCAAGAACCAACCAACCTATAATACTAAGTAATGTTGTAGTTATGGTGGACGTACATTAAACGGTACGCCTTTAGAGACTCAATGACTTATTCAGAAACCCTTGTTTACCACACACACACAGACATAGATGGAAGGCTCTCATCTTATTCTTAGCATGGCTGTGAAGTGTTGAAATAAGGAGGGGGAGTCATTCCCATAATGACCGGAGGAGTGGGGCGATTGTTGCTAGCAGGATATACTGAAATAATGAGTCCTTGGAGTTTTGCGTCCTAGCAACATCGAAGGTCATAATGGCGATAACCAATGTGTCACAGTGTGCACTCATGGCAGCTTCATAGTGCTTCACAATGGGATGCGCACTGCTACCAGCACCATGACAAAACCAATATTGCACTGAGTCACTGTATCCTGACACTAAGCCAACTGGTCTTTTTCCTATCCTAGTAGTGTTGGGTGCTGATAGCCAGCATATCAATTCTATACCTGTTTGCTTTGACTGAAGATCGAACCCGCCGCCTTTCGGATGGGAAGCGGATAACCCCGCTTACCCCTGTCAGGCATCCCATCCACTAGTGAAATAGCGGTTGCTGTAAATATATGGCGTCTACTCAAACCGAGATTTCATTTTCAATAAATATGATCCTTTTCAATAAACATCATGATCATATGAAAATGTTCATTTTTTGCCATAACGAGCTGGCATTTAGAGGCTGTTAGTCTCATAATATATATACTACTGTGCCTCAGATGGTGCCAGTCAATCCCCACCAACTAGGGTTAGTTTGTTGGGGTTTTGCTTCCTAGCAGGATGGGTACTGACTGCTGACAGTGCACACTCATGGTGACTTTATAGTACAGCTCCACTGGGAGAGAGATTAGGCCACCAGCACAATAACCCGGTGTCGCAGTTTGACCGCCCTGCCAGTTTGAGCGCCCTTCTGTTGCTTCTGTGCATGTGCGGATAGAGACAACATTAAAACCACCCTACCTATCACAGTAATTTGTTATTTTTGCTTCTTTGAAAGCCAATTTCTCTTGTTTCTATTAAATAGTTCAGATCTTTCTCTACAATTTCACATTCAGCTTTTTTTTTTATCAGCCAATTGGAAGTTCTTGAATTTATTTTGCGAAAATAGTTTTTGAGGCCATGATCTGGTAAGGCTAACACTGGCACTGACACTCAGAATATCCCAACTTTCACTATTATCTCTGTTTTTAATAGTTTCAGAGTAAATTGCTCTTAGGTTAAATTAAATACTTCAGATCTTCCTCTTCAATTGCGCATTAAGATATTTTTAATCGATCCAATGAAAGCTTTAAAATCTATTTTACAAAAAAAAGTATACAACCACTGGCAGGGCGCTCAAACTGGCAGGGCACTCAAACTGCGACACCGGTATCCCACTTAGTTTAGTAACATTATCCTGACACTGAGCTAACCAGTCCTTACTCTATGCCGAGTGCCAGGCTAGGTAGTGACAAGTATCAATTTTGTAAGTCATCGGTTTGACTCGGCCGGGTTTTTCTAACTCCCGACCTTCTGGCAGTGCATACTCATGGCGACTTTATAGTACAGTCCCACTGGGAGAGAGAGATCAGGCTGTCAGCACAATAACCCGATATCCCACTTACTCACATTATCATGATACTGAGCTAACCAGTCCTTGTCCTGTGCCGAGAACCAGGCTAGGTAGTGACAAGTATCAACTTTGTAATGCTAGGTACACACCTAGCGTATACGATCGTTTTTCCGCACCCACCTACCGTATACGATCTAAAACTGCCCAAAAGTCGTGAGGTGTGCACTCCCCTAGCACACCTACCGATTGCGATTCCCGATTTTTAGGGCTAAAACGGTAGGTGTGTGCTAGCATTACGATTGCGATTCCCGATTCGAAAAATTAATCGGCCTGATTTCAGTTTTAAGCAGATCGGGAGTTTTAGTGCGCGAATCCTATACGGTATGTGTGTACCTAGCATTAGTCATCGGTTTGACTCGGCCGGGTTTTTCTAACTCCCGACCTTCCGCTTGGGAAGCCCCTGCGCTTTTACCGATTCGGCCACCACGTCCAAAGGCCACCAACTAGGGAGACTACCTGCCTGTATGCCCGCCTGCCCGCCTACCTGCCCGCCTGCCTGCATGCCTGCATGTTGCCTTCCCGCCTGTCCGCCTGCCCGCCTGCCCCGTCGCACCAGACCCGCTATGCAGCTGGTGCCGGGCTGGTGCTGGTTTAGCGCTAACATCCGCTTGGAGATAACACCCCCGCCACGCCCCACTCACTCTTCACACACACACAGACACACACACACACACAGAAGCGCTTCACACCAAACGCCCTGGTCCACATCCCTCTTCCCAAACTGAGCAGTGTCGCTTACATCGCCCGACCTACAGACCCTACTGTACTAAGGCCACTGTCATGATAGCCATAAGTAGACTTTCACATACGCCTGAATGAGGTTCCCAATTATTGGCAATGTCGTTTACACACCTTGTATATATATATAGTATATATGTGATGTATAACACATTATGCGAGTATAAAAATATGAAGGGAATTGTTTCCATTATATATTAATTGATATTATATATTGTCGATATTACCATTGTTATAGTCCATAGGACTCCGCACTTGACAGGTGGCGCCACCTGCAATCCACCTCCCCTCCAACGGGTGTCGACAAGTGTGTGTATATATATATATATAATCTCGAAATCGACCGACCATGGGACCAACTTGAAATGGTCCATTTACGGAGGTGGTCGGTTAAGGGAGTTTTTTTTATCGTTATAATTGTATTGTCCAAGCGATCGTTTCAGTTCAAAATAAAGCGATCGATATAGCAGAGTGGTCGATCTGTGGAGGTGGTCGTTAGAGAGGTTTTACTGTATAGATATATAGCAGGCGTGGAGTTGGTAGTGACCAGACTCAGCTGGTATACTATCAGGGTGGCCAGGAGCCACTCACAGGTGGCACCATAGTGGCAGAATCAGGAACTAACTAGGATAGTAGGTAATAACTAATATATAGAAGAGAACTGATAAGTGATAGTGTCCTTGTTTATATTCCCATAATAGATGAGAGAGCACACACACACATATATATGTGTGTATATTCATAATTGTGTGTGTGTGTGTATATATATATATATATATATATATATATATATATACTAACTAGGATAGTAAGTATTAACTAATATATAGAAGAGAACTGATAAGTGGTAGTGTCCTTGTTTATATTCCCATAATAGATGATAGAGCACACACACATATATATATGTGTATATTCATAATTGTGTGTGTATATATATATATATATATATATATATACACATATATATGGGATAGTCCACAAGACTCTTCAGTTCGGGAACTTCAAAGATGGAATACCATTAATGCACATTTCTTTCTAAATTTATAAACACGCAGGTACAACCTTTGCAATTAGGTGAATCATCTTGTCTGCAGTGTGTTTGAATAGACGACTTCTACCGACCCACTCTCTGACGACAGTGGAAAGAAGTTATGTGGATAGTAGCTTACTGTGTGGCATGCTCCGTCGAAAAAAAAATGTATTGATTTCCACCAATAACCCAATCTTCCGTCTGATGGTACGGATAACAGTTAACGTTGTGGACAGCAGGGGCCATATGCAGGAGTCGGTGATAGTGAGCCAAAACGGTGTTTGGTGGGTATCACCATTTAGCGGCGAACAAGTGGCATGCAAGGGTCAGTGTTAGGCCTATCACCATAAGCTTAAACGGGGTTACGCTAAACGTGATCGAGAGGTGGTTTAAGATTGGTGTTAGGTATCGATGATGCCCAAATCTATTCAATGCTGTCATATTTAACAGAATTACATACGCAATAAGTGAAATTTCATTAAATTAACCTAAATTCGAAGCAATATTAACGCTGCCGCCGCAAAGGCGGCGATATTAATATTTTCGAATCGACGAATGTAACGTAAACAAATCGCCGCCGCCGCATGGACGTCGATATCCATACTGGCCGCCGCCGAATCGGCGGCTATAAATTAGGCCCAAATCTATTGAATGCGACCATATTTAACAGAATTACATACGCAATAAGTGAAATTTTATCAATTTAACCCTAAAGTCGAAGCGTTATTAAGGCTACCGCCGCATTGGCGGCGATATTAATAGTTATATTTTCGAATCGACGAACGTAAAGTAAACAAATCGCCGTTTAGCTATAATGAAAGTGTTACGCGCTTCTGCATACGACTTGACACAGGTCCCGACTTTGGTGATAGCTAAACGGTAACAGGGTCTAACACCAAACCCCGTTAACACTGACTCCTGCATATGGCCCCTGGTCACTGCAGAATACTCTATGGAAAATGTATTATAGAAGATTTCAATCAACAACCCTATCTGCCCTCTCGTGGCAAGGGCGGGAATTAATTATGTGGGTAGCAGCTCACGGTGCAGAATGCTCTATGGAAAATGTATTATAGAGGATTTCAATCGACAACCCTATCTGCCCTCTAGTGGCAAGGGCGAGAATTAATTATGTGGGTAGCAGCTCATGGTGCAGAATGCTCTATCGGAAATGTATTATAGAGGATTTCAATCAACAACCCTATCTGCCCTCTAGTGGCAAGGGCGAGAATTAATGATGTGGGTAGCAGCTCACGGTGCAGAATGATCTATGGAAAATGTATTATAGAGGATTTCAATCAACAACCCTATCTGCCCTCTAGTGGCAAGGGTGAGAATTAATTATGTGGCAGCTCGGTGCAGAATGCTCTATCGGAAATGTATTATAGAGGATTTCAATCAACAACCCTATCTGCCCTCTAGTGGCAAGGGCGAGAATTAATTATGTGGGTAGCAGCTCACGGTGCAGAATACTCTATGGAAAATGTATTATAGAGGATTTCAATCAACAACCCTATCTGCCCTCTAGTGGCAAGGGCGAGAATTAATGATGTGGGTAGCAGCTCACGGTGCAGAATACTCTATGGAAAATGTATTATAGAGGATTTCAATCAACAACCATATCTGCCCTCTAGTGGCAAGGGCGAGAATTAATTATGTGGGTAGCAGCTCACAGTGCAGAATGCTCTATGGAAAATGTATTATAGAAGATTTCAATCAACAACCCTATCTGCCCTCTAGTGGCAAGGGTGAGAATTAATTATGTGGGTAGCAGCTCACGGTGCAGAATGCTCTATGGAAAATGTATTATACTATAGAGCATTTCCACCAACAGCCCAATCTTCCCTCTGGTGGCAAGAGCAAGAATTAATGTTGTGAGTAGTAGTTCTGCAGTATCCTCTGTGGAGAAAAGGTCTTATATGAGGATTTCCAAAAAACAACCCAACCTGCCCTCTAGTGGCAGTGGCAAGAATTAATGTTGTGGGTGGCAGCCGCTCACTGTGCACGCTCTGCAGAAATGGTCTATTGGTTTACTACCCGGATGTTGCTTTACACACACACTAATGCTATTGGCAACCCGTGGTTACATAGATTTACGCATGCTGATTAAATGATTATCTGTCAAATTAGAAACCAGCTCGCAAATATCACCTTATGTTACAGGACCAGAGGGGATGGCCAAATGAGTTGAGCGTCAGTCTCCCCCTTTGGTAGATCGTGGGATTCGAGGTTCGGACCCTGGTCGAGTCAAACCAGTGACTTAAAAATGTTAACTTGTCGCTTCCTAGCCAGGCATTCAGCATTATTAGGATAGGGCAAGGACTGGTTGGCTCAGTGTCAGGTTAATGTGACTGCGTGGGCTAGTCTCCCAGTGGGGCAGCACTATAACATTGCCATGAGTGTGCACTGTCAGTGTGACAAGTTGGTACCCGTCCTGATATGACCTTAGATGTTGCCAGGATATAAAACTCCAACGACCCACCAACCTTATGTTACACACACTGAGAGTGTTGTGGGAAAATCATGATAAGATAAGATCAGCACTAGTGATAACCCATAAGTGACATCCGTGACAAATTCGTGTTATGGATACGATGGGCATTCATTTCTGGGTGATTTGGTTCAATTGCTCCATCACCGCCAACTAGCTGTATATACGTATGTATATATGGGTCAGGATCACGAAAATAGGCCAATTGGGGGAAGTTGTCGGCGTCGAGCATGGATGTCGGCGTCGATCGCTATAATTATAATTTAGCATTGACAGAGGTGTTGGAAAGTCCTTAAATTTATCCTGAATGTAAAGGTCAAGAAAATAGAACAACCTTATTTGTTTCTAGGATAATTTAATATATAACAAAGAAATGCACGAGACTTTAAGAATTGCGATGCCGACATCTGTTAAAGTTGTCGGTGTCGATCATTGGATGTCGGCGTCGATCGGTATAATTATAGTTTAGCATTGACAGAGATGTTGGAAAGTCCTTAAATCTATCCTGAATGTAAAGGTCAGGAAATACAACAACCTTATTTGTTTCTAGGATAATTTAATATGAAACAAAGAAATGCACTACACTTTTAAGAATTGCGATGCCGACATCTTCAATTGACCACCAATTGACCTGTTTTCATGAGACTGACTCATATATATATATATATATATATATATATATATATGCTCTATAAGCCATTATACGAGTATAACAAGGCCGGAAGCTTCCATCTGCTCCCCAGCCCTATCTACTCCCCCAGTCATCGACTGGAGGAGCCTGCTTAACCTAGAAACTTCCATCCTACTCACACTCAGATCCGTTGGGGGGCGCCACACGTCTGTGCATGCACCACTGCCCCCCCCCCCCCCCGACATATACTCACTGTACCGCCGGATATATATATATATATATATACATATATATATATGGGTTGTTGTGTGAATCTGGGTACCACATATTTGGTGTTCAGGTTAATGTTATGATGGACATAATAAATTCTTCCTTTTTTCAATAGCAAGTCAAATAATTATTGTTGCCTGTTGTTTTTAAGTAAGTTAGCAATACTATATGTATTTAATCTATTCCACAAAATGTATCAAGAGTATGTTTATATCATTTTGTGCTAAGTGAGAATGTGATATTCTACACATTTAGACCAAAATTTAGACAAACTTTTCGTTCAACTTCGTTTAAACTTTTTTCTTGTAAGACATAGTTTAGTTTGCTTAACTGTAATCAATCAAATCTTGTTTGAATGTTTAAAATGATGTTGTGGATGTGTGTTTAATTTAATGTTACATGGGACATTTTAATGTATTGTTTAATTTGTATGACTGAGATCAAAATCTAAAAGGGAAAGAGATTTTCCTTCAACTCTGACACATTCACAACATGTATTTTTTTTCCATATGAATATGGATTCTGCTATTATTTGGAATGTTTTCACTTGTCTTCCAAGTCACAAAAGTGGTACCCAGTTTCAGTTGGTTTGTTGGAGTTTTACGTCCTGGCAACATCTAAGGTCATATCAGGATGGGTACCGACTTGTGACAGTGTGCACCCATGCCAACTTTATTGTGCTGCCCCACTGGGAAATCAGGTCACTGGCACCATGACCCGATATCCCACTCAGTAACATTATCCTGACATGTGAGCTAACCAGTCCTTGCCCTATCCTATTAATGTCGAGCACCAGGCTAGGAAGTGACAAGTATCAATTTTATGAGTCATTGGTTTGACTCAACCGAGAACCGAACTCCTGATCTCCCACATGCAAGGCCCACGCTCTACCGATTCGAGCACCACACCCGGTGTCCCACTTTCAGAGAATGACCCATATATATAGAGAGAGAGAGAGATTTGAAACCTCTCTAACCGACCACCTCCACAGATCGACCACTCCCTATATCGATCGCTTTATTTGGATCCCAAACGATCACCCATACGATACCATTGTAATGAAAATACCATTGTAATAAAACTCCCTAAACCCACCACCTCCCTAAAAGGACCATTTAAAGTCAGTGCAATGGTCGGATATGTACCCTTTACATGACTGCACTGCCAAAAATGGTAGAATAGCTGATGGGGCTTCCACAAGTCTACAACTGAAAGCCAATCACTGCAGGCAGCAGCACCAGCAATAACGATGGCAGCTGCACCGCATTCCCCTCAGCACTGAGCTGGTGCCGAGCAGTGAGTGAGCGGTGTGTCCACGCATAGCGCTGGCAGCAATGCCTCCGATATTATTCTGTTATCACAGGAACAACCCAATAAGGCCCGCCAAACGCCTCCCGGGTTTCGCCACTGTCAGCTGTTTTTTTTGTTTGTGATTGTTTGTTTATTCTGCTCATAAGGGTTAAGTGCATGCACTTGTTTTCGCCGCTGTGCAGTAGTGGTCATAATCCATATACTTTACCTGTGGTTTGTTTTGTTGTTGTTTTACGTCCTAGGAACATCTAAGGTTATATCAGGACGGTTTACCTGCGGTGCTCTATGATTGGTTCGTTGATTGGAGTTTTATACCCTAGCAACATTTGAAAGCATTGGTTTGTCAAAGTAGACACTCTATGGCGGCTTTATTAATGAATTATCCCCTCCCCCCTCTCGCCTGCCCGCCACCACCCATTGGCATATCACGACACGATATATCCACGCAGTCACATTATCATGACATTGAACTAACCAGTCCTTGCTATTTCTGACACTGATCCAACTAGTTATAAAATTAGCTATAAAATTAATCTATAAAATAATAAATAAAATACTCTTCTGACTCTGGATGTAGAATGCTTCTGTAGGCAGGAACAGTGGATAACAAGGAGACCTTCTGGTTGCAGAAAATCTGTGTGTCTGATAGCTTCCTTTAATCACCAGCCTTATATTATAAAGGAAATAAATACAACATAGCTCCTCCCCAGAAAGATAGCAGTTTCACAGATATTTTAGTGGCCTTCAAAATAACAATAACACTGACTTGTGGACACACATAGATAGAATGATTGAATTATTACAATTTTTATCTCAAATATAATATATCGCGGCCTCCAGCTTCTGGTGTTATTCCAAAAGCATAAGTCACTACATAAACTATAGATACCATTGACACACCAAATTTAATACATGTGTAGATACTTTAGATGTGTCAGAGTATCCATCCAGTAATCTGTGCTCTCATTGGGGTGACTCAGACCCCAGCAACACTGGTGGCCTTATGCCTAGTACACACCTCCCGTATAGGATTCGCGCACTAAAACTCGCAACTCGACCCGACCCGCTTAAAACTGAAAACGGGCCGATTCATTTTTCGAATCGCGAATCGCAATCGTAAACGGCCGCTTTTAGCACTAAAAACTGAGTTTTATGCGCGAATCGCAATCGCTAGGTGTTGCACGGGGGGCGCACACCTAGCGATTTTTGTGCGCGAAACGGGCAGTTTTCGATCGTAAACGGGAGGTGTGCGCGCACAAACGGTAGGTGTGTACCAGGCATTAGATAACATCAGTGGACAACCCCTTTTCCACTTGATAGTGGAGACTGCCTAATAATAATATATATATAATTGAGATGATTTACCTATAAATGCTGAGTATTGGGAAAGTTATGAATTTACAGACGAGATAACATTACCATAATTCTTAGAATTTAAAGGGGATCTAAAACCCAAATAAGAAACATCCATGTATGCTGCGATAATATAACCAAAACAAGGGTAGTTGAAACCTGAATTCCGGCATTTTTTGCACGCAATTCCCTAGCACAGTGGCAGTGCTAATACAATGGAGAGAAAATCCGCGTTTTCACAGAAATTCGTATAATAATCCTGGCTTGATTTCCGCGTTTTTTGTCGGACACCATTTTCATCCCTGATATAGGCAATGTTGTAGGTAGTAGCTCACTGTGCCAAGAGATAGCAAAGTGGATAGAGTTATCTACTGAAGTCGCGTCCTGATCTGACCTTAGATGTTGCTAGGACGTGAAACAACAATAAGCAAATTTACTAAAGGCAAAGAGGGCGCATTGAAGGCGCCCTCTAGTAACTGTAGTACAGATGACGCCTCGCACATAAGAGTAGATAGCTCTATCCACTTTGCCATCTGGTCCGGTTGGTATTTTATTAAAACCATCGACTTGGAAGTTGCAGGGAAAGTAGAGAAGAGGAAACAAAAAGAGGATGTGCACTAAGAATAAGTTGTACCCTTTTGATGGTCTTCAAGGCTGAGGAAGGTGTATACTTAATTATATGGCAGTAATGTAACTTTACTCATGGTAGAGGACAGACTAAGAGCAGCAACTGGTCCTCCGGCTTGGGGGTTGGGCATGGGGCCAACAACCCCACCCCGGAAAAGGAACAACGTTACAGAATCACGAACAAGAAACTCAAGGCCCAGGACCGGGAAAACTGGAGAGCCCTTGTTCGTGGCCTATGCCCAAAGTTGACATGGCTGAGGTGTTTGTGTGGATGGGCGCTGACGCCTCAACAGGCGAAGAAGAAGAGGAAGAATGTAACTTTAATTGTAACTTTATGTAAGGCTTCCATTCCGGTGTCTGACAATGTTTCCTCGATTCCTCAAATAATCTCTCTCTATATATATATATATATTTGACCTCTCTAACCGACCACATCCACAAATCAACCACTCCCCTATATCAATCGCTTTATTTGGGTCCCAAACGATCGCCCATACAATACTATTCTAAGGATTTTTTTTTAACTCCCTAAACCTCCCACCTTCCTAAATGGACCATTTAAAGTCGGTCACTGTCGATCCATTTAGAGAGGTTTCACTGTGTGTGTATATATATATATATATATATATATATATATATATATATATATATATATGCTGTATAAGCCATTATACGAGTATAATAAGCTGGAAGATCCATCTATTCCCCCCAGCCTCTAAGTCATCGGCTGGTCACCTACTCATCAGCTCATCTACTTGTTCCTCATGACCACGCCTCAGCATTCTCTCACTGTACCGCTGAACCCACTTCATGTTCTCCTTGTTCCTTATTTATGAGGTAACTATTATATATATATATATATATATATATATATATAACTGTAACTATATATATATCGATTTAGATAGGTTTCACTGTGTATATACATAGTTATATTTATATAAATATATATAATATATATATATATATACAGTGAAACCTCTCTAAATCGACCGACTAGTTACAGTTATATATATATATATGTATATGTATATATATATATATATATATATATATATATATATATATATACATACGCGCACACACACATAGTGAAACCTCTCTAAATCGACGGACACTGGGACCGACTTTAAATGGTCCATTTGATATATATATATATATATATATATATAGATATATATATATCGCTTATTGCTAAGTACGTTTCCTGCTGGACAGCGTCCGAGAGTGACGGTTCTTATATCTTAATCTTAGCAGTATGGTGACAATTCTTCTACGTGTGTAACAACTGAAGGTATGTCATCGCTTAGAAATAGCAGGCAGTGCGAGAATTGTGTGAGTGTATTCACACACATGCACACACAAACACACGCAATATAAACAAAAAGACCAGCATGTGCGAGGCTGTATTATAGTAATGGTCTCAGCAGCAGCAGCAGCAGCAGCTGACATACATCACCAGCATGCCGCTGTCCCGCACCTGTAGCCCGCCCTACTGAGCGGGCGGGGGGTGGGGCGGGGGGGGGGGAGCGGGGAGGGGGAGGAGGGGGGAACAGCTGCACAACCAGCAACGGAAGCACCAGCTGCAAGCGCCCCTGTAACTAACTATTAACCGATCGCTAAACTAGCCAACGCAGGAACAGTGGACATGGTCTGTGAAGGTTGTTGGTTTGTTGTTCAGAGTTTTACGTCCTGGCAACATCTAAGGTCATATCAGGACGGTGAAGGTTACTTTGCACAGTGGGGTATTGTTTGGGTTATATTCGTTTATAAACAAGTATACTTTATATTGCTATACATGTATATAGCTTTATAAATAAGTATACTTACAGTTACAGTTACAAGCTATAAATAACTCAATTCAAAAGATTTTAATCAATTTGGACTAGTGCTGCCCAGCGTTGAAAACAAGTGTTTACACACTTATCCATTATGAGCATGGTAAATAAATTCATCACACACAAGAAATATTAAAAAAATATATAAGTGTCAGGATAATTAATGTGATTGAGTGGGTTGTCAGGTCATGGTGCTGGTGGCTTGGTCTCCCAGTGGGGCAGCACTATAAAGTCGCCATGAGTGCGTACTGTCACAAGTCGGTACCCGTCCTTATAATGATATGACCTTAGATGTTACCAGGAGGTAAAACTCTAACAACCAACCATCCAACTAATATAGCTAGATATTTTGTGTTACCGCTGATGTTTTTATTAGTTGTTACTGTTAGTACTATCGTCTATTTCCCGTTCCCAACCAGCTGGTTCATCAAAGGCTGTGGTATGTGATTTCCTGTCTGTGGGAAAGTGCATATAAAAGACCCATTGCTGCTTATCGAAAAAAAGTAGCATATGTGGCAGCAGCAGGTTTCCTCCAAAGAAATGTATAAGAATGATCATATGTTTGACGTCCAATAGCCGATGATCAAAATCTATGTGCTCTAAAAGTAAGAGGCGTCGTTAAATAAAATAAACTTTTTCCTCTGAAGAAATATGTGAGAATGACCATATGTTTGACGTCCAATAGCCGATGATGAAAATCAATGACCTCTAGAAGCGTCGTTAAATAAAACAAGTTGTTAGTGAAACACGCAGAGGCAGCAGCAGAGGCAGCAGCAGAAGCAGCGGCAATAATAGCAGCAGCAGAAGCAGCAGCAGCAGCAGCAAGACCTGACCCAGTTCAGGGCGAGCATTATGCTGATTCCCGGTCAGCCTCCTCTAAATATTGGATGTTTTGTGAATATTAATGAGGTCCAATGAAACCTGGGCAGCGGGGGGCGTCTGCGGCCGTGTTGTGGGTCTGGAAGGAGGCGGAGGAGGAGGAGGAGGAGGAGGAGGCGAGTTTGTGACGGACGCGACGCGGAGTACTCAGGTGGGGGGAGGACGAGAGTGGAGGCGGAGCGCGGACCCCGGGAAGGAGGCGGCCCGAGACAACCTGGAGTATAGGACGCCGCTACCACCACCGCCCCGTGTCCATAGCGACCCCGTAACCAAGGAGAGGTGGGTGGGGACGCGCTCTGCGGGCACGCGGAGAGAAAGAGAGAAAGGGAGTGTTTGGGTGTGGGGAGGAGGCGGAAGAGGAGGAGGAGGAGGAGGAGGAGGGCGAGCGGTCAGCATCACGTCGAGACGTCCCGGGAATGGAGCGAGTGGAGGCGGCAGAGGCAGACTATTCACACGCGCCCCCTACCAATAGCGCCCAGATGTACTGAACTGCCTATACCCCCTCCCTCCCTCCCCCCCGCCCCCGCCACCCGCCTCCCGCCCCCCACCACACCACACCATACCACCCACCCACACAGCTCCCCTCCCCAAAAAGAGGCCAGCCCCTATAGCGGCGTCCCGGGCCCCATTGTGACCGCCCGGCCGCTCGGTGGTTTTTCACCCGGGGATAGGCGGCGTCCACGCCCCGGCCCACACCTCCAGGCTCTCCGGCGTGTACCCTTTGTCTGCGGTGCCCGTCCCCCGGCCCCGGCGCGCTCCCCACCCCGGCACGTCCCCGGCCCCGGGCCCGCTCCGATCCGACCCGACGACAGTGCGTGATGGATACTCCTATTCCTCCACGGCCAGGCTAGGGAAGTAATGACTGATTCACCGCCAGCTGACCTACAAAGCTCTCTGTACTGTGAAGAGGAGGAGAAGGAGGAGGAGGAGGAGGAGGAAGTAGTGGTGGTGTTGGATGAGACCTGGGAGGATGTTTCGATGACTTGTTGTCTTTGTGTGCGCTTGATCCCCACAGAGACTCACAGGTATATGACAGACAGCGAGTATCACCAGCACCACTCACAGTCACACAGGTTTCGTGGATACGATAACGGCAGACTGCCGGCAGGTGGCGATAAGGAGCTGAAATCGCGCGGCGTCGGGCGGCGTTCCTGTGATTATAGGTAAATGCATCTGGTGGAACGGTGCATGTTCTCATGGGAGGAGGGGGGGGGGGGCGGGGGGGGGGGAGAAGCAGGTGATGGCACTCGACACCATTGTTACGGCTGCCAAACCAGGCTGCCGTTATTATTGTACATTGGCGTGACCTATATCGACACACGAACGCTGGTGTAGAATGTAAGCCTACTGCTGGACCCCGCAGCCTAGGTACCAGCGTTATTGATGTGTTTGTGTTATTTATTCATGTATCGGCTTGGTGACTGTTCAAATGGTGTTGATGACACATTCTTATTGGTTGGTTGTTGGGAGTTTTACATCCTGGCAACATCTAAGGTCATAATCAGGACAGGTTACCGACTTGTGATAGTGTGAAGTTTAGATATATAGTCATACAAATGACCGTTGATAGCAAAATACTGTGATGGGGCCCCTTTGTTGGCCGCCCGGAACTTGACCCTCTCGCGGTAGACCCCTCCAAGCAAGCAGAAGAACGAGTACGCTTGCTTCTTATACGCCTTTATTTGTTCTCCGCTCACTGCGGCATCCACGATCAAGTGACCCGTCTCTGCCCTGACAGGTCCCACATCAACTTCCTCGGAGGGGGGGAGTGGGGGAAGTTTACGCTCGCCGCTCGCAGTAGATGGCAGCCCTGTTGCGGCGCGCCCGGTGGCTACTGTACCGCCACCTAACGCAGTAAACTGTAACACTTAACAGTGACGGAGCAGTCCTTGCCGCCAACAGTATGGTAGTGGAGCTCATGTCTGGACTACTACAATAGTAAGGAGTACTATCGGATGGTAGGTGTTTTTGGACCGGTCAGGTCACCGGACATTGGTGTCACCATAGAGACTGGTGACATCATAGAGAATGTTTGTTGGGGCTTTATGCCCTTGCAACATCTAAAGTAATATCAGGGCGGTCACAGGGAATGTTTTATCAACACTATTTATGCATTTAACGAAGCTCGATATGATGTGATATAGTATCATAATACTAATTGATTTAGATCCTGAATATGTCAGAAAAAAACAATGACACAAAAGAACAGACGTTTATTAATTAAGAAAAGACATTGTGTATATTAAACAGAATTCTTAGCAGACGATTAATCAAATGTTTATATTTAGATGTCAGTGTCAAGTATGTGAGAACTTATTTGAGTATATGTATATATATATATATATATATACATATATATATATATATATATATAATGGTCTTATTAAGCATTTGTCGCTGCATGGAAGGGGATACAAATAAATTTAATAGAACCTGTTACTTTCTACTGAAGCCTATGGGTGGTCACAATTCTGATGTGAATGCCAACATTAATTTGGCATATTTTCACTTCAAATAGCTCCAAAGTTCACCATTTAAGATCAAAATTACTACAAACTAAAAAGTAAGGTAAATTCTAGTAATATTCAAACATACTATATTTATCCCTCTCCTTTTTTTTCAACAACAACAAAATTCAGAAAAACAAAACTATCAGACTATGCACCTTTAAAGCAGGCCATAATTCATAAAGCCTTTAAAGGCAAACTGGGTGAGAGTGTTGCGTTCTCTGCTCCTTGTGAGGCCATGTAAAGCCTACTGTCCTACCTGTTGTGCTTTATTTACCTGTCTGTAACTGTAAGGCTGGGGAGTGTGGGTGGGGGGTGGGGGGGGGGGGAGCAGGCCTACTGGTAGGTATCCTAATATGGGAAGCCGGTACTCTAACATGTACTGTCATGATTCCAGGTGCGACATGCCTGCCGGCACGTAGCCAAACACACGCACGCACACACACGTGGTGACTACAGCATAATCAACGTACTGTGTGTGTGTGTGTGTGCAGGACTGGTGTGGTGTCGTGGGAGATGACACGTGTACTGACAGAGTCAGACTGGCCATTTTGGAACTTTGTTGTTCAAGAGTGGTAGATTGTTTGTTTGTTGGAGGTTTACGTCCTTGGAATATCTAAGGTCATATCAGGACAAAGATTGGCAGATTCGAGTGTGGTCAATGTACCGTTTGATAATAATCAATGGCTGATCAGTCGAGGGTTAAGTGCAGTGTGCGTCAAAATATAACAGAGATATGTGTATTAAATTTGCGTATTTAATACATGTTATATATTATAATATATAAATATATATAATATGTAATATATAATGTATACCATGTATAATATATAATATATATAATACATAATATATATAATATATATAAGATATATAATATATATATAATATATAATATATAATGTAGCAAGAACGGAGGGCAAACAAGAATTAACATGGTCAGCTTCTAGTGCGACCGAGAGCCGACAGGGGCCAGATACCACACGGTTGCCTACATCTGTATACATCTGTATACATGTCATATATATGGGCTATATATGACATATGCCAATAATATGTATATTATATATATATAATGCATATATATATCATATAATATATACATATATATAATACAGATAATATATATGAGTCAGGATCACGAAAATAGGCCAATTGGGGAAAGTTGTCGGCATTGAGCATTCGATGTCGGCGTCAAACAGCATAATTATAGCTTAGCATTGACAGAGGTATTGGAAAGTCCTTAAATTTATCCTGAATGTAAAGTAGAGGAACTACAACAACCTTACTTGTTTCTAGGATAATTTAATATAAAACAAAGAAATGCACTACATTTTAAGAATTGTGATGCCGACATCTGTTAAAGTTGTCGGCGTCGAGCATTGGATGTCGGCGTCGAACGGCATAATTATAGTTTAGCATTGACAGCGGTGTTGCAAAGTCCTTAAATTTATCCAAATATGATGTAACGCTTAGGGGGTTGGTATGTAGGGCCAAGCGTTATGTGGCCTATATAGGTCTAGCGTTATGGAGTTTTCCAAGCGGGGGTGTCTAATTTTGACCAAAATAGCTTTACGTATTATTTGAAATTTCCCTTGCTTAATCAACTAAGGTACCCTTCAAATATTATGTGGCGCTTAGGGAGTGAGGGTATAGGTCCAAGCATTGTGTGGTGTATATAGGTAGGTCTAGCGCTATTGAGTGTTTCAAGGGGGGGTCTAATTTTGACAGAAATAGTGTTACACAATATTTGAATGGCCCCTGATGTATATATATATCCCACCGAACACGTGACCTGGTTGGGCAGTGTGTGGAGAACAGGGAGGTGATGTATTGAATGCACGAACAATACCCATACACATAAGTCAGTGACGCGGGAATTCCCGATGTGTTATTCCTCCCTTTTTTTTATAAAGAAGAAAAAAAAGAGGTTTACATTTAAAAGATTTTGTTTGATAGGATATGTGCTGACAGCCCTTTTCCCATCATCATCATCATGCTGTCGGTCGCGATGCGACAAAGACTGCTTTCAGTACTTGACTGTCGCTCTCCATTTAGCTCTCTGCTGTGAAAGTGATGTCCATGAGTCGGTCTTATTGTCTCTCAGCTTCAGGTTTCTCTTGATGGTATCCTTGAACCGGAGACAAGGGCGCCCTCTCTTTCTGTAACCAGAAGACAGTTGAGAGTAGAGGGTCTGCTTTGGTAGCCTGTATGATGACATCCTCATGAGGTGACCAGTCCACCGGAGATTCTTTTTGATCAGAAGATCTTCCATAGAGGGCAGCCCCGTCCGTTCGAGTATTTCCATATTTGTCACTTTGTCCTGGTGTTGTGGGTGTGGGGTTTTTGTTTGTTGTGGTGGTTTGTGGGGGTGTTGGGTGTTTTTTGTGTGGTGGTTGTTGGTTTGTGTGGGTGGGTGTTTTGTTTGTTGTTTTTTGTGTTGGGTGTTTGGGTTGTTGTTTGTTGTTTTTGGTTTGTGGTTGGTGTGTTTTTTGTGTTTTGGTTTTGTGTGGGGTCTATTTTCAGGATCTCTTCAACAGAGTGGGCAACCAGTGCACTGCCATCTGCGAATAGCAGCTCTCTCATCTGTATCTGAGTAGTCTTGGTCTTCGTTCTGAAGTGTGCGACATTGAATAGGTCAGCGCTCTGTCTGGACTGTATATAGACGCCATCCCCCATGCCTCGGAAAGCCTCATCGAGCATTGCTGATAGGAAGATGGAGAAGAGCGTGGGGGCCAGTACACATCCTTGCGTGACCCCATTGGTAACCCTGAACGATTCCGAGACTTCCCCTCCAACACTAACATTCGCCATCATTCCTGTATGTAGAGCCTCGATCATAGTTGTGAACTTCTCTGGGCATCCATACTTCCTCAGTAGCTGCCATAGCCTGGTCCTCCCAGCTGTATCGAACGCCTTAGTGAAATTCGCCCATTCACACCTCAATCGGCTAATGCAACGGAAAACAGCCAGATGTCCGTGTTGTTTGTTGCAAAGTTGCTATTGCTCTCATCTGATTCAGGCACCACCAATCTCTGACCTTTTCTTGAGAGCAGTATTTAACCTGCAGTATCAGAAAAGGTCAAGGAAGACCATTATTAAACCCGAGTTCTGTAACAACACTCCCTAACCCCCACTTCCTCCCTCCCTCCCTCCCTCCCTCCCCCCTTCCCTCCCTCCCTCCGTCCTACCCTGCCTCCTTCCCCCTCCTTCCCTCCCTCCCATCCTCTATTCATCCTTTCATCCCTCCCTCCTTCCTTCCTTCCCTCCCTCACTCCCTTCCTCCATCCACCCTTCCATCACTCCCTACCACCTTCCCTCTCTCCTTCCCTCCCCCTCCCTCCCCTTCTCTCCTTCCATCCCACCTCCACCTCCCTCCCCTTCCTACGTCCGGCCCTCCCTTCCTTCATCCATCCTTCCATCCCTCCATCCCTCCTTCCACCCCCTCCTTCCCCCACCCCCCCTCCCCCAATCCCTCGTTACAGGTGTGTCCCAAACATTCTCTCCCAACTATTTGCTTATTTATTTAATTTTTCTACAATATTTCAGATTGGCATTTCACCATGCCCAAGGCGCTGAACTGATCTATATTTAGCTTCTGAAAGCGCACCTTCCTATTGATAGATTCATTTATATTTATGTCCCAGTTAAAACATGGTTCATTGAGAGGACATGCTGCTAAGCTCTTCCCAATTCAAATTCCATGCTGATGCATAGTGGTCTTGGCGCAAGCTTTCGCAGTGTCCCCCCCCCCCCCCTTAGAAATACAGACGCACATGCTTCAGGGTTGGAAATGCTCCTTTTGTATGTGCAATTCTTAGTATAGATATACCACTTTCTTTAAAGTTGCATAGTCCGATGGTTTTGAGTTTCTTTCATTTTCTGAGATAAACATATTAGGTTGATCATTATAATCTACCTTACTTTAGTTTGAAATAACTTTTATTTTAAATGGCAAACTTTTGAGATATTTGAAGTGCAAAGGTGCTACATTAATTTAGGCAAGCTTGCCAAAACTCTAACACAATAGTCTTCTGCAGTAACAGGTGTATTCCCTTATATGTGACAACAAATGTTTAATAAGTGCACTGGTAAAATAAGTTAGCTATGTAGAATCAAATCTAGATACTTGTTATGGTTGTGAAAATTTGATGTTTTCATCGGACTATGCAGCTTTAATTGTTCACCCTTAAGAAACTGCTAATGGTGATTACTATGTTAGCTAGTCTCCAGAATCCTTGAATATATGAGTGTCGATGCCCCTCTCCCCACCCCCACTATTATTTTAAAAGAGAAAAGATTTAAGCACACACACACAGAAAAACAACACACACACACAGAAAAACAACAAAAACAACAAAAACAACAAAAACAACAAATGCGAGGAAGTCCAATGAAATCGCTGCTTACGTGTTGGCTGTTTGTGGATTCCACATAGAAAACCCAACACCCACCCACACACATAAATAACGCAAAAAAAAAAACGACGTTAGTCACCGCATTGCTCATGCTTCTAGATCCTATTAATTTTGATGACCTCAACGAAACTGACAATGGTAGCCATCACACTACTGACGCGTCTGGATCATGGATCCCGTAGGTTTCGATGGCAAACACTTGAGAGGAATATTAAGCCAAATAGTGGACCCAGGCCGGGCTGAAGGTGCCGGAAACCTGGGCAGACGCCCAGGGCGCCACATGCTAGGGGACGCTAAACATAATTTCTAGAAAGAATTTAAACAAAAATGATACTTGTAAGACTAAGAGCGCCCAAGTTCAGCTTGCCTAGGTCGCCAGCAACCCTGGGGTCAGTTATGGGTGGAGCTAATAGATTTTACTCTTGATTCTTAGTATATACATGGTTGCTTTGTTTACATAAGGAAAAGACATTACAACTACAAGTGGGGTTCCTTTAGAAATGCGGATGAAATCGCTGCTTACGTGGTGGCTGTTTATGGATTCCTCCATTGATTCCTTCCTTGAAATCGGCACGATTGTGTGGAGCCTAAATCCACAGTCACCCCGCATATTGTATTGTCTGTAGTTTGATTGCTGGGGTTTTACGTCCTAGCAACACCCATGGTTAAATCTGGCCGGATAAAGTCTTTGGTTGGTTGGTTGGTTGTTGGGGCTTTACGTCCTGGCAAGATCTAAGGTCATATCAGGACGGGTACCGACTTGTGACAGTGTGCGCTCATGGCGACTTTATAGTGCTGCCCCACTTGGGAGACCAGAGAGCCAGCACCATGACCTGATATCCCACACAGTTACATTATCCTGACACTGAGACAACCAGTCATTGCCCTATCCTATTAGTATTAATACCGAGCGCCTGGCTATGAAGCGACAAATATCAATTTTGTAAGTCATTGGTTTGACTCGACTGGATATTGAACTCCCGACCTTCCGCACGGGAGGCATGCGCTCCACCGAGTCGGCTACCGAATCCGGTGATAATAGCTAGATGAATCAGAAGTGGAGCGAGACAGATTTGACCTGCCTTAGTGCAAAGATACTCACTACCCATGATGCTCAAACCACAATAATCTCATAATAATTAAAAGTATTATTATAATAATTATAATGAGAAGAAACAGAAAGAACCTTCATATTTAATAGTATGTTGCATAACATGTTATGCCATACATAACATGCTGATACTAGTGAAACCTCTACCACTGTCACTGTCAATCATGCTATGTTTTTTTCAAATGCAGACCAATAACTGCCCAGCATTGAAAACAAGCGCGACCATCCGAGCTTATATGCTATGGACAGCATAAACATCCCATCATTTTTTTATTTTTTTTAAATGCACTGATATATCTCCTAAAAGTAGCGCCTCATGTCAAGGACTGAAACAGTTACAACTGCACCTGCCTTGCTTTTTTATTTATTTTTTAACCTGCTCAGTGGCGCCCCCTTCAATGGGTAACAGGGCACGTGACATAATCTAGGTTCGCCACTGTTTGTATGCTGTATTTTGAATACAATAACTGCATGGTCGTTTATCAATATCACATACATGTAAAACTAGCACTAGTCTGGTGGGATAGTCACGTCAAGAACTGTTCATAAGTAACACTAACAGATTGATTCACTTGTCTGAAAATGTGTCAGTTTTGACCAATGTTTTACAACTTACAAGATGATGGATTTGTATTAAAATTTCATAGTCCGATGAAGCATAATATTTTCAAAACCATAAGATCCAGCTAGATTTTAGGTGGACCCACACATGAGGAGAGGTGGCTGGATGCGGTGGCCGAATCGGTAAAGCGCAGGCTTCCCATGCGGAAGGTTGGGCATTCGAAAACCTGGCCGAGTCAAACCAATGACATAGCAAATTGATACTTGTCGCTACCTAGCCTGGTGTTCGGCATTACTGTGATAGGGCAAGGACTGGTTGGCTCAGTATAAGGATAATGTGACAGAGATATTTGGGTAATGGTGCCAGCGACCTGATCTCCCAGTGGGACAGCACTATGAAGTCGCCATGAGTGTACAATGTCACAAATCGGTACCTGTGTTGATATGACCATAGATGTTGCTCGGACATAACACACCAGTAAGCAAACAAACGTGAGGCGAGTGATGCCATTCCATGAGTGAATAACTCATTAATCGAAACACTAGCGAAATAGAGAGGGTCACTTGCACATATTCTAAAATGTGTTGTATATATGTTAGAGTGCCTGACTTTTTTCTAGGTCAGACTCCTAATCTGAAGGTCGGTGGTTCAATTCCCCGTGCCCTCACCTCTGCCAATCTGGATTTCCATCGCTGTGCATAACTTACAGTGTCATCAAAGGCCAGTTGTTCTCATACCATGTCTATGTGGTGTGGGAGGTTAAAAATCCCTTGGGTCGGTAAAAGTGTAGTCTCGGGCTTTCTATCGACAAACTGTCTAATGTTGAAAACAAGTCTATTCAGACTTATCCATAATAGGCAGTATAAATCTTCAAGAAAAAAAATATATATATATATATATATATATATATATTTATAATAGTGTCGTGATGGGGGTGATGAAAATCCGAAATTTAGAGCTTAAAGTAAGATTCGAACCCACACGTCTTGCCATTCCGGGGCTAGCGTACTAACCATTATTCTACATAGGTTCCCTGATGCAATCACCCTTTCCACGCCTACCTGTCTATGTGACTTCTTGCTTGAGAGGTTACCACCTGAAATTGTAAGTTCTTAAATGCTCCTTTAGTGTTTACAATAGATGATATTGTCATGCCGACTGCACATGCGCTGAAAACGGCATTGGCAGCAAAACAAATGAGCCCAGCTATCTACGACACACTCCGATAGACCCCGCCAGCCCACCCTCATCCCGCCTGTCGTGAGGGCGGGCTGGGACTTGTCGATGAGGGCGGGCTGGGGGACGGGATGAGGGCGGGTTGGCGACGGGATGAGGGGACGGGCTGGAGGCTGGTTCGGGAACGGGATGAGGGTGGCTTGGGGGACGGGAGGAGGGCGGGTTGGGAGCGGGATGAGGGTGGGTTGGGGGTGGGCTGAGGGTGGGTTGGGGGACGGGATGAGGGCGGGTTGGGAACGGGATGAGGGCGGGATGAGGGCGGGTTGGGGGACGGGATGACGGGACGGGCTGGAGGCTGGTTCGGGAACGGGATGAGGGTGGCTTGGGGGACGGGAGGAGGGCGGGTTGGGGGCGGGTTGGGGGTGGGATGAGGGTGGGTTGGGGGACGGGATGAGGGCGGGTTGGGGACGGGATGAGGGCGGGTTGGGGGACGGGATGACGGGACGGGCTGGAGGCTGGTTGGGGAACGGGCTCGGGTGCGGACTGTGATTCCACTCATGTCCGACAGGGCCTTCAATGTGAGGCAATTGTCACCAGGAACATGTATAATTAATTACACGATATCAAAGTAGGCCCGCTCACACGTCAATGTTAGGTTAATGGGATAGGGAAAGGACTGTTAGCTCAGTGTCAGGATAATGTGACTGAGTTGGATATCGGGTCATGGTGCCGGCAGCCTGATTTCCCAGTAGGGCAGCACTATAAAGTTGCCATGAGTGCGCACTGTCACAAGTCGGTACCTGTCGTGATTTGACCTTAGATGTTGCCAGGACGTAAAACTCAAACAATGTCAGTGTTGAGTGGCGTAATGTTACTCATGAGATAGTGTCCGAGGGTGTTGATTAGAATGGACTTAATATTAATTTTAATATTACCATGGAAGTCATATTCTACTAATTTCTAGGTTTACGAGCTTCCTGCTAGTCAGGGGGGGGGGGGTAGATTGTAATGCGGGGGTGTTTTGCGGGGGGGGGGGTTCATAATGGGTTTAAAAAAAATAGATGTCTGCTGGGCATGATTATGCAAATGTTTGCCTCACCTCCATTTCGTGTTATTTGCGAAGACTAGATCATATTAGATAAGAGGTTATTGTGAGCGTCTTAAATGAATCAACATAACTCACCACCAGCATTAGAACGTTACCAGCAAACGTGGGGCCCAACATGGCGCATTGTTGCATAAATAGGCAATGCGCATCGATTACACATTAAATTAAAGTGCGTGGATCATAGCAATCTGCAAGACGCGCCCGACACGGGCGGGCTGGAGGCGGGGTGGAGGCGGGCTGGGGACGGGCTGGGGGCCGGTTGGAGACGGGATGAAGGCGGTTTGGAGACGGATGAGGGCGGGTGGGGGACGGGATGAAGCGGGTGGGGGACGGGGCTGGGTGCGGGTGAGGACGGGCTGGTGGGGCGGGTTGGAGATGGATGAGGGTGGTTGGGGACGGGATGAGGCGGTTTGGGGGACGGGATGAGGGCGGGTTGGAGATGGATGAGGCCGGTTGGGGGCGGAGGAGGCGGATTGGGGGACGGGATGAGGGTTGGTTGGGGGGATGGGATGAGGGAGGGTTGGGGCGGGTAGGGGGACGGATGGGGCGGGTTGGGACGGGAATGAGGACGGGTTGGGGGACGGGATGAGGCGGGATGAGGCGGGTGGGGACAGGATGAGGGGAGGCTGTGGGGACGGGATGAGGGCTGTTTGGCCTGAAATTGAGGGGACGGGCCTTGGAGGCTGGTTGAGGAATGGGATGAGGGTGGCTTTGGGACGGGATGAGGGCGGTTGGGGACGGGATGAGGGCGGGCTGGGGCGGGATGAGGGCGGTTGGGGGACAGGATGAGAGCGGCTGGGGGCCTGGATGAGGGCGTTTCTGGCGACGGATGGGGGTACGGTCTGGAGGCTGGTTGGGGAACGGGATGAGGGTGGCTTGGGGGACGGGATGAGGGCGGGTTGGGGGTGGGATGAGGGCGGGTTGGGGGCGGGATGAGGGCGGGTTGGGGGACGGGATGAGGGCGGGTTGGGGGCGGGATGAGGGCGGGTTGGGGGCGGGATGAGGGCGGGTTGGGGGACGGGATGACGGGACGGGCTGGAGGCCGGTTGGGGAACGGGCTCGGGTGAGGACGGGCTGGAGGCATGCTCGGGGGCGGACTGGGGTTCGGCCTGGGGTGGGCTGGGGGCGGGCTGGGAACGGGCTGGGGTTCGACCTAGAGGCGGGCTCGGGGACGGGCTAGAGGCAGGGGCGGCACAGTTGCCTCTACGATTACTGCACATGTTCACAATGGCGTCTGGCTGTTGTCTGTACCACACATGCGCAGTGCCGCTCACACCGCTGCGTGGCTTCCACACATGCTTTGCGCACGGGCCTGGGGCTGTGTGTGTGTGTGTGTGTGTGTGTGTGTGTGTGTGTGTGTCGGGGTTGATGGTGGGTGGGGGTTTTCCGGCCTGCATGCTAGAAAACTAATGTTCCTAAATATAGTCAGCTGCAAATTCGCCATCGCCTTTAATCATGATTTAGGTGGCGCCCCCTGTCGTGTGTTCCACGGTGAACTAGGTGCGTGACTTGTGTTAGTAGCTCCGATAGACCTCCCCCCCCCCCCCACCCGCACCTCACCCCACAACCCCTCACCCTTTCCCCACACACACGCACACTCACACACACACACACACCATGTACGAATAGCGAGTTCTTGATTCCACTCAGTTCTGACACAGTTGTATTCAGAACCCCCCCCCCCCTCCCCCCTGGCTATCTATGACTCCTTCTTCGGAGAATCTGCTGATCACATTCATCCAAATTAGCATGCGGGCTATTAAGTATTATAAACCGGCAGCGCGTGAAGATGCCCTGATTTTGTCGTGTGATGTAAGTTGATCTGATTTAGCGTGGTTTTAACAGATATATTTATATAGCACGGTAACTTGGCTGGTACTGGTGTGAGTGGGTGCTAACTGCACGTCTGTTTTAACCGATTGTTGACGGAGTTTACGCGTTTGTTCGCTGGGACGGCGGGACTGGCTGCGAGGACCTCGGAATAGGATCGATGAGAAGCGGGGGGACTCAATGGTCTCCTCGCACGCAACAATCTCGTCTGCTGCCGTCCCCAGCCCCGCCATTCCGCCCCACTACCGCCGTTCCACCATGCACTCGCCTACACCCCTCCACTCTCACTCTCCCCACCCTCATCCAGCTTCCATCCTCTACATATACTTACCAACCCACCCACCAAGAAAATATAACACCAACAAACGCCAGCGCCAGAACTATCTAAACTCAAATTTGTATACCCCCCGCCCGCCCCTTCACGATCTGATCCTTTCTCCTGCGCCACCACTTGCACCCTCACCTTATTTTCAAGCTACTGGTGGCTAATAATATGGATACAATGTATCGGGTGGGATGTATTCTGTTCTCCCAGCGGAGTCTCTCAGTCCTAGTCCTACATCAATAGCTACCTAGCTAGCTAGCTAACTGGTTCCCTCGGCGCCCACACACACACACACACACACACACACACACACACACACACACACACACACACACAACCGCGCATGTGCCTCACCCATCCAACCCTGCCCCAGAAACACGCACTACGGCACAAAAGCTCGGCGCAGGCATATTTAAGTGTAATGCGTGCGTAGTAATACATTAACTGGCGGCCAGGAGAGCGCGTGCGTTGACTTGAACTTGAAGGTCAGGCCGAATAGGCGTTCCTAGTTCTAGTCGTGTGAGCGCGAACCCCCCTCGTGTCGGTTTGTGGAACTGAGTCGAGGACTGTTGGTACGGAGGGAGGGAGACGCTGAATTGATGCTAGTTCCTGCGCGTAGTGATTCGGTACGGGTCCGCTGTACGCTTGCGTCATTTGTCTGTGTATTTATGAGTACTGACTGTTTGAGTGTTGTGAATGGGTCGAACATTGGGATGTCTAATATTACGCGTGCATGTGTGTGTAATTTTTTAAATATGTTTTTTTGTTATTGAGGCTGTATTTATACTGTCCATAGCATATAAGGCCGGGTACACAGGCTTGTTTTCAATGCTGGCCAGTTGTAGTGTTGGTGTTATCTTACTGCACAGTAGCTGCTGATAAGGTATTTGATTGCCTGCATTTCAGTAGCAGATAGATAATTGGTTGGTATGGTTAGTAGCCTATGTTATTTTTTTTGAATTTTCTTGGCATATATGTATTTTTTGTTCTCTTATTACTGACTAGCCTACTCCTATTTACATATCATAGGCTTGTACGTAGCTGTGTGGTGTTATCTGGCTACTTTTGGCATGGTTACCTTCCATTGGGTGTCCCGCTGGTGGGCCATAACATATCACATGCCCCTTTGCAGTGCAGCTTAGTGGGGATTTCCTAGCCTTATTTTGCACAGCTATTCTTTGTAAGTTTTTAGGTCAGGAATTTGTCTTCCTTTACCGTTTGGGCATTCCACACCTTGCCAGCCGTTTCCAGCATGCTTCTCTCATGAGCTTTTATTTGTCTTCTGGTCTGCTTTAGTAGTGGTGCATTATTTGATCTAGTAGCTCTTTGTGGTTTTGTTAGGAGTTTTTTGTTTTGACTATAGCTATATGCTAATGTTTTCAAATGAATTATTCTCCTATTTTCTAGTAATTTCACTTCTTTTTTTTGTGTATGTCATAGGTGGGGTGCAGCTTGTCTACTCTTAGACAGATTTTTAGGGCTCTGTTCTGCAGTATTTGCAGTTTTTTTAGTAGTTCTTTTCTCGCACCCATGTAGTTTACGTTTCCATAGTCAAAATAAGGGAGCACCATGCCCTTGAAGATTTTTATTGACATTTCTTGTGTCATGTAGTTAGTCTCTTAGCTTTGCAAATAGCCACAGTTTGTGGTTTACTTTTTGGATCATTTTATTTCTACATAGGTTGTAGTTTAGTTGGCTGTCCAACTCAAGGCCTAGGTATTTGTAATGGTCTACATTTTGTAATGTTAACCAGACGGGATGGCCGAATGAGTTAGAGCATCCGTCTCCCGTGCTGGTAGATCGTGGGTTCGAATCCTGGTCGAGTCAAACCAATGACTTAAAAATTAATACTTTTCGCTATTTTGGTTTCCTAACTTACAGTGTAGTTTTCTTTCTGGCATTTTTTGATGTGAGAAGAGTACTGTTTTTTTTTTGCTTGTGTTGATGATTATTTTGTTGCACTCACACCACTCATCTAGTTTTAGTAGGAGTTTATTTAGTTTAGTTATTACCTCCTCTTCTGTGGTGCCATTTGCGTATATGACTGTCATCTGCATATAGTTCATTCAGTTTCCAACCATTTTTCAAGATCATTTATATAGATTATAAAGAGTAGTGGCCCTAATACTGACCCTTGGGGTACACCACATGTGACAGGTTGGTTGTCTGATGGTGTATTGTTTATTTTTGTTTTCTGTTGCCTGTTGCTCAGGTAGCATTTTATCCAATCCATGGCGTTGGATTTTATGCCCGTGGTTTTTAGTTTTTCCAGTAGTATTTTATGGTCTACTGTGTCAAATGCTTTGCTGAAGCCACTGAAGGCTGCTCCAACTAATTGTTTTCGGTTCATTGATGCCAGTATCTCATTTGTTAGGTTAGCTATTGTTTTTTTATGTGAAGCGCAGTTTCCTGAAGCCCCCTTGTCTTTCATTTAGTATATCCGTTTTTTCCAGGTGTTCATTTATGTGTCTATGTAACACTTTTTCAATGAGCTTGCATGAGGTTTGAAGAATTGATATTGGCCTGTAGTTTCCAATGTTTTGTTTGTCTCCACTTTTATGAATGGGTGTGATGGTTGCCATTTTCCAGGCTGAGATAAAACACCCCTGATCAAAGGAGATGTTGAATAGGTATACTATAGTGGCCGGGATAGCTGGGAGTGCCTCTTTCAGTATTTTGGTTGGTATTTCATCTATTCCACGTAATAACTTAAACTAAGATTCCATTTGATATATATGTATGTGGTATTGTATACAAATGTGTACACGATATATAGCGACTTTTCGCTGTTTGTATTGGAGATGGCACACCAGGTTCACATTTGCACTGGATCGCTACATGGAATGATCCAGTGCGAATATAAACTAAGTGCCGTATGGAGCGATCCAGGGTGAATGTGAACCGAGTAGGCCATTTTGAGCGATGCAGTGTGAATGTGAACTGAGCGTGTCATTTGGAATTGGAGCAATTCAGTGTGAATGCGAACCGAGTGCCTTTTGGAGCAATCCACTGTGAATGCGAACCGAGATACTTGTCGCTTGGCATTAATAGAATAGGGCAAGGACTTGTTATCTCAGTGTTAGGATAATGTGACTGAGTGGGATATTGGGTGATGATGCCAACAGCCTGATTTCCCAATGGGTCAGCACTATAAAGTCGCCATGAGTGTGCACTGTCACAAGTCGGTACCCGTCCTGATATGCCCTTAGATGTTGCCAGGACGTTAAACTCCAACAGCCAACCAACTAGCAAATTACAGTGCTCAGGTACAGGCTACGTTAATTTACCAGTCTCATGATCTCCCTCCCCGACCCACTCTCCCCAACATAATAAGATATAAGTATTATAATAACATAACAAGGATACATTCATTCAATAAGATATAAATATCCTGGTTTTATCATTTGTGGCACACCGTGCATGGAGGTGTCACAATCAGTAACAAAATCTTACACAAATATTCTCTGTGGTGGGTGGCGTTCTCTGTGGCGGAGTGGTTAGAGTGTCTGACTTTTTTCTAGTCTAGGTCAGACTCCTAATCTGAGGGTCGGCGGTTCGATTCCCCGTGCCCCCAGCTCTGCCAATTTGGATTTCCACCGCTGTGTTTAACTTACAGCGTCATCAAAGGCCGGTTGCTCTCATACCATGTCTATGTGGTGTGGGAGGTTAAAAATTCCTTGGGTCGGTAAAAGTGTAGGCTCGGGCTTTTTATCGACCAGCAGTGGAGTGGGGAAGACCAGTCATCTGTGATTGGGATTTCCCCTGCTTGGGACAACTAATGTACCAACAACAACAAAAGTGAGAGACAAATAAGTGTTCACACTTCCTGTCTACCATTCGCTATATAATTAATTTAAAGCTGCAAAGTCCGATGAAAGCATCACATTTTCAATCCAAACACTGACCTAGATTTGATTCTTCATATCTAACTTCGATACTGATGCACTTATTAAGCATTTGCAGCCAAATATAATGGAACACTAAGTCATCATCAATAAAACATGTTACTGCAGAATCCTATGGTGTAAGAGTTTCGGTGTATTTGCGCAAATTAATTTGGCATGTTTGCACTTCAAATATCTCAAAAGTTAGTCATTTAAAATAAAGGTTATTTTTAATTTAAACTAAAGTAAAAGATAAGTTACAAGGATCAACCTAATAATATATTTATCTCAGAAAATGACAAAAACTCAAAACGATCGGACTATACGACTTTATCTACTACTAGACAAAGATATTTGTTTTTAATAACTATAACTGTTATTATAATATCTGAATATTCACACTCATTGTGTGAGTTCTAATGGTAATTATTAAGCGCCCAGTGGTGTTACACTTACAGCCGTCTAGGCTGGTGTGCATGCTGAGGACGTCACCTTTTGTGAATGACAAATCTAGGTCATGGCGATTATTCACAAAGCACTCTGAGTGCCCCCGGCAGACCCCCACCCCCACCCCCACCCCCACCCACCCCCACACCCATCCTCTCACAAACGCTATTCTCCACCTCTCTCGCGCGCTCTGCCCTCCCTCACCTCTCTACCATTTTCTCCCTCTCTCCCCTCTCTTTTTCTCCCTCTCCTTCCCTCGCCCATTTCTCCCCCTCTCTCTTTCTCTCTCTCATTCCCTCGCCCCTTCCTACTCCTCTCTCTTTCCCTATGCAATGCCATCCAGGACTATTGTATTCCAACCCTAAACAGACTGATTTAACCCGAGGCAGTGACAGTTCTATGTACACCAAGTTGACCAAGTCAAAGTAAGTATATATATATATATATTATATAATATATATAAAAATTATATATATATATATATATATATGTATGTGGTGTGTGTGTTGATGTATAAGTATTATATTATGCGAGTGTAAAAGTACGAAGGGAATTGTTTCCATTATATATTATATTATTATATTATTTGATTACCATTGTTATTCTCCGTAAGACTCCGCACTTGACCGATGGCGCCACCTGCGCCCACCTCCCCTCCATCGCGTGTCGACAAGTGTCAGTGGGTTCTATATATACAATATATATATATATATCATCATCATCATGCTGTCGGTCGCAATGCGACAAAGACTGCTTTTATTTCTTAACCGCCGCTATTTTGTGCGCTTGTGCATTTCATAAAAGCTGCTTGCAAAGTGTTGAAGTGCTGCTGTATATATACATACATAATGTGTATACATTTATGTATATATATATATATGTATATATATATATACATAATGTGTACAAATATACGTATATATATATATATATATAATGGATTATGAGAATATAAATAAGGATACTATTTCTCCATTTTCTAGCACTAGCAGTTAGGTGTCTATATTTTAACTCAGCAGTAATGATACACTGACTCTATAACCACGAGGTCTGCAAACGGCCACGGCGGCGCCACCTGCGAGTGGTAGGCCCTACTTGGAACAGCCATAGCAGCTAACATTCAGTAGATTTATGTTATATATACATACTTATGTGTAAATTCTCACTACGCTAAGACGAAGGAGACAGAAAAATCCAGGTGTGGAGGAAGTAATTTATTTTGAGGCTCTGAGTCTGATCGAGCAATTAGGGCTCTACCATATCATAATAAGTGCTAAAAAGTTTGGGAATGAGTTGAACTTGAGAATCACGCGACCGTGATATCAGTAAAAGAACAATAAGTCCTATATTTAAAGTAATATTTTGTTCATTACTAGTGCTGCTACCCGGTGTCAACTTTAATGGACACTATTGGTGCGTTGACGTGCTTGAGGTGTTTGAGCTTCCTGTTTCGATAATATTCAGGCATTTGGTTATATTTCTTTAACGCACCCCAAAATGGGTAACATTGACACAAAATTCACAGTGTAGGAAATTAGCTAATTGAATATACAAGACATTATATTGAAATTGATCGGTATGCATAGTTTTCAATGAGTTAATTCCATGGCATGTTTAAAGTTGTGAAAGGAAGGAAAGGTTGGTTGGTTGTTGGAGTTTTACATCCTGGCAACATCTAAGGTCATATCTGGATGGGTAGCGACTCGGGACAGTGCACACTCGTGGTGACTGTCTTTATTGTTCTGCACCACTGGGAAATCAGGCCGCCGCCACATTGACCCAATATCCCACTCAGTCACATTATCCTGACACTGAGCTAACCAGTCCTTGCCCTATCCTATTAATGCCGAGTGCCAGGCTAGGAAGCGACAAGTATCAATTTGATAAATCATTGGTTTGACTAGCCGGGAACCGAACTCCCAACCTTCTGCATGCGAAGCCCACGCTCTACCGATTCCTGCTACCGCACACGGTATGAAAGGAAGAAGAGCATCAATCAGCCAATGCTATTGTAATAACGTCATCCAATATTTAGGTTGGATAACACCAGCGCCAGATGCGAGGTGAAACTGAAAGCACAAATATCAGGATGCCAATAAATATTGTTTCATGCTTTGACCATATTCTGCATCCAGGTAAGCTTATTGGTTGATGGCATTGAAAGGATTGAAGCATCGATTGCGACTTTACGCCATAGCACTATCTGAGGTTATGTTGGGACCAGACCGACTTATATTTGTACATAGTGTACACTCATGATGGTCATATAGTGCTGTCCCCGTGAGATACCAGATTGCTGGCGCCGTGGTCTGGTATGCCATTCAGTCGCATTATTCTTACACTAGGCCAACCAGTCCCTGCCCTAGCGTACTTATTTGATATGCAAATTGTCATAATGAGACAGTGGTGATATTAGCTATTTTTTTATTTGGGGATTTATTCGGTTGTAGGATCGAACTCACTGTCGTATGGTGGGGAGAAGCCGTACCGCTAGGACACACTGTCCGGTTGTTTAATGATTGGGAGTAGAACACGATAGCTACCTGTAGACAAACTAAAACGAACATTTTCGTTGCAGTGTGTCGCTGTGTTCATCTATAAATAGAGCCGTCGGGAGGACCCTTATTGAATCATGCACGCGCGTGCTCAGCGCGCAACCTGTCGTTACCATGGTAACCCACCAAAGGAGATTCAGGCGGTGATTCTTTCCAGGCGCGGTGGCCGAATCGGTAGAGCGCGGGCCTCGCGTGCGGGAGATCGGGAGTTCGGTTCCCGGTCAAGTCAAGCCAATGACTTATCAAATTGATACTTGTCGCTTCCTAGCCTGGCGCTTGGCATTAATAGGATAGGGAACGGACTGGTTAGCTCAGTGTCAGGATAATGTGACTGACTGGGATATCAGATCATGGTGCCAGTGGCCTGATTTCCCATTGGGGCCACACTATAAAGTAACCATGAGTGTGCAATGTCACAGGTTGATACCTGTCCTGATATGACCTTAGATGTTGCCAGGATGTAAAACTCCAATGACCAACAAACATATATATATATTTAAAGAGAGCATTTCTGCCAAGTTTTGTTTATTGGAGTTTGACATCTTAGCAACATCTAAGGGTTTGCATAGTGAGATGTAAGTTAGTATGAATGGTGGGTATATAATAAAATTAATATGGTCGATAAGATTAAGATTACCCGGAGTACATTTATTTACTTCTATCAGATCACACTTCAAATGAAAAGAAAGAACGAGAGAGAGAGAGAGGGGAGAGCGCACGCGAAAGAGAGAGAGAGAGAGAGAGGAGAGACAGACATACAGGCAGGGGGAGAGGGAGAGAGAGAGGCATAAACATGCAAAATTGCAAACATGCAAATTTCAAAACCTGGACCCATGAAATAGGTCAAAAGTAGGCCTGTATTCAAAGCAGTCACTACCCTGTTTGGGGCCACCTACTATCTTGATATTTTTCGAGGTTACTAATATATTACATTTAATATCTATATTATCTATCGAGAGAGCGTATTATTATTAAGGACTTATTCGAGTATAAATAATGGAAGGGTCATTATTCTATATATTCTTCCCATCCCGGCTGAGTTAAACCGTTGACTTAGAAAATGTATACATATCACTAGGCCTATTGGTATCAATAGGATAGGGTAAGGTCTGGTTTGCTCAGTAGCAGGACATATGACTCAGTGGGATGGCAAGTCATGGTGCTGGCAGCCCGGTGTTCCAGTGGGGCAACACTATAAAGTTTCCATGAATGTGCACTCTCACAAATCGGTGCCTGTCCTAACCTTAAATGTTGCTAGGACTTAAAAACTCCAACAAACAAGCAAACCTACCCAAACTGGTGGCACGACCATGGTATTCCATTAAACTGACCTCTCGTGAACAACGACGTCATTTGCTGCAAAAAAATACACAAACACTCTTTATAGGTAAAGTGTGACCCTACCTCAACCACCACCACAATTTCCCCTTAATGGGTTCCTTGATAGGGTGCCCCATTGCCCGCTTAATTAATTGTCTTGGCTTTCGAGGGATTGGAGGCTTATGTGGACAGCTATCACAGGCCTGCTCACAATGAGCAAATATGTAGCCTTTTCAGACAGACTGTAATATTCATTTTTGTTTCTGTATGTTTGCATGAAAATGAAGCCAGAAATGAACTAATCACATCCACATAATTCAGACTCAAATTTCCAATGTAACTGATGAGACATGGCGCTTTGATTCATTTCAGAAGGCCTCGAAGAAGGCGGGTGGTAAGAAGAAGCCGAAACCGTGGACCATTAAGAAGGAAGACGAGGAGGATGATCTGTTGGTGGAGGACCTGAAGGTGGGGCTGCAGGCCAGCATCGACTTGCTGCAGAGTACTCGACGACGGAAGCGCCAGGCCACACGCAGCACAGCACCCTCACCCATCATCCCCACACTGCGTCTAACACGACGCACAGCAGCCTGGTTCAGTGCCGATGTATCAACAACAACACTGCCAGCATTGGATGTCATAGACACCCCATGCAAGCAGGTATTGGGAGAGGAACGGATATCAGTAGAGACCAGTGAGACGCCTGCGCCATGCTGTGAGGCATTGCAATCGATTGAGGATACAGCCGAGATTTGTGCAGGCAATGCAGCTGCGGCATCGGCTGAGGAGAGGAAGTCTTCTCTGGGACTGCCTGAGCAGGAAAAGGAGACAAGCGGTCAATTCCTAGCGTCTCCAATTCCTGCGCGAAAAAAGCGTGGTCGAGGCAGGCCAAGAAAAATCTTCCCTGCTTTACCTCAAGATATTAACAGTGCAACACCGCCACAGAGTATTTGCATACCACCTGAAAGCGCAGACTTGGGTGATGAAGTGGCAATACCCCAAGAACCCATCAGTTATGAAAAGGAAAAACATGATTTAAATGAAACTTTGTCCATTCCACCACAAAAACGACGGAAGAAAGGCCGGCAAAAGAAGACAAAATCAGCAGTTGTGAAAAAGATTCAATCACGCTGTGACTCTCATATTGTGCCTAATCTCAAGGAGTCTGTGGTTTCAAGTCCGGCTGTCTCTCTTTTGACAAGCCCAAGCTCTGTCTTGTCAAGACCTCACCTCCCTGTGAAACCTGATGCGATCAATTCTGTGCAGATTCCTGTGGACAACCCATTGTGTATTCCAGAAGGCTCTCTTTTACAAACATTAGAAGCAAAGCGTTGTAGAGGGAGGCCAAAGAAAAGGACGCTGCGGTCACATAATGGCAGTAACTCACAATTCTCGAAAGAAACCAAAAACCTGGTGTTAAAGCCATTAGATTTACAACTGAGAAACACGGGAGTTAATGATGCAAACTATGGTTTAGTTGCATCTGAAACACGCATTCAAGATGTAGGTACCGCAAATCTGGAAACTAACTGTAGCATTGAGAATGAACAGACACACGAAGAGGAAACGTGTGTAATACCTGGAAATGTTTACAGCAGCTTTGAGGAGAATGTCAATGACAATTCTACAGGTTGCAATACAATCACGAAGGCTGAGATTGTTGATGATGTAACTGTCCCAAATCAAATACACCCCAGTAAGGATTTACCTCATTGTGAATTGGAGAATGCTGAAGAGCATTCCTCTTCCAAATGTCAGGATCTAGCGGAGGCAGACATAAAAAAATTACCTGCTAGCAGTTTTATCAAGATATCTATTCAACCAAGTGAGGATGATTCACTTATAACTAAATCTGAGAGTGAAGTGTCTCGTGATCATAATGTTGCATTGTCTGCTGAAGAGACAGTGGCCGTTACTTCACCTATAGTCCAACCCCAGATAGATGAAGTAACTGGTACCCTGCAGGACAGTAACCAGCAAGAAAACCCTGTATGCAATGTGTCACTTACCGATCACTGCAATGCGAGTGATATGGATGATGTGAGTGATTCAACCAAGCATGGAGACCCTTCAGAAAGCAGCGTTACACTCCAAGAAGCTGACAGTGAAGTCCCTGATCGTGCTAAAGATACATTGCCTATAGGCGATGATCCCTCAACAGAGTCTGCACTGACCGAGACTGAGAATGACAGCAATAAACCAAGTGAGGATCTTAGTAAGAATCCAACAGCAACAACTTCAGATGATGAAGGTAGCCAACCGGGGTGTCAGCAGGTAGACAAAACTGAGGATGAATCTCAGGCCGCTGAGCCTCACGTGAAGGGCGTAGATGTGGCTGAGATGCTCACTGAGCATAAAGATTGTGTTGAAATGAAGGAGAGTTACTGTGGGAAAGGGAGTTTGGAGGAAGCAAGTAGCCTTACAAAAGGAGAGTCTCTTAGTTTGTCAAATTCAACTTCCGAAATGAATGTGTCTTCGCAACCTCGATTAGAGGGCACTATGTCCCCAACACAAACAGATTTGCCAAACACAAATCTGGATGTGTTGTCAGAGGATATGTTTGATGAGTTGGAGCATGTGGATTTAAAACACATCGAAATGCCACATGAGAAAGCTGCCAACAAAGTCACTGAAACCTTAGAGGATCCACTTCTTAAAGCATCTAAGTCAATTGGGGAGATTATAGATGAATTAGAACAGGCCGATGATCTTCAAGTGGCCGCCAATAAAGAAAAGGCAAATCCTACAAATCTGCTTGATAATGTGCAGGTTTGTTCGAAGTATGTCAGTGACACCATGAACATGTGTTCCTCGAATCCTTCTGATGGTATAAAGAATGACTCGATTGAGGTTTCATTGGATGGTGAACCTCAAAGTAAGCCATCGCTTACTGGATTTAAAACGGAGATTAAGAAACAACTACAACAGAAGTTGCCTCAGCAAACTCCAGTTTCATCCACTGCTGGTTTTGCACCGATGATGCAGGGTGATGCACAGGGGCAGCAGGATAACGCACAAGACGATACTTCTACATTTCAAGGCAGCAATACAATGTACCCGCCCGCTCCGCCACATGCATACTCAACACACCCGCATTCATACCCGCAGCAGGTTATGCATACAGCAGACCAAATGGGAAATTCATTAGTCAACACTATGCCACATTCCTTTAATGATCCTTCAGTTCAAACGTCTGCTAATCAGATGCCTGGAGCCTTGCAAGATGGCCAAAGCACATCGTCCACATTACCACTTCATCATAGTTATCCACACACGGAACGTCCATCAGCAGAAAGCAGCATGCCTCATCATAACTTGCTGAATAATGTCACACAGCCAGATTCAGATCAGAATCCTGCAGCTTCATCGTCATTACCATTACAACAGTTGCCAGGAGCCCAGTCCTCAGGCATGTATGCTGGTTCCAGTGCTTCCAATGCTCATGCCATTCCAGGCAGCTCTCAAGCTGATACTCAAGGGCATCATCAGCATGCACACCATGGACCTTCTGGTCCACAAGCTAATAGATGGACATTACCACCTAATGGCACTGCCCAACACCGCCATATTGGCATGGGGCATCATGTCTCCCCAATGACAGATGGACATGGAGGTTTCACTGAACCGGAGCATTCGATGTTCCTACCTCGACATCCAGCTATGATGAATAGACCAACTATGGATGTGCCTAGACAATTAGCAGGACTTCCAGGCTCTGATCTTGCAAGTTATCGACCATCATTTATGCCAACATCTACACATCACAACAGGCCCTATGGCGCTCCTGGGGTTTACCCGGGTCATCATCACATGCCTGGGCCCCATCTCGATTTGCGGTCATCAAACAGTCGGTTTGAGGGTCATCGAAGTATGACTCACGGTCCACATGGGCCACTAGCAGCTCCTGATCTGTGCAATCCAAGTATGGGTTTCAGGCACAACACTGGAGTCCATGTTGCGCAACAGGTACCAATACCCTCTCCTGATCGAAGAACACCGACTAAGCAAGTTCCACTGATGGAGAAGCTTGCGGGCGACGATGGTGCTGTGCACAAAGTATCTCCTAAAGGTGGTGCTGCTCCAGCAGGATTGCCTACGTGTGGGAATCATCCAGGTAGCACGTCTTCAGATGCGAAATATCCTGGTCAGCCGTCACTAAGTGGAAACACTCCGGATGAACTCCTGCCACATGGAATGCATCAAGGTGGCATTCTGCAAGGTGGGATGCCTTTGCATGGAATGCCCGTAGATGGGTTTTCCCCGTGTGAGCGGCTCCAGGATGGCATACCGCTGACTGGAAACGCTGCAGGTGGGATCCCTGCTCATGAGATGCCTACTAGCGACATGACCCCACCTAAAATGCCCCAAGATCATTTTCTAGATTCTGACAATAGTCAGGACTTAATAGACAGACTCCGAAATAACATTACGGAGGACATCACCACCTGCAATTGTCCCGGTAGTAAGTATCTGTGCATATGCCATTCAGTACTTGGACGGGTTTAAGAGTATGCAGTGTATTCATAGATTGGGTTGGAACCTTTGGTTAAGTTTGGCTTGGCCGAGGGTTCAGTCTGGTTTAGTTGTCGATACCATACCATGTTCTATTATTAATGTTTGGGTTATGTAATGTGAGGTTTTCGGATAGTATACTATACTAATCACATTCCTCGAAGGTGGTGCTTCGGAGTGTAGCATTAAATGAGCTTTAAGCCATTAGGCCAAATCAAAATAAAAGTTGGTAATTGTCCTTTTGATCACACAAATCAGGGTCGGCGGGGTGGGGTTTGTTGCGGGTTTTCTTTTAAATATTGGGTCACCGTAGACTGATAAAAGGGTTACATGTCATTCATGTACACATCACAATGCTTTCAGCCAAGCAATGAACACTGTATTCTCATTTTGAAATTTATTATATCATACAGTTCTAGAAGTTTCAATTTTGTCAATCAAAATCAGGGGCGATCAATTTTTTCAGGCACGGGCGATGATGATCAGCAATTAAAAAAAATAATTTGGCCTTAAGAGCGAATTTGATTTCATGACTATCGTTTTGCTGGAGGCTTGTGAAGAAGTATTTTTCTTTTTTCTCTTATCTCATTCTTTATCCACCATTCACATCAATGCTTTGCTTTGTATTTTCTTGTAACTTTCCATCTATATTGTTATGGCTTTGTTTTGTGTGTAGCAGCATTCGTCATTTCGAACTGAAAGACCAATGCATCACCACTGACAACATGTTGTTCATAGAACTAAAACCACTTGAATAAAACAAACAAAACAAAGAATTCTTAAATAAATAATGTGGATGTAAGTAGTTTTAAGATTTAGAATTACAACTTTTCTCTTCTTTTTTATTAAATATTTAAAACCACCTTGGGTTTTTTTCTTCGTGTTTTATTTTACTTGTAATTGTAGTTTTTTTTGGTACTGATTAAGTCCATTGGATTTAATATTGCCATTAAGGTAATTTGTGTTTGTTGTCAACCAGCTATCCGAGATGAGATGATTGAGGGCCCGTACTACACTCACCTGGGGTCGGCCAGGGACATGATGGCGATGCGGATGCTGATGGAGAAGCAATCAGGACTGACAGGAAATGCAGTGCGCTTAGAAAAAGTAGTTTACACCGGTAAAGAGGGCAAGGGCTCGCAAGGATGTCCCATTGCAAAATGGGTAAGTCACCACTTTACATGATTTTTTGGGGGGGTGATTTTGTTATCATTTTATTCAGTGAATAAAGGTATTTTTTCTGCGCCGAGGCACCGGACTTCCAGCCATATTATGTTACATTCATTCACATTATAATAGTCTAAAACCAACAAGAGTTTGATACAAAGACAGAAAGAAGAATAGAATTGAGAGATAACAGGTTGTACATCATATATTGTCAGTGTCAAAGCTGCATAATCCGATGAAAGCATAAAATTCTCTTCAATTAAAAAAAGAAGAAAATCCCCAGTTAATTCGATTTGATCCTACATATCCAACTTAGAATACTGGTGCACTCATTAAGCATCAATTTTAGATTGGTGGTCTTTGCTATGCTCGAAAGTAGATAAACAAAAAACAATGTCTAGCATTTAAGTGTGGACAAGAGACATTTCAAATATCTCTAAGGTTATTCCTCTAAAGGAAGAGTTAGTTTAAATTAATGTAATGTAGATCATAGCAATCAATCTAATATGTTTATCTTTAACAAATAATGTGGCAGGAACTCAAAACTCAATTCACTGACACTCACACACGTTCTGCGCGAATGTGTCGATTTCATGCCTTGCAGCTGGTAGAGTGTGAGCCTCGTGTCCGGAAGGTCGGGAGTTCGGTTCCCGGTCGAGTCAAACCGATGGCTTAGATAATTGATACTTGTCGATTCCTATCCTGGTATTAATAGGATAGGGCAAGGACTGGTTAGCTCAGTATCAGGATAATGTGACTGAGTGGGATATCGGGTCATGATGTCAAGTTACTAGCGGCACTCTCTAGGGAGCAAATAGAGGTCTCACACCGACAAGAACACATCAAGACAGGCGCAAACTATTTGTCCCTGCAGTGGCTGGTCAGGAGATCTTGGGAGTTCCATTCATCACCGCCCTTAATGCTGCCACGGTAACATGGTTTTCTGTAAAGGTTTGGTCCCTTAGCCTTTGGTTCTATCAAGAACCTGTACCACAAGGCAGTGGTTTACAACTTTGCAAGGCAGGGGCCTCAACCCCCTGAGGTATTTTAGCACCTAAGATATCAGAGGTACTGCAATACACACATACCCTAAGTAATAATACAGTAAAACCTCTCTAAATCGACAGACCATGGGACCGACCATTAGAATGGTATTGTCTGGGTGATCGTTTGGGACCCAAATAAAGGGATCGAGATAGGGGAGTGGTCGATCTGTGGAGGTGATCGGCTAGAGAGGTTTGACGGTAATAACACATTGTTACCCTACAATTTAGACTCGTATAATCTGTCATACATAACATATATATATTTTTTTGTGGTTTTGTTTACTGTATCAGATCATCCGTCATAAGAAGGAATAATAATAATCCATTATTCCCCTACAATTTATACTCGTATACTCGTATAATCCGTTATACATCACAAATATATTTTTGTTGTGTTTTTGCTTCGATGTATCAGATCATCCGTCATAAGAAGGAATAATAATAATAACACATTGTTCCCCTACAATTTATACTTGTATAATCCGTTATTCATCACATATATATTTTTGTTGTGTTTTTGCTTCCTCTATCAGATCATCCGTCGGTCCGGTCCTGAGGAGAAGCTGTTGATCATTGTGAGACCTCGGCCTGGTCACGTGTGTGACACGGCCATCATAGTGGTGAACCTGGTCTGCTGGGAGGGCGTGCCTGAGAAGCGGGCCACCCAGCTCTATGACTTCCTGGTTCAGAACGTCGCCACCAATGGCTTTGAGACAGAGCGGCGGTGCGGTACGAATGAACAGTGAGTGCAGTTTGTGTTTGTGTCACACATACCCGGATCAGGGGCCGGACGAGCCCCGGACCGGGGCGATCTGGGGCTCGTCCGTGGGTCGTCCGTGGCGACCCCCCCTGATCCGGCCTGATCCGTGGCTCGTCCGGCGCCGTCGCGGCTCAGCCCCTGGATGTTTTAAAATGTTTAAAACATCTGGGGCGGTCTGGGGGATTTTACGATCCGGCTCAATCCGGCATGATCCGGGGGTGGTCTGGGTAATTTGGGGGTGGTCCGGGGTGGACCGGGGCTGTCCGGGGGTGGTCCGGGGTCATTTTGAGCCACGGTTTGACCCGAACCATCCCCGGACTATCCAGGACTACCCCCGGCCTAGACACGGACCACTCCCGGACTGTCCGGGGGTGATCCGGGATAGTCCGGGGGTGGTCCGGGGCAGTCCAGGGGGTGGTCCAGCCTCGTCCGGGTTAGTCAGGGGCCGGTCCGGCCCAGTCTGGGCTCGTCCAGGGCCGTTCCAGGGGTGGTCCGGCCTTTTGTCCGGGGCTCGTCCGGGAAGGTGTGACTGCGAGGCAAAAATCGACGAAAACAGTGATTTTATCTGTGGCGGTCCGGGACAGTCCGAGCCGTTGGTCCGTGGGTGGTCCAGCTCAAAATCCGGTGCTCGTCCGGCTATGTGTGACTGGGGCTTTACTATGGCGCAATAAGCTGTAACGTGTAAGCAACAAAGGGTTTATGAATGTTGAGAGTATAGAATGCTGTCTGTAACAACAAAAACACAGCTTTTCTTATTTTAAAATAAACAAATCTTCATAAGATAAACTGAATGCTGCTACTACTAGCATAGTGTGGTTTGAAAGCGTATATATATATATATATATAATATATATATATTTATAATATTTATATTGTATAAGCCCCTTATCGAGTGTAATAAGCTCTGTAGTGTACTTCCCCCCCCCCCCCCCCCTCTGCTCCACTCCCCCCCCCCCCCGTAGACGGGGCGTCACACTCCATTCGCTCGGAAGTCAATACGCAAATATATGCAATTTGTAATTATATATCTGTATGTATGTATATTTATATATATAAAATTATATCTATAAATATATAACTTGCGTCGGTTTTCAACTAGGTATATATATATATGTATATATATATAGATATATATATAATATGTGTGTGTGCGCGTGTATATTTAATTCATGAGTACAGGAGATTCATTGTTAATTCATCCTATGAGTGATTCTTAAAAGTATTCTCGAAATATTGTGTTGCCTACAAGTATGTAAAATAATGCCTTTCTTGGTAGGGTTTTAATATTTTATTTCCTGTTTCCAAGTTATTTACTAAAATACTATGGATCTAGTGGATTCATGTATAAAGTGTTTCAGTAGCGGTTGACTTCGGTGTTATCGAAAGTTTTCAATATGTTCACTGTCGTACAAAGCGAATGGGTGACGGGTGGGTGTGTTAGTCATATATGACTTCTATGATTTAAGAATAATATTTAACATTAAGAGCGTCCATCTCCCGTGTTGGTAGGCCATGGGTTCTAACCCTGGTCGAGTCAAACCAATGACTTAAAAATTGATACTTCTGGCTTCCTAGCCAGATGCTCGGCATTACTAGGATATGGCAAGGACTGGTTGGCTCAGTGTCGGGATAACTGAGTGTGATATCAAGTCATAGTGCTGGTGACCTGGTCTCCCAGTGGGGCAGCACTATAAGCCGCCATGAGTGCGCACTGTCACAAGTCAGTACCCATCCTGATATCACCTTAGATGTTGCTAGGACATAACGCAAAAACAAATAAATATATCCCTGGATGTAAGTCAATTCACTTTCTATTGTTTTTTTAAATTGTGCATGTACTGAGCTATTTCATTATTCACTATGGAATTATATTCTAGGGACACGACGTGATGGCTGAATGAGTTTATCGTCCGACTCCCGTTTTGGTAGATCGTGGGATTCGAACCCACGGGTTTGAACCCTGGTCGAGTCAAACCAAAGACTTAAAAATTTATACTTGTTGCTTCCTACCCAGGCGCTCGGCATTATTAGGATAGAGCAAGGACTGGTTGGCTCAGTGTCAGAATAATGTGACTGAGTGGGATATCAGGTCATCGTGCTGGCGGCCTGATTTCCAAGTGGGACAGCACTATAAAGTCACCATGAGTGCACACTGTCACAAGTCGGTACCTGTCCTGATATGACCTTAGATGTTACAAGGACTTAGATGTCCCCAACAACCAACTATATTCTAGTGACTTCATACAGGACCAGTGCCATTCGATGAAACAAAAAGCCGCACTCCGCTATCGAATTAACATGTGTGCAATGGTTTCCCTAATAGTGTTGTTGATGCTTCCCCCAGACGGACGTGCATGTGTCAAGGCCTGGACGGGCAGTCATCCGGAGCCTCGTTTTCGTTCGGCTGCTCCTGGTCCATGTACTACAATGGCTGCAAGTTTGCACGCAGCGGAACCCAGCCCCGAAAGTTCCGGCTTAAAGAAGAAGAATTGGTAAGCTTTGCTTTAAGGCAGGATTATTATGGTGCTTTGAGGTGTATGAACCAGATGGGGGTCGATGAATGAGTTGAGCATCCCCATCCCATCTGGCAAGTCGCAGGATTATAACCCTGTCCGAGTTGAGCCAACGACTTCAAATTGTATACTTATCGCTATCTAGACTGGCACTTGGCATTACTAGGATAGGCCAAAGAGCATTGGAGTGAGAAAGACCAATTGACTGCGATTGGAATTTCCCACTTAATCAGTTGATGCGCGAAAAGGAAGAAAGCAAGGCAGAGGTGGAAAAGAGAGACGTTTATTGTGACGCCTCGGGCAACAGGGGTACAGAGCAACAGTGAGAAATGACAGAGGAACACAACAAGGGGTCAAGTGAGGTTCCTGAGGAGCAGGAAAACACAGGGGCTCATAAGGAGCAATGTCAGAGCTGTACAAGAGTCAGGTGAGAGGGGGGGGCGCCGAGGAGCCCTCCACCAAAAGGAAGGAGAGGGCTCGAGGCACGCCCGAGGCGCCGCCCGGCGCCTGAGGTGCGAGGTGATGGTCCCCGGCTCTGACTGGGCGGCGTTTCGATCGGTGGTCGCTGGGGGGTTGTCGGTGGAGCTCGCGGGGCTGTCGGCAGTGGTGTGGGTGAGGCGCCGGGGAGGGCCCCCCGGGCCGGCCGGGGGGGGCCCGGGGTCTGGCGGTCCCGGGCTTGCTTGGTGAGGCAGCCGGCCTCGCTGTGCATGGTTAGGAGGCGCCGGACGTTTGCGCAGTAGGCGCACACGTGCCGGTGCCTATCCCCTCCCTCGCCGTGGGCCTCCCCGACGGGGGCCCGATCGCACGAGGCGGGGTCGCGGTTCCAGGCGGGGCAGGGGGCCCCATGAGGGTGCCTGTCGTAGGCGACGCGGGTGTCGATTTGGGCGCGGGGCAGGTGTGCGCCTCGGGGAAGGTCGTCGCCTCGGGGGGCCGGTGCTGCCGGGCGGCCTGAGGGGCGGGGAGGGTGAGGGTCTCCACCCTGAGGAGGTCGAGGGCGACCGGGTCGTGCCACCGATGGGGAGCCTCCCGTCCGCTATCCAAGAAAACACCGTCTCGGAGTAGCGGCGGACGGTCGGCCAGGGGTAGAGGAGGTTGTCCCTCAGTACGGTGAGGTGATGGTGGTGTAGGCCCTGGACGGAGTGGGCGGGGAAGTTGGGGTGGTCGATCAGGGTGAGAAGGGCGAGGCTGTACTCGTCTTTAGTCGCCTCGCCCCTCTTCACCGGCTTCCTCTCGGGCCCCCTCTCCACGAGGTCCGAGGGGAAGATGTAGTCGGCCGGGATCCCTTGCCGCCTCACGGAGCGCCGCGCCTCGGCGGAAGCCAGTATCTCCCGCACGGCGTCGGCTGCGGATACTGGGCTATGCTGGGGCGGCTCCTCATAGTAGGTGGGCGACGGGGCAGGTGCGGCATGGCTGGCAAGGTGCTGGTACCGCTCGTACTGGGGGTGAGCTGCCCCCGGCAAGGTCGCCTGAGGTGGCGGCGGGGGCCGGGCCCCGGCCGCGGCGCGCGCCCGAGGTGCCGGGGCATAGTAGGTGGCCTGGCGTCTGGGCGCAGGTGAGGGCATCTCCGGCGCGCGCCGGGGCTCCCCGGCCTCCAGGGCGTCCATACGGGCATCCATACGGGTGGCCGTCTGGCACTGCTCGGTCTGGAGACGCTGCAGGGCCTCCAGTATCGCCGAGGTCTCGGCGCCCGAGGTGCGGTCCGAGGGCGCCGAGGGAGACGCCGGGGCCGAGGGGTGTGAGTCGTCCCGGCGCAGGCTTGAGGACGGCCCCGGGGTGGCCAGGGCGGTCGCCCTTGCGTCCTTTGCCTTTTCCTTGTCCTGGCATTGTGCGGCCTGAGGAGTAGCAGCGGTCCGAGGTGGAGTCGGCGTGGTGTAGATCCCAAAGGAAAAGGGGCAGAGCGCGGAGGAGGGCTGGAGGTCAGTGGCTGAGGAAGGCCGACAGGCGGCCTTATAAGGGAGGGCAGGAGGGCGGTGGCAGGTGAGTGTGAAAGCAGCGGGCCGGGGGAAGGGGAGGAGCGGGGGTGAGGGGGCGGACGTCGCGCGAGGTGCGAATGCTGCGCGACGACCGGGAAGGCGGGGGGAGGGTCTCTTCCTGTCCACGCATCAAACGCAATGCTTCGCATTACGACCAATGTAGCAAAAGCAAAGAAAGAAACAAAAGAATTTGAGTATTCAAATGCAAGCTGAAAATAAAGTAGTTGGGCATTGTGGAAAGTTATAAACTAAACATGAGATAACATTATTTATTAGTCCATTAAGCGCTGTATTGATTATAAATATGCCCATGGCTATCATGGTGGAATTATGCCATTACTAAAAGTTAGGTGCTAGATCCTAATGCGGTTGAATAGAAATCAGTATGTTAAGCTCTATTATTTTTAATGCACTGCATGTTTGATATATTTGTATTTCCTCTTTTCGGTTTAATAGGAAACGACATTGGAAACACATTTGCAGAATTTGGCAGACGAACTCAGTCCACTTTACAAAAAAGTAGCCCCTCTTTCCTTCAGGAACATGGTAAGTTTATTCATATATATAATGGCATATGAATATGTCACGCATAACTCTGATATCTGTTACCTATTATCATTAATGACATGTATCTGAATATGGTAGTCTCACTTGTATGCCTTAACTCTCTGTGAAACTATTGTAACTGACCACTCTACACACGTCAGTGGCGCCACCTGGGTTACGTCATGCTCCAGTGGCATGCAAGTCTTTGTTTATGTCAGGAGCCTATCACCGACCCCCTAGATAAAAGATTCACCCGGTACTTGTAGTACATGGGTGAAGACCAGCCTTATATAAAAACGGTCTAAAAATCGGGCTAATCAAATGAGTCTTTATGAGAGCCTAATTTCACAATCTAAGAAGCAACATTTATTCTTTGGATATATCTTCATATTTACTCGCTACTTTTGAGTTGGAAAATATAATAAAACATATACTTTAATGCAATTTAAAAGTGAAATCGACGGCGTTCTCTGGCCGCCATCTTGTCTTTTTACATTCTCTCCCATTTCACTAACTCTGTGCTGATATAAGTAACCATTTGACACTGGTGCCAGGCATTCTACTTCTTGTTCCATACTAAAGCTATTTTCGCACGTATTTATACTACGTTGTCGTTCACCCCTGTACTGGAAGTACGGGGTGAATCTTTTATCTACGATCCCCCTAGATAAAACATTCACCCCGTACTACAATACCCTGAGTAGGAGTGAAGAACAACCCATTAGAAAAAAATGGAGAGATTGTGGGTAAATGAAATGAGCACATAAATTCTTAATCTAAAAAGCAAAGTATATTCTTCACATACCTTATTATATTTACCCTCAACTTTTGAACTGATTAGTAGATTAATTCCAGTAGATAAATGAACTTTATGGTTTGAATTGACAGGGCCCACATATCCACATGGCGGCCATTGGATTTACTTCATGGACTCTATCAAATCAAACTTATTTTGTGTCATTATGCGTTGATATTATGCGATTTGAACACTGGAAGGTATATGTGGAGGAAAAACATACAATTGGATTGTAGCTATTGGATTTTAATCAACATAAGATAAGGATGCCAAACTAAGACCATCAACAGTTAGACACGTTTTCTCCAACTTTTACAGAGGGTTGTTATTCACCTCTGAACAGAGTCAGAGGTGAATCTTTTATCTACAGTCCCCTAACCCAACCCCTTATACAACCATGAAGAGAAAAATGCAAATATCGGCCATATTTGAAAAAGAAATATGATCACTCTTGAGGAAATGCCATATTCAGTGAAAAGTTAGTCGAATTTATTTGGTTTCAAGAGAAAATGTGTCATCACATTTATGCTTACCTTAACATTTGCAAAGAAAACTCGTCCAATGTGTGTAAAATGACCGCACAATTTATTTCAAATGTAATTATGAAGTGGTTAAATTTGTTTCAAATAATAGCAAAATTTAATAACCATTTTTTTAAAGCATTTTAGGTCTTGGGAGATGTTTTTGGGGTGTTGTAATGACTATATTTTCTAATATTTGTGTATTGACCATTATCTTTCTCATGCCCTTTACAGACTGCTTATGAGAGTGTAGCTGAAGGCTGTAGGCTTGGAAAAAACCCAGGGCGGCCTTTCTCAGGAGTGACAGCATGTATGGACTTCTGCGCTCACTCTCACAAGGATCTTCACAACATGAACAACGGTTGTACGATGGTAAGAAAATAGCTTCAATTCTTTTCAATGCTGATAGTTTTAAGCTTTTGTCATTTCTGAGATAAATGCATCAGGGATCCTAGGTGGCGTAATGGTTAGCACACTAACCCACATTGCAAGAGGTGTGGGTTCAAATTCTGCTCTAGGCGCAACATTTCCCATTTTCATCACCCCCCCCATGACATAAGGTTGATCATTATAATCTACCTCACATTAAATTGGCAGATATTTGAAGTGGGCAACTGAAAAAACAAACTGCTAAATTAATTTGGGGTGCTTGTCAAAATATTGAACCCCAAAGGCTTCAGCAGTAGCAGGTTCTGTTACATTGACATAGTATGCCCTACTATGTAGCAATAAATACTTAATAATAAGTGCCCCAGTATCTAAATTGGATGTATAGGTTCAAATCTAGATGAGTGTTTTGCTTTTGAAAATTTGATGCTTTTATCGGACTAAGCAACTTTAGCATTAGCCAATTCCCCATCCCAACAACATCTGGATGGCCCTCTCCTCTCTGTACCACCCTCCCCAAGAGACTTCTAGCAATCCACACACTGCTGACTCTGCCAAGACTGTCATTCCTTCTCTCGATGAACTTAAATCATAACTTATCATAGACCTGTATGGACTAGCCTATGACACAGTTACCTCCACTGCACTACCACCAGTCTAGACTATGTAAAGCAATTAAATATGGAAGACTGAAATAAAATAAAGCAAAACCCATGCAACAGAATTGCCCCCATTCTTATATACCATTCCATTACTATCATTTATTGTCAACATACAAAAAAACATTTGTGTAAATATCTCTCACAACTGGAAGATGAACACTTCAGTGTTGACGAATGTGGTATTCTGACCACACATTAAAAAGAATAATGATTAAAAAAAGATTATCATAAATATTTAAATGTAGATCTCCAAAATTCAAGTAAACAAATAACATAATGAAGAATGTGTATATATATACAGTTATATATATAGCTTTATATGAATTCTAACTGAAAATGGTTTGAAAATTTTGAAATGTATGGTAATGAATTCATTTGTTCTATGGGATATTGCATTGACTGGCTGAATTTCACCGATGCCTGAATTATTTTTCAAATGGTTGCAGGTTGTGACTCTAACTAAACATCGAGGGTCTGGCCCCCGGGATGATGAACAGCTCCACGTGCTACCCCTCTACACTGTGGACAACACTGATGAGTTTGGCAGCTCCGAATCGCAGAAGAGTAAAGTGAACACTGGATCATTGGAGTTCCTTACGATGTACAAGCAGAATCTCCACATCAGGGCCACACCGCGGTTGTCTAAGAAGAAACGTCGGTTACTGAAGGCAGGAAGAGGCACGCCTGCAAAAAGAGGCCGGAAGCCCAAGTTGGCTGGTCGTGGTATGGGGTCCCCAAAAGGTGGCGGAACACCTGATTCATCACCACTCAAAATACCAGGCATTTCTCAGACTCCTGAAAAGTTGCTTGGTTATTCCATGCCTGGTATTTCTACCCTGTTATCACCCACAAGGGCCAACATGCGGGGTGTGAATATGGGTTTTCATTGTAGTGAGGGTTGGGGACCCAAACTGGAAACTGGGAATAAGGCTCCCATTGTTCATGGACCAAACTGGCCATTAGGACAGCCTGAAGTACAGGAAATACCACTTCCATCTTATGCTGAAGCTTTTAAGGGTCAAATGAAAGCAAAGGATAATGGTTATTCTATTACCAAAGTATGTAATGAGAAATATCAAAACCCAATGAATAATCAATATCAAAGATATCAACAAAACCCATATCATCAGCAGCAGTTTATGCAAAACCGGCCTTGCTTCAATCCACAATATAGAGGAACACAGATAAAATCAGAATTTACAGCACAGCAATGCATCAAACCACCACATTCACAGATTCAGCACACAGAAACACCAGTGCAGAAACCTGATCAGCAAATGGGGCAATACAAGCATCGAGCAGCTCGGAACCAGACAGAGCAACCACAACATCAAACTGAACAACAACAACAACAACAGAAAACTGGGCAATTGCAACAGCAAAGTGGGCAATCAGAACAAGAGCAAACTGGGCAACCACAACAACAGAAAACTGAGCAATTACACCAGCAAACTGGACAGATACAACAGCAAACTGGACAACTGCAACAGCAAACTGGGAAATTGCAACAGCAAACTAGACAGCTGCAACAGCAAACTGGGAAATCGCAACAACAGCAAACTGAGCAATCACAACAACAGCAAGTTGGAGAATTTCAAAAGCAAACTGAGCAATTTCAAAAGCAAACTGGGAAATTTCAACAGCAAACTGGGCAATTTCAACAAACTAAGCAACTGCAACAACAAACTGATCAATCACAACAACAGCAAACTGGGCAATTGCAACAGCAAACTGGGCAATTACAACAGCAAACTGGGAAATCACAACAGCAACAAACTGGACAACAACAAACTGCGCAACTGCACCAGCAAACTGGGCAACGGCACCAGCAAACTGGGCAATTACAACAGCAAACTGGGCAACAACAGCAAACTGGACAACCACATCAGCAGACTGGGCACCTGCAACAGCAAATAGGGCAATTACAAGCTGAACAGCAGGTCGGAAAGCAACACATGCTTCCACAGCAGCAGATCATGCAGCAGCATCAGTCACTGTCACAACATTCAGAAAAGGGCCCATCACCTGGGCAGCAACAGACACCTGGGCAAGAGCAACCACCAGTACACCAACAATCTGTCCAACAACATCCACTGCATCAACATGACCAGCCATCAAGCCAAACTATACCTCAAGATTCAACACAGCAATGCCAACAACACCCCATGCAACAACACGCTTTACAACAACAGCCAGGACAAATAGTACAAGGTCAAGCAAAACAGCACCTACAACTGCAAGGCATACCACCACAGGAACAAATGCAGCAAGGACAATCACAACAGGAACAAATGCATTCAAACAAGCAGCAACAATTGCAGCCTTGCCAGCAACAAATACAACTTCAACAAGGAGATCCAACACAGCAACAACAGATTGGGCAGCAACAAGCAGGGCAGCAACCAGCAGGGCAACAACAGGAAACTCCACACCCAGAACAGATACTGAAAGAACCAGAGAAAACAGATAAGCAGAAAAAACAGCCAGACCGGGAACTAACGATGCATGAACAGCAAGAACTTCAACAGCAGAAAATGCGAATGCATCAGCAACAGCAACGGCAGTTAATGCAGCTACGACAGCAGCAGCACAAGGAAAAGCTGCGGCAACAAAAGCTGCAGAGGCAACAGCAAAGACGAGTCCAAAAGCAACAGCAACAACAACAGCAAACATTACAGCAATCAATGCAACAAGGACCACAGAGACAAATGCAACAAGAAATTACATCACAAGTGCAGGAAGGCCACTTACAACAACAACAAATCCAACAAGGGGAAATGCAGCACCAACCAACCCAACATGGTCAACAACAGCAGCAAATACAACAAGTTCAACCTCAGAAGCAAAAGCTAGGCGAATCACAGCAATCTCAAGAAGGGAAAACACAAACGGAATTGACAGTACAGGAGCACATTTCAGCTATAGCTAAGCAACTTGAACAGTCAGCAGCAAGTGAGGCTGGAAAAGTTTCCAAGGCCAATGCTTTGAAGCAGAAAGGAAATTCAGTTGGTCTGACTCATCTTAATATGCAACGCCCAGAATCTACTTCCAGTTCACAGTCAAATGAGCATTCACAAGCACAACACAGCAATATGGAAGAACAATCACCTTCGTACCATCCATCGGTCGGAGGAAATCATGCGTCACAATATTCTCCTGGTCAGCTCCAACATCAAAGCACTCAACATATGCACCAACACATGATGCAAGAGCAACAGCCTCAAATGCAACAACAGAACCAATTCAATCAGAACCATATGATGGCCATGGAAGATCAGTGCCAACCAACAGGACTGCCTGCAATGCAAGATTGGCAACAGCAACATAGCATGAATCAACAAGTACCTTTGGGACATCCACATGAAGTTCCACCAAGGTTCAACCATCAGTTCCAACAGCAGCAGATGCACCACCATTCACAGCATATGTCACCCCAGAATCCACAAATGCACCAACAGCAAACGCAGCAGCAACAGAATATGTACCAGAGTAATCAACGGATGCTTCAGAATCAACCACACCAAAATAATGGACAATATCTACAGCAACATTCACCTTACGGCTGGCACCAGCAGTCCCCCTACACTCCGTCAACACCAAACACTCCATCAAGGCCAGCCTCAGTTCTCTCCACCACTAGTCATCATTCATCTAACCCAGAGATGCAAAGTGTGTCTCCATTTCCTGCTCAGTTGGATGGACCTTCCACACCCCCACCACTAGAAGAAGATGTGGACATGGAGAGGGCATCACCTAACCCTGTCCAATTGGATGGTCCAGTTACACCACCACCTCATCCATCTCCATCTCTTGCGCAGGCGAGCTATCAAGGGAGCTATAGCCAAAGCCAAGCACAGTACAACCAATATAACATGCCTAACAATATGCAAAATCATGTCAATAACATGCAAAGTCATGGTGATCACAACCCAAACAATGTCACTGACATGCCTAGTCATGTCAATGACTTGCATAACATTGTGAACGATAACAGAATCATGCATGGCCATCAAGGACAAAACCCATCTGCTCTTATGAACCGTGTGCACAATTACAACCAAATGAGACCCAATTTTAACCCCATGCAAATTATGCAACCAAGGTCAAATCTACACCCTCCAATGCAGCCTGTTAACAACAGGTTTCCTGGTCACCAGGTGCTGCCCAATGCTCCCTTACCACAGAACTATCAAGCTACAAATTGTAACAACCAGAACCCTGGCTTCCCTCAACCGCTAATGTCTACGGCTCCCTCCATGCAAGGATATAAACCTCCAATATCTAATATAGCTGACACACTTAAATTGAGTCCAGACCACAATCCAAGCATAGCAAGTGGACCAGATGAAACAATTAACGAAGTGTTAACTGACAACACGCACCTTTTTGAAGACTCACAGGTGGGCGGAGTTGGAATTGCCCTTATACATGGTGCAGTGCTTTTTGAGTGTGCTAAGCGCGAGCTCCATGCAACAACTGCCATGCAGAAACCGAACCGATATCAGCCAACAAGGATTTCTCTGGTGTTTTACCAACACAAGCATCTTAATCTAAAAGATCATGGAGTTGAGGAGTTTGAGAAAAAAGCAGCGGTTTGGAGACAACGACGAGAAGCTAGGCGTGCAGAGAAGCTATCTAATCAACAAAATATGATCGATGAAGAAGTGAGGATGTTCTCACCCAATGAGGAGTTCCCCTTCGAGATGTGCAATGGCCTCGATCCGAGCATGAACAACTTTCCTTTAGACTTCATGCGAACCCCAGAGAAAATGGTCTCATCAACAGAAAATTCACCAATGAAGGGAATTCAGCCAAATTTAGGTGCTAATATTCATCTAAACAATTTGCAAACACCAGAGAAGATGGTGCCATCAGTAGAGAAATTGCCAACACCACAGGGAATTCAACCAAATTCAGCTTTCCATCAAAATTTGGAAAAGAAAATGCTAGTAGAAAATAAAACAAATGCATCGTGCTTAAATGTGATGGCACCAGCACCGTTGAAACAGGAAAGCCCTGACAATAAAATGGATGTTGATAAGCAGGTAGCTCAACCGATGGAAATTGACCAACAGCAGAGAACAAACACAGAAACAAATCGACCAGATACTGCTGACAACAGAGGACAATGCAGGCAGAAAAATAATAATAGTGATGACCCAGATATGCTGAAAGATTCAGTTCTAGTTGCAAAATCTCTGGGGCCCAAAACTACGCCAAATGAAGCTCTACCCATTCAGAACTATCAGAAGAAAAGTATGCCTGCCCTGATAGATATGTCAGTACAAATTATGAAGAATGAGATCACCGCTGGTAATAGCAGAAGCCTGTCTGGTAGCTCCCAACTAAACCAGCAGATGTCACCAAGAATGCCACCTCAATTCCCCGAGCAGAAGCATGTGCAACCACAACATTCACAGCAAGCCCAGCAGACAGATCAACAGCTCCAATCGGCACATGAACAACCACAGCATACACATCAACAACAACAGCCGACACAGCAACAGTCACAACAGAAACATCAACAGTCACAACTGACACATCAACAGTCACAACTGACACATCAACAAATACATCAACAGTCACAACCGTCACATCAACAGCCTCAACCGACACATCAACAGCCTCAACAACCACATCAACAACCACAGCAGACACATCAACAAGCACAACAGACACATCAACAAGCACAACAGAAACAGACACCACAACACACATCTCAACAGACACAACCAGCACAGACACACCAAATACAAGCACAGACACATCAACAACCAGCACAGACACATAAAAAAACACCACAGACACATAAAAAAACTCCACAGACAAATAAAAAAACACCACAGACACATCAAAAGCCACCACAGACACATCAACAACCACCACAGACACATCAACAATCACCACAGACACATCAGCAACCACCACAGACACATCAACAACCACAGCAAACGCATCAACAACCGCCACAGACACAGAGTGGTGATAGACAGCCACCCTTTCAACTCCCCCAGCAGCATCATGGCAGTTGGCAACAGGAATTCTACAAATTTCAGCAACAACGACAGAGCTATCCACAAGAACCAGGATTTCCACAGAACAATCAGCAGTTGGATAATCCTTCCAGGCCTTTTCAACAATTGGGTGAAAGTTCTGGTTTTCATCAGGGCAATACGATGCCATCTTTTGCAAACAATGAACAGAAACCGATGTCCGGTGTTCCGAACGATGAGCCCATTGCTGGTCAGGCTAATCCGCAACATCAGCAGGTTTCGCCACATCCCAGTCAGACGCCCAGTCAGTTTCCACACAACCAACAAATGTACCCAGACGGGCCTCAAATGCATCCGATGCCTCCCAGTTCCGACGGTGAGCAATATTCGCCAATGCAGCAGCAGGCATGGCAGCAGCAGGGTGCTTACAACAACCAACATCCAACGAATCCAGGCCAAATGCCTACAGACTCACAGTACAATTGGGGGAATTCAAGCCATAACTATGCATCAGCGCCGACGACTCAAACAGTCACCACCAAGTGGGTCAAGCCACAGTCTGTCATCATTGGGCCATATCAGCGTTACATGTGACAAAAATGAAGGGCTTTAGTTTACCTGCTGCTATGGAACTTGGAAAAATGAATTGCATAGCAGCAGCTTGTTGTGAAACATGCCTGTTGGTGATTCAAAAACTCAGGGAATTATTTTACCTTCCAGCATGAGTTGTTCAAATAATAGTTATATTCGTACTTATTATATGTAAAAAGAATATTAAAAAAATAATAATAATAATAATTATGCAGGGGTAATGGCCTTATTGAAAGTGTTATCCAAAATATCATTCATAGCCAGAACGAGGAAATGAAATGTCACTTTAAATGTGATAAGCATAACAATATAAATTGATTACTCATTGTCTGAAGAGTGTGTAGCTCTGGTGTTGTTAGATGCCTCCGTTTCAACCATTCAGAGATGAATGAAATATACTATTAACATGTAACTCGGATATACTGAATGGCACAAGGGACATTTGAGTTTTGGTCGAAGGTAGTGCTGCAAGTTTTAACTTGTTGTACAGAGGAAGTTTACTGTCCACTGAGAACTATTATAACACCATTGTGAACTATTATAGCATTTAACCCCTTGTTATATCTGGCGCATATATGTTACCATCCATTTTGTATTTCCTTATAAAGGGATGTTTGCATTAATCTAATCATGTAAAAATGCAGAACAGAATGAGACACCATTAACATATCTTGACGTTTACAACTCTAAGTTGTAAATACACACGATCTCGTCGCTTTTAACTTATGAAGGCCACTTCTAGCACTAAGTGCAGTTAAATGAATCATTTGAACTTATCAGGTATCCTTCATGATAAAGATTATTAATGGTGGCAAAAGCTGGTATTTAAAGAAAACGGAATTGTTCTAGTCAATGAAATGGGAAGTGTTGGTGCATGCTTTGTCTGATACGCAGTAAAGCTGGGCGTGTGGTACTATGTGTGCTTTGACTCATTGATGAGTGAGTTTGTTGTATGAGAGGGAATGCAACGAAGAAATTCTGAGAAACTACCAACTGTACATAATGATAATAACATTCATATTCAAGGCACTTACTCCAAATAGCTATTGGCGACTTAAAACCAGAAAAAACCTTTCTTTAAAAGTGTTTGCTAATAAGGTTGACAGCAGTTTGTCTGGTCACAGCTTCAACATTAGGTGTACTACTTTCAAAGTTACATACATATAGATTATGCATATGTATATATATATTATGTATATTATGTGTATACATATACATCTATATATTATGTATAATATATATTATACATATATGTATAATATGTATTATGTATATAATATATATGTAATAATTATGCATATATATGTATAATATATATATTATATTTGTGTGCATACATATATGTACATTGATATATATACATATATATGTATATATTTATATCAAGCATTGCATATATGTATATGCATATAAATATATACACATAAATATAATAGGACTTGACGTGAAGTTGGCCTACGTATTCTCGCTTCTTCAAATACGTTATAACTGGGGTGAGGGTGTGTTAAAAGTGTTGTTATTGATTACATCGAAGTATCATTAAACAATCGAGTATGTGTCTATAATACATGAATGTGTTGCTGGCATAGTCCTGTAGATTGTTAGAAGGACTTAACGCCAACTAGTAGTATATCTGCCATGGGCACTAGTTGGATAGTTATTTATATTACTGTAAAATAAGAAATGTAATATATTCTTTTTCCTGTTATGATCAGTGCTGAGCATGTTAGCCATTTTTAGCAATGTGGGACCATCCAACCCACTTTTTGCCCGTTTAAAAATATTTTTTTAGATTAAGTCCTATGTGTACTGTACTGTGGAATGGTTATTAACAGGATTATTAATATTAAAATTGGTTCTGCTTACAACTAGTTAGAATGTCCATACGTGTAAATTTGACAACATTTTACTGAGAATATATACATATATATATATATATATATCCGATTTCAATTCGCATACCGTTTTTATTTATATAACGCAAGGTTGTTTTTGTGTGTGAATAATTATGTAAATAAGTGTACATTTTCTACCAATATATAATATATTACACAACAATGCAAAGGATGCGAGTTCTTACGTTCATGTTTTTTGTCTGCATTTTTATGTTCAGTTCGCAACATTTGAGACGATAAAGTTTCCGGCGCGCACCCTACATTATAGGTAGGTCGTACTTCGAGACAATGCAGTGCATATGAAGATAAATGTTCAGTTTCTTACATTCAGCAATTGCTAATGGTACTTGCATTTATATGTATACATAGGAAATGAATCCATTACACTATATGATTCACCAAATATACAAACTCTCCATACCTACACAGTTCATTTGCGTGCCCACAAATTTTATATTTGTACAAACCCCATCAACATCTCGGAATCAAATTATTTCAGGTAGCCAAAAACAAAATGAGGTTAATGTGTACTGTGTTGATCTCCCGGAAACTTGACCAAAACAGGCAGCAAATGTATACTAGTTTACTGGAATGAAATAATTTACTCAAATTTTGATGTGAATTTTTTCTCTTTTTTTTTCGAAAAAGGATAATTTCATCCAATTGTATTCGCGTTTTTTACATACTAGCAAGTTTACTGTGTTTCTGTGTATATCATATTGAAGACGTTTACACTTGTTGCGGAGTGCACAGGTTATATATTAACTTTGTGTTTCTTAGACACATGTTTTATTCTGATAATAAACACCGACAAGTGTATATAGACAATACAAACTGTGTTACGTCATGGTTCATTCACGTATATTTGCCTAAGTTTTGTTACAAACCTATTTATGGATTGCCTCCCAAATTTGTCATTTCGTTTGTAAAATGAAAATAAAATATATATATTAAAAAAAAGTAAGATAGAATAGAGTTCAAATTGTATTGTGTTCAGATGACGCGCAACTAAAGAAGTATTTCAACAACACATCCCAAAGTTGTATATTTTGCATCTGAGAAGCTAAAGTAACTGGCCAATGGAAATAGAGGTGTAGGGAGTATAAATAACAGGAAGGTCGGGGGGTAATATATATGTACAATAGATTTGACCATTCATGGAGCCTACAATTCATGAGTAGGCCTACAATATCGAGTATAACTGTGTTAAAATGCCAAATTCTAATTATAAATGTGTTCTTGCAGGGTACATTGGGGGCGTAATCGATTAATCGACTCGTGTCACCCGAGCCTCTTTTTGGCGCATGCGCACATCCTGCAGACTCGGGTCGAATAATCAAATACGCTTCTCCACGCTCGGGGTGAAAAAAATGGTGGCCCTTTTTTTTTTTTTTAAATAGCCGATATAATTACAGCAAAATATGATTGAAATATTTTTATGATGGCATAGTTTAGTGATATTTCCATTTCATTAATCTATGTTATTACCAAAAGAAAATATGTATGGCTGGTACCGGTGGCTGTTATCCTGCAGGACGGTACCAGCGCAAATGTGACGTCATCGCTCCTGCAAACCCCAGCCAAGAGGGGCGTAATCGATTAATCAACTCGGGTCACCCGAGCCACTTTTTGGCACATGCGCACATCCTACAGACTCGGGTCAAATAATCGAATATGCTTCTCCGCGCTCGGGTGGACAATTTTTTTTTTTTTTAAATAGCCGATAAAACTACCACAAAATAGGATTTAAAGTATTTTATGATGGCCTAGTTTAGCTATATTTCCATTTCGTTAATCTAAGTTATTCTTTAAAAAAAACATGTATGACTGGTACTACTAGCTGTTATCCTGCAGGACGTTACCAGTGCAAATGTGACGTCATCGCTCGTAGCCAACCCCAGCTAGGAGGTGGGTTACTTGGGTCGGATCGTTTTGCACATGGCATGTGTATTTGTCGACTCTACTCGCAGTGTTTGATTTGAAATTCTGACGACTCGGGTGACCCGAGTCGCTCGGGTCGTGTTAATCGATCACGGCCATTGTGGGTTACTGGGGTTGGGTTGTTTTGCACACGGCATGTGTATTTGTCGACTCCACTCGCGGTGTTCTATTTGAAATTCTGACGACTCGGATGACCCGAGTCGCCCAGGTCGTGTTAATCGATTACGGCCTGGTTGATTGTTGGAGATGTCCTGGCAACATATAAGGTCATATCAGGATAGGTACCGACTAGTAACTGCGCATTCATGGCGACGTTATAGTGCTGCCCCATTAGGAGACCAGGCCACCAGCACCATAACCTGATATCCCACTCAGTCACATTATTCTGACACTGAGCCAACCAGTCCTTGCCCTATCCTAATAATGCAAAGCGCCTGGCTAATAATGCAAAGCGCCTGAAGGATGCATTCGGATGCATGCCAGAAGTCTTATGTAACCTATTCAACACGTCATTCAGAAAAGTACCTATGTAGACTGCTGGAAGGTAGCCAAAGTAACCCCGCTCCACAAAGGAGGGGATGAACAAGTCCTAGGCAACTATAGACCCATCTGTATACTCCCACTACCTGGGAAGCTAATGGAGAAAGTAATGCATAGACATATTATGGACCACCTGATTGAGCACAAAATGCTAAACAGTAAGCAAGGCAGATTCAGAAAAAAGACTTGACAATTAATACAATTGCTAACTTCATAAATGATATCTCTAACACTATCAATACAAAAAAAAGCTAGTGGGTGCAGGGTTCATAGACTTCAGCAAAGCCTTTGACACAGTGGACGACACTATGCTAATTAGCAAACTATAGCAAATGGGAATAAGAGGAGTACCTGGAAAATGGTTAGCAAACTATCTAAAAAATCTAATGCAATGCACCACAGTAAATGGAGCCAAATCAAACGAGGAAAGAATAAGCTGTGGGGTGCCACAAGGGTCAGTTCTGGGACCACTTCTCTTCCTCATATATATAAATGATCTAAACAACTGGCTAGACATTGATACTGTGGTGTATACCACAGGCAAATCATCCGAAGAAATAGAAACAAAACTAAATCAAACACTAGTGAAACTAACAGAGTGGTGCCATTTAAATAAGATAACTATAAATAGCAATAAATCAAAGACGGTGCTATTTGGTACCAGATTAACCAGTAACAATAAAATAAAGTGTCTCCTGGGAAACAGCAAACTAGAGCAGGTAGACAGCTGCCGATATCTGGGAGTGGACCTCGACAGGTGTGAAAGTACGACGTCTGAACACTTCGAGTTCTGGATACTGAATGGTTTATTCACGGCCTAAGGCACGCTTGACCCGCCGGCAACTTTCCATGACGTCATCTCATTTGCATACCTCTTTGTCTCAACTTCTGCCTCTCGTCAACATATATTAACCACACACCTGTACGTCTATTACGCATATATCACATCCCCCCCTCAAACTATTTCTGAAACATGAAATGTTACAAAATAACCATGAAGAAACATTCAATATACAATAACAATATATGCGTACTTAACTTGCAAATGTCCGAATGCACAATGCACTTAAGTCCTCACAGTCTGGCCGTAATGCCTGATGTCATAAAGTGTCCATACACATCATAATAACAACACGAGAAATAGCTGAAACAAAACTTAACCCTACATGCACATGTTACTTGCATACACACTCAATGTACAATGACCTCCTACAGGTCTAACCTGCTCGCCGGCCTTATCAGCCGACCTGACCTACTTAGATTAGCCGTACTCATTTACATTCGGCACTGACGCTGACCCAGTTGCCGTTCATTACAAGATTGCCGTTCATTACAAGATTATTTTCAACTGTTAATTTGTGTTTGTACGGAATGTACTGTCTCAGACATGGTGGTGTCTGTATGCGTGTAGTGTCCCACCCATCTTCAATGTGTGAGATCAACATAGACATAGATACATCTTTATCATATTCAGTTACAATCTTACTCAACAAACTCGACGACTGCATGTCCACTGCAGCAACGCAGAACGTGTCATCGAACAGGCTATCATGACCTACTTTAGCGCTATGCGCCCTGGACAACGTGTCTGCAAAAAACATCAAAGAACCCTTCACATGACATAACTGAATATTGTAATTCTGTAATCGCATTCGCATCCTCTGCATTTTAGCCGAAAGTTTATGTATTGGTTTCTGCATTATCATCACCAACGGCTTGGGGTCGGTTGGGATTTGAACTTCTTTGCCAAAGATATACTCATGAAACCTCTGACATCCGAAACATATGGCGAGCATTTCTTTTTCTATAGTGGCATATCCACGCGCACGAGATGTGAGTGCGATTGGTTTATCATCCTGCATTAACACAGCCCCTAAACCTGACTGACGAGCATCCACTTGAATCACAACAGGTTTCCTAACATTGTAGTATGACAACACAGGAGCAGTTCTTAACATCTCCTACAACTTATCAAACGCACCCTGCTGTTCGGCTTGCCAGTGCCACACCACATCCTTAGCTAGGAGCGTGCGTAGTGGTTTGGCTATCTCAGACATGTTAGGTATGAACTTGTGCACATATCCAACCATGCCCAGGAACCTTTGGACGCCTTGTTTGTCACGCGGCTCTGGCATGTCAACTATTGCTTGTATTCTGTCTGGATCAGGCTTCACACCCTGCTGGGTAAGTTGATGACCTACATATTTTACTGTAGTCTTACATAACAAGGATTTAGTATCATTTAACTTTAGATTAACCGACCTAGCTCGGTCCAACACAGCTCGGAGCCGCTCGTTGTGTTCCTCAACCATTGACCCATATACCAAAATGTCGTCTGTGACTATCCCGATACCGGGTATATCGCCCATCACACAGTGCATTTCGTGAATAAAAATGTCACCGGCTGTTTTGATGCCAAAAGGCAAACGGGTATATCTGTACCGGCCCCACGGAGTATTAAACGTGCACAAACGTGAACTTTCGTCATCTAATTCTATGTGCCAATACCCTGTCTTTGCATCCAAAACTGAAAAATACTTTGCATCGGCCGTTTTGGCAATGATCTCATCAATAGTTTTGGTAGGGAAAGGCCCCCCTCTTTATCGCTTTGTTCAACTTAGTTGGATCCAGACAAATCCTAATCTTGTTTTGTTTTTTTATGATAGTAATAGAATTAACCCACTCGGTAGGTTCATCCTGTTCCACTATGACACCTAACTCCACCATACGATCAAGCTCACTACGTACTTTACTCTGAATGGCAAACGGGATCCGTCTAGGCGGATCAATGACAGGTTGAACAGACTTATCAACATGAATGACAGCCTTTGCTTTAATCAACCCCAAACCCTGAAACACATCTTTGTATTCGCTTACCAGCTTCTCTGCCCCAGTGCTGGCACTGTTCATCGGCCCGGAAATGTTTGTCGGCACAGGAATGTTCGTCGGCTTGGAAATGTTCGTCGGCGTAGCGCAGTGCACCTCATCCACCCGCGCCAGCAGGTTCAACGTCACACAAGCCTGCTTGCCCAAAATAGGCTGGCAATCCGGTACCACTTGGAACTTAAGCACTCTGTCGTTGACGTCCAGCAGTGCCTCCCCGTCAGGCGTGATCCGGTGACGGAGAACGTCACCAACGAACACCTGGTGTTCGTCAGCCACCCCGGAGCAACTCTGTCGAAGACGTACCTCGACAGCACGTTCGCCTCCGAACCGGTGTCGAGCTTGAACTTGACAGGACAACCGTTCACCCAAACGATCGCGTGCCACAGCTCGGCATCCTGACCAGCACCACGGTCGACGGCACCGACAAACAGATCCATTGCCAGCACATTGACTTCTGCCGGATCCGGGTCTTGCTCAGCATTGTGAGGGTCGGGCGCTTCGATGTTAAGTTTGTTGACTCTGCCCAGTCTGCTCCTACAGACCTTACCGAAGTGCCCGATCTTCCGACAGGCTATGCAAGCCTTGCCTTTCGCTGGGCAGACTCCCCGGCGGTGTTCATATCCACAGTTCTGGCAGCGGATCTTGAGCTCTCCTGCACCGGTGCCGCCGGAATTCCAAGATGGTGATTTCCAAGTTGGTGTCGCCGCTGACGTGCATTAGCATAATTCCAAATGAAATCCACTTCCTTACTTTCAACGTCTGATTTGGTGTCCTCCAACAGATCTGAGCTGAACTCACTCATTTCACACATACTTATGCACTTTACCAACGTTAACTCAGTAATTTGAAGCAATTTGTTATGCAAGTTCACATTCTTAACGCCAGCCACAATTCGATCGCGCAACAGCGACTCCTCCACCGTCCCATACTCACAATCTTTGACTTTGTCTCTTAACGCCGTAATGTATGTAGCCATATTTTCTGGCGCTTGATTATGTGAATTGAATTTATAACGTGTGATAATGATACTGCATTTACCGACACAATAAACCCTAAACGCCTCCGTAAGCGGCATGATCCTATCTTGATCAGCGAGAGCGATATCCATATTAGCGAAAACCTTCTGCGCCTCCTCGCCGGCTACGTGAAGAAAGATGCAGCATTGCACTCATTCTGTCTTCAATATGACACCTGCCGCAGTAGCGTAAATATCATATGCTCTGATCCATGTTTTCCAGTTCGATCTCGCATTGTGGCTGATGACAAGCTGACCAGGAGGCCGCAAACCCGGCAACGTATTAGCGGGCGGCATCCTTCATCATCTGACACCATGTGAAAGTACGACGTCTGAACACTTTGAGTTCTGGATACTGAATGGTTTATTCACGGCCTAAGGCACGCTTGACCCGCTGTCAACTTTCCATGACATCATCTCATTTGCATACCTCTTTGTCTCAACCTCTGCATTTCGTTAACATATATTAACCACACACCTGTACGTCTATTACGCATATATCACAACAGGCACCTAAATTACGACCGTTGCATAACTAACACTATCAAAAAAGCAAACTACAAAATATGGCTACTGGCAAAACTGAGATACTACATGACTGAGAACATGGCAATTAAAATATATATAGGCATGATCCTCCCTTACTTCGACTATGGTTATGTAGCATACATGTGAGGAAATACTAAACTAGTAAACAAGCTACAGGTACTGCAAAATAAAGTCCAAGTACACACAAAATATCCTACAATAGAACTACACAAAAAATGCAATGCAACACTCACCTGAAAATACTAGCACACCACTAGACCACAAAATCAGGTTACACAGTAACCCCCACAGGGACACTAGGCACATGGTGGCCCCAATACGACTGATGGAAATGAGTAACACAAAAATCTATGAGAGAAGTGTACTGGCCATGGCAGCACATGCCTGGAATAAACAAAACACAAAACAACGGGAAATCCATAACCTTGACCACTACAAAAAATTCCTAAAGAAAACAACTACTTACTGACACAGCAAAATCACACCTGCCCCTGAACGCAGTCGCTGATTGCTGTGTACTGGCAGAAAAAGCAAAAGACAGGGCAGAGAAAATGGTAGGTATTAAGAATTGGACAATTAGCCCTTCTAAGTACAAAGGAAATCAGGAAAGCTATCACCACATGGTGCAGTCTACCTGGGTATGTGTAATGGCACAAACCAACACAGAAATGGACAGGCCACGGTCATGCATCTGATCCACCCTGAAATACAAAATGGCTAAGCAAACAACCATATCACGTGGTCGCAGTCCTAAAGGGTGACAAGTGTGTTCTGGCACAGTGGGGCACTATCTAAGGACAGGACTTGGGTGAAAGGATGCTGTAACAAAAATCAAAATTGGACGGGATCCTCTCCCGCAAGCCTGCATGACACCCAAGTAAATGTATATAGTAGGCTAAGGTATCATACTCAGACTAGACAAAACTCTGGAAAAATACAAAAAAACTAACATAGGCTACTAACACCCAAAATCGCAAAAGGCTGGCCTGAGCAGAAACAGGTAAACACTCCTGGGCGAGGGACCAGACCAAGACAGCACCACAGCTGTCCAACGTTGAAAACAAGCAGCCCTTGCGGGAGCTTATACGTTATGGGCAGAGTAAATACCTTGTCAATAAAGAAATTAAAATAAAAAAATATATGCAGGTCAGCACATTTGAAGGAAGTGACTACAAAGGGATTGTCACAATTATGCTAAGTGCTAAATATAGACGTGTTTTTCCCACCAACTGCCTGTTTGACTATTCATGCAAGCGTGTGACGTCATTTGCAATAAGCGTGTCACAGTTACACCCTAATGCTAGCTATAGCTTGTCCAAATGATTGCCTATTTGACTATTCATGCCAGTAGGTGACGTCATTCGCAATAAATTTGTTGCAATGACACCCTAGTACTAGCTAAAGATTTTTAGTATGTTTGTCCGATTGAATATTCATGCCCGCAGGTGAAATTATTAGCCATATTGCTAGTATTCAATGAATGAACTAAGTTCTTGGAGTAGCCTATGTGATAACCACAGCTTAGTTCACCAGGGGCCGTATGCACCAATCGGGGTTAGGGCCTTAACCGCGGTTTGGCTAGCTCCACACGGCTAAATGTGAGAAATCGGTATGCACCAATCGGTGCCATCGCTAACCGCCGACCGTAGCCTACGCTAAGCTAAACCATTTTCAAATCAGGTTTTACTGCTAGCCGGGGCGGTTAGTGTGCGGGTGTGGCTCTCAATCTATTGAATGCGATCATATTTAACAGAATTACATATGCAATAAGTGACATTTTATCAATTTAACCCTAAATGCGAAGCGTTATTAAGGCTACTGCCGCATTGGCGGCGATATTAATAGTTATATTTTCGAATCGACGAACGTAAAGTAAACAAATCGCCGCCACCGCATCGACGTCGCTTTCCATACTGGCGGCGGCGGCGGTTTGTTTACTGTACGTTCGCCGATTCGAAAATATAACTATTAATATCGCCGCCAATGCGGCGTTAGCCTTAATAATGCTTCGAATTTAGGGTTAAATTGATAAAATTTCACTTATTACGTATGTAATTCTGTTAAATATGATTGCATTCAATAGATTTGAGCCAAATATATGGGTAGAAACGCAGAGGGAATTCCCAAATCTATAAATAAACTCACGGTTAGCTATCCGCAGTGGCTAAAACATTGGTGCATACCGATTCACACATTTGTCAAACCCCCCGCTACCCTGAGGTAGCTATCCACGGCTAGTGCCTTAGCTCCGGCTAAGCCTATCACCGATTGGTGCATACGGGCCCAGTACAGTATGGCGATTGTACACCTTCTGGTTTCCCAATATGTTATTAGCCCACAACAACAAAATTCGCCTGTTCGGTTTGACCGACAATCCGAGAGAATTGACAGGAACTGCCATTCTCAAACTATGTCCGGTGAACACAAAATTGACAAGATCCCCAGGTACAACTGGCATCTCACATCGGATGTGTGGTAATAATTATTCGCAGTGTGGTAATAATTATTCGCTGGCCCCATGGCCGTATTAAGAATATGTTAGGCCCACGGGCAAAGCAATGTACTATGCCCCCTAACTGTAACATATGCAGAAAAGACATCCAGGCACGTGTGAAGAACAAAGGATATGTAAATGAGATGATGTCATAGACAAAGGGTGCCGGCGGTTCATGACCCTGGACGGTGAATAAAGCATTCAGTATCCAGAAGTCAAAGTGTTCAGACATCGTACTTTCACACTAACCCTTCGCCCCCCCCCCCCTCCAACACTAATGGATTTGACATTCATTCTGCATACAAGGAAGCCCCGATTCCATATTAATGCCGTTGCTATTTAATAAGATGAACCTAAATTTTTGTTTTTCAAATTGAATTTCACGACCCTAAAAAGCGCAGGGCTCGCAGGCAAGTCCCAAGCCAAGTACTGAGAAGATGCTCCTATTTTGCCTTGTATTATTAGTACAGTACAACCCCGTTAAACCAAGCTCGGTTTAACGGGGTTGTACTGGCTCAGCACCCACATACTAATGTGGGTGCTGAGCCACCACTTTTTTCGGTGGCTCAGCAAAATGTTACCATTTACCATTTTATATGATAAATGGTAGAATTTTGGTGGGCCGCCGAAAAATGTTTGGATTAACCGATCGTTTGGTTTAACCGAGCTTGGTTTAATGGGGTTATACTGTATATACATAAAAACAACAATAATCAAAGTGTCCACATACATTGGATATTACATGTGCAATACACACTTACTCAAAGTCAAAGCTTGGTTAAACCAATGATCGGTTAATCCAAACAGATGTCTAGGGTCCCTTCAAGTTTGGTTTAACGGGGTTATACCGTTATATTGTTGTTAGTTATTATCATTATAATGTCCTTGCAAAACAAATATATCTTAACTAAGCCATAGGCACAGCATTGGTGTGGTTTTTGAACATTTTAATTGTAATACAACTTTTTTAAATGATAATTTGGCTAGTTATTACTATAATATTATCATGGGTAAATCCTTGCAAAACAAGTATAGCCACAGCATTTTTTTTTTCGATTTTAATTGTACTTGTAATCCATCATATTCTTAAAATAATATTGTTAGTTATTATTACCATTATGATGTTGTCGTTGGTAAGTCCTTGCAAAACAAGTAGGCCTATCCCCAGCATCGACGGTTTTTTTTTAGTTAACAAAACTTTAAAAATTGTTGTAAAGTAAAACGTCTCTAAATGGACCAACCCTGGGACCGACTTTAAATGGTCCATTTAGGGAGGTGGGAGGTTTACGGAGTTTTGTTGTTGTTACAATGGTATTGTATGGGTGATCGTTGGGACCCAACTAAAGCGATCCATCTAGGGGAGCTGTCGATCTGTGAAGGTGGTTGGTAAAGGCCCTGTCACATTACGGCGTATGGCGGGAGCGTATTGAAAACCTACGTAGGTCCTGCGCGTGCCGGCCTATGATGACATTTGGTGACCTTTGGGGTGGTTTTGAGCGTATGTGGAACCTACGAGGAGCGTACGAGGAGCGTATGGGAGCGTGCTGTGACATTTTTTGACAGTATGGGCCATACGCCCTCATAGGTCGAGTTTTTTTTAGCATGCACAAAAGAATTTGGACGGACGGATTTATGAAAGCGTATGGCGGCGTATGCCTCATACGCTTCACATAAGCCGGCATCTGGCGGCGTATGAGTAGCGTATGAGTAGCGTATATGACGTAACGCGCCTACGCCGCCATACGCTCCTGCAAAAAACCCTAATGTGACAGCCCCTTTAGAGATTTTACTGTGTTAACCTTTTAATACATCATCTGTTTTTAATATACGAAAAATAAATTCTTAACGAGTAATGATCAAATACATACACTCAACCTGACACATTGTCAACCATCAGCAGCTGTGTTGGCACATTCTTACTCGTCATTCCTACAATATATTAAATTAGTCTGTGTGTGTTGTTTTAAGTCCTAGCAACATCTAAGGTCATCTTAGGACGGGATATATTAAATTACTCGGGAGGGGATTTATTTATATGATGGCACTTACCATTCCGGTATGTGTAAAACTATTCTGGTCTTTTCTTGGCCGATATTTTCCATAAAATGTACATTATGAAGAGTGGAAATTCCTATGCTTTCCTACATTTGCAATATTGGCAGGCTACAATTAAAGCGATGAGCATATTTCTTTTCTTAAAAATAACTAACTGAAGTAAATCCTCAGCATCTAAGGAATTCTGCCGATTAGTAATTGGTGTCACCATGAAATTACAAATTACTGAGTAAGATTGAAAGTCAGTGGGGAAAAATTCTAATTTACTTATTTATTCAGTTGGAACAACTAAATTACATATGACTGCAAATATTATTGTTGCAGTCAACATATGAGCTTGAGTGTGGTAACGCCACCTAGTGTTTGCGGATAGCACTAACTAGCGACACCCTTGTCGGGAGTTTTGTTTTACGCCCTACCAACATATAAGGTCATGGTGGGAATTAACTGACATGGTTGGTGTATGGGTACATATCCAGTGGTGTATCATCCGTATTAGTATTGATGAAAATAATTATATATTTCGTTTTCTACTGTATATTCGCTAAACATAAAATTTAGCCAGTCACAATAGGGCTAGCGACCATTTTGGACCAAAGAACCCACCTCCTTGCGAACAAAGTAATGGTCGCCAACCTCTGGGCGAACATGTTGGTCATGAGGTTCTTAGTGCAGTGGCTGCAACCTACTTGCAACCAAAATGGTCACACGATCAGCGACCACTGAGGACACGACCACCCATTTTGTGGTTGCAAGCAGTAGTGTGACTGGGGTATAAAGTTGCACTCTGATAAAAGCATCAAATTTTCAAAAGTAAATCACTTACCTAGATTTGAACCTACATATCCAACTTAGATATTGGGCCCTTGTTAAACATTTCTTGCTGCATAGAATGGAATACTAGGTCAATTTAGTATAACCGATTGCTGCTGAGCCTATGGGGTCAGAGTTGATAAACCCTTGTTTATGAAATTGAAGGCAACACAATAATCGCTGCCAGAACTTTACAATATGAAGCATGTTAAAATAATGTGGTCTTTTGGAAAGTAGCAGAAAAATTGGTTGTTTTTTGTTGTTGTTTTACGTCCTAGCAACATCTAATGTCATATCAGGATGGTTACCGACTTGTGACTCTGCACTCATGGCGACTTTATAGTGCTCCCACACTCGGAAATCAGGCCACTGGCACCAAGACCTGATATCCCACATTATCCTGACACTGAGCGAACCAGTCCTTGCCCTATTCTAGTAATACCAAGTGCCAGGCTAGGAAGCGATAAATTCTTTGGTTTGACTAGACCAAGAACAGAATTCTCTACCTTCCGCATGCGAGGCTCACGCTCTACCGCTTCTGCGACCGTGCTCGATAGGGACACAGTTAGGTAAAAATAGATAGTTGGGTGGGCATCTAAGTCAATGCATAGGGAGGGCCTTCAATATGACTCCTGGGTCGCATTTAGGGTCGGTCTCTGAGGCGCCTCCGCGATGCTTTTTGGCTTATTTCCATTCAGGGTCCATCTCTGAGGCGTCTCCCTTTTCAGACGGGGGAGAAAAAGTGCCTTGAAAATGGCCGCCGTATTCAGTGGTTTCAGCCAATCAGAGCGCTTCTTTTTCATTGCAAATGGCTACCGCCTATGGGGGTGGGTGGCCATTTTCGAGGCGACCAACTGCTTTTGCCGTTCAGACTAGCGTGACATCAAGGATTCCCCTCAGAGGCATAAGCCTTCATCCTCTAATATTCTTACAATTTGGGCTATTGTAGGTTTTAATGGTTTGACTCCTTTAATCAGAGAATGAAGTCCCCATTTCTTTAAATAAGTTGTGTACAATTTCACCGTTCCTTTCGTCCAGGCATGAGAAATAAGTCTCTCGTGTAATCTTGTCTAAACCATATTATTCTAAATGCTTTCTTTAAAAAGGAATCCCAAAAGGGATGTCATTGACATGTCTCCGTGGACTGTTAATGGTCCTTGTTGTAGGTTGTTCCTTTCTCGTGGAAACCTGAGCATGTCTTTTGCTTCTAAGGTTACTGCCACTAGCCATGGTTGTGTGTCCCATGATGGTACTATCAGTACTGCATGTGAGTGATACATCTTGATCTTCCTGGCCACTCTGCTGATAATGCTGAATGGTGGAAATATGTCAAATAAAATGTATTATTCCAATTAAGAGAAAATGCATCTACTCTCCAGGCTTCTGGCTCTGGATGCCAAGACATATTTGGGTAACTTTTTGTTGTTGTGTGATGCAAATAAGTCAATGTCTGGTTTACCCCATTTATCACAAATGTGGTTGAAAATACTCTTGATTTAATGACCATTCTAGATGAACGTGACCATGTCAAATTTTCTTGTCAGCCAAAGTATTTTGACTGCCTGGAATATGTGCTACTGTTAGCCATATGTTGTGTTCCTCTGCCCAGTCCCAAATTAGGTTGGCTAAATGGTTACATGGTTTGGAACGAGTCCCTCCCATATTACTTATGTAAGCCATGGCTGTCGTATTATCTCACATGATTTTAAGGTAGGTGAACTAGTCTACGTAATCCTAGGTAAATAGCCTTGAGTTCTAGTACATTTATGTGATCGGAGATTTCATCTTCCATCCACTCACCACCTGTTGCCTGTTGGTCTCTGTGAGCCCCCCATCCTTCTAGTGAAGCGTCTGTTGTAACTGTAGTATTGGGCTCACCCATTCTAATCACAAATTGGGGGAATTTTCAATGTGTGAAAACCACCACATATCTTTTAGGCCATCTGGCGAAACCATCATGGGCCTTTCAAAGTTCCCCTTAGTGCGAGCCAATGCTAAGTTCTTATCTATTTATAGCAATTTAATATGGACCTTGCCGTACAGCACAGCAGGCGCATAGGTTATCATAATTTCTATCAATATTGCGACTTGTCTTATATTTGGTTTATTCAATTTGTAATAATTGGTTTGCAATTGTTGTAAATTCATCAACTTTCTGTCCCGTTAACGAAATGGTCATTTATGTGGTGTCAATAAAAAATCCAAAAAACTTTAAAATTGTTGTTGCTGTCAATACTGATTTAGTTTCATGTATGTAGAAACCTTCTTTTTTTTTTAAATGTCACAAAGTTTGTCTACTGCTGCCTGACAATGGTGTGTTTGGTCAACAAAGAACGAGTCATCAATATAAGGAAGCATAACATGTCCTTTCCTAGCCATGTGGGAAAATATCAGTTTAAGTAACCTCGTGAAAATGCGTGGAGCGCAAGCTAGTCCGTTAGGCATACACATGAACTCATAAAGGTCATCATTCCAACAAAACCTGAGATATTTGGTATTCTAACTCCTTCCACTAAACTAAGGATAGTTAAATTCTCTGTAATGTTATTCCATTCCGGTAGGCAATTATTTAGGTTACCAGCTTTAAATGTGCTTATTGGAGTCTTCGTCACCACTTCTACTCGTTCCCTGGGTGGGGGAACGGTTTCTGGGCATTGAATTCCATCTTGAAGGGTCGGTTCCCATTGTTCCAGCCGAACGACTGCCTCTGGCCCCTTCCTTTGGCCTGATACCCGTAGTTCGTTCCGAACCGACCTCGTTATCCGGTCCGACGATCTTGAAAATCCTGCTTCATTTTCTTGAAACGGGTAGGATGAGCGTCAGCTGATTTCTTTTTATCAGCTCCCATGTGTTTCCCACACTTGGTACCAGTCTCCACTTGCTGGAACAAGTATTGGAGTTGCCCACCGATCATCTTGTCCAGTGGCTTCCCTTTGATTGATTGGTGGTTGCTTTACGCCGTGTCGGCAGCATAGGCCATATTCAAGGCGATCCCTTTGGCAGGCTTGGGGGCAAGGAATAATGTAAATTCCTTCCGGTAATGTAAATTCCTTCTTGGACCTCACAACTTCCTTTCCTGCATCAGTGCAGACCGCCTTGAACACATTTTAAAAATGCGTGTAAGAGAGGAAATTGCTGGTTGCCGAAAGCAGCGCAAATCCCTGCATCCACCTCGCACGGCGACTAGAACTTGTTCTCCGTCATCATCCTATCTAATAGGTCTGATGGCTGACATAGTTGCCAGAACACCCTTGTGTGCTGTGTGGTGGACCGCTTCAAACTTCTTGTTGGGGGCTGAATATCACACAGATAATTAGAGCATAATTATCCAAGGTGTGTATCATTGCATTAAAACCGTATTTAAACCATTTTTAACACAGGCGTGTCGTTAATAGACAGTCGTAGGATAACGGTATGGACAACCTACTGAGGGGTAGGGACCAGTGTAGCGGTCACCTCCCACACTCTCTGTCCTATAAACTTCTCCCACCTGTGGCTTTCTTCACCAAGAAGTTGAAGAAAATACTATAGGACTCGGAGGTACACCTTATCAAATACTTAATTGGGGAATCTAAAAGAAATCCAGGAATAAATCCTATTGTGTAAATGGCTCCTGCCAAACATCTCTCCGTTCAGCAACGGGTGGCTTTATCAATAACAAAGAATGGCTGCATTGTTCTAACGATCTTTCATAATTCAATCGTAATTAAGCTGTAAAACAGTAATAACTTATGGAAAAGTTTCAAAACTTTTTGTACGTGAATGGACTGAACCAACGTATCCAGTTTATAAGATACAACCTGGTTAGTTTTGTAGTTAATGTAGAAAACTGCCATAGATACTCACAAACATCCTCCTGTTGTGAGTTGATTATGCTAATTGCTGGACCCGAATGTGCTTCCTTCTCCCTGGACTATGAGTAGCCAGAGGCATAGTACCGAGGTAATATATATATATATATATATATAGATAGTATAGTTATACGAATCTTACCTGGGTATAGATATGGATAACTGTTGTTTTACCGAGGTATAAGCCTCGGATAGCTGTGGGCTAGGGAGAAGGAAGCACGTGAGGTACCAGCAATTTTAACCTACATATTGAGGATAAAAATGACCTTTCAAGACAATGGATACTATATTTTACCGACAAGGTACGCCAACGGAATAGATGTGGTAGGGTGTGGCGGGAGGGCCCTCGCCCACATCTATCCGAGGCTTATACCTCGGTAAAACAACAGTTATCCATCATCTATACCCAGGTAAGATTCGTATAACTATACTATTTTACCTAGGTAAACAGCCTCTAGCTAGCTTCAGGCTAGGGAGACCTTTACGTAATCATTTTTATCCTTAATATCATCTTTCTTATATCATCTTCAAAATTTTTTCTCACCTATTCTTATCAGTTTTTGAGCAGGCGACTTGCAATGCCGGTAGGCTTTTCTAATCGCTTGTTATAATGTTTTGCAAACGACTTCGCCGTCTTCCAACCTGCATGTGCTAGTATCCTTTTCACAGAAATACCAAGCACACGTGCCTTGGAAAACATGGCACCCCTAGTTGAGTGGGAAGAGTATTTGCTCGTATCCACTCCGGCCAATTTCAACACCGTAATTGTCCATCTGGCAAGAGTGTCTCTCTCGTATAGTGGTGGAAAAAGGAAGTCAAAACGGGTGAACATTGAGGATTAAAAAAAATAAATAAAATATGTATAGGCTAAAATAGATTTCCAACTCCCAACGTGCAAAAAAAAACCGCGTAGAACACAAGAAGCGCTAGTTCCTCCAATACGGATAATAACTAAGCTGCATCCACCGACAACATATCACATCAACGCATCGTTACTGCAACAAAAACATATTTATATCAAAGCCAGTAATACGACATGCTAATTACATCGTGGCTATCAATGTATAAAAAAAAAAGCATTAAGACATAATAGTTCATATTCATCAACATGCATAATACAAGGCGGTATCACCCCCCATCGAGGGGAGATGCAATATCAAAAATTGTCTATTTGATTATTAATGTATTTATATATATATTTAATAAAAAACTAAAAAATTAATCACCGCCACAGGGGTGCTGGTCTTTCAATTACACCCCGCGTGACACCAGCAAAATCCCACGGACAGGGCATACACGCGACTGCCTTCCCAAGCAGTCAGCCACTGTTAACCTTAAACTGCCCACCTTTCATCTGATTGTCGACGTTCATCCAGAATCCCTCGGACGAGAGAGAACAACAGCTAACCGCTTTAATACCAGTCCACAATTGCCTCATCACCCCGTCACCTGTCATCTGAATTTTCCGACCGAGACAGTCCAAAATCGCCTCCGAACAGGAAGAGCGATCACCAGTAGGTCCGCCGAGACAACTAGTCAACGCTCACTCACTCACCGCTACCTGTCAATGCTGGACATGCCCGTCTACATCAAGGGGGTGCACGTCGCTGCGCGGACTTGAGCAGGGTCCGATGCGCCGAAGCAGCACAGACACCAAACTAGCGCGCAGCCCGTGCAGCCGATCCTCCGAGCATGCTGAAGCTGCGTTAAGTCTAAGTCTAAGTGATCCATACAGCTTTCTGAAGTCTTGGCGAAAGCGGCAATGAAAGGCCATATCGATATCATTTATAGACCTCGAGCCATGCGAGCTCTGCTCGCGCGATTCCATTCCAATTGCCTCGACAACATCATTTTGTCCTTTCGAGGCCACACAGTACCAAAATCCGCACCGCGCCTACCCTCAGCCCTGGCGTACCAGTAGTAAGGCCTGAATCGCGCCACAACCGCGTCAAGACCTCTATGAAGGCTTTGACCAGGCGTTGACCGACTCAGGTGATCCTTGACGTCACGTCCTAACGATTCGCCTCGCAGAGGCCGCTGCGTTATTCGTCCAGCGCGAGTACAATACCCGTGGTCAGCTTCCTGACATCGCTGCAAGCGCCGCCCACGCCAAAGGACTCACAGCAGGACAGGCAACCGCCGCCCGCAGCATGTCCCCTACCGCACCATCATCTGGCTGCCCTGACGCCACAACAGAGAGGCGATCCCGCAGCGGCCGTCACGCCGATCGTCCGCGGAAACTGACCCAATGACAACAAAAAACCGGCTGAGAAAGCCCGATTCCACTTTTGGACTGTCCGCCGCCGGAGCCGTGGACCAACGAGCCTGACCAGACCGCAACTAACGTTGTCGGGTTGCTCACCGCTGCCAAACTTCCGGCGCTTACGACGCCGCCCTTTACCACCCTCATCTCCACTCACGATCCCGGCTGCGACTGGCACTCATGCACACTCCTTCATCACAAGCCCATGAGCTGACGATGGTGGTGGCGGCGGTGGAGGTGGAGGTGTAGAGGGCGACCTGTCTGATCTCCCTGATTCCGCTCCAAGATTGATAGCAGACCTACCATGAAGCGAAACCAGAGACAGGTTGCGCTTCCTCTCCCCTTACCCCACGGCCGGTCCTTCGAATGGCCAGCCCAGAGTCTACTGCGCCACCTACCGCACCCGGCCGCAGTACCGTCCCTCTTTCGAGCCACCGCCCCACGAACCTCCTGTCCCCGGTCTCCGCCGAAGAGCCAGACCGCGACCGTCTATAAACCGTTCGCGGACCACTCCCGCCGACCCTCTGTATAGAGGTGCAAGGCGATTGCAAGCTGTGCTGCCGTGGCAACGCAAGCGTGCTCCGTTGCCTAGGTAGAAGTCTGGGCGCTGCTTATCGAGAAGGTTCACTGACGCGCCGTGACTTTGAGTCAGGATTCCACCTGAATCTCACTGAGCCCCTCACGCCACTACGGTCGTTCCATACTCCCGACCGTAGGCCCTCCATGAGGTGCGTGATCACAGCCCGACGCGTCCACGTCTGCGAAGTATTCTCACGCGCAGAGTCGTTTTAAAGCGAAGGACACCCCTTGGCACAACGCTTAACCCGTACCCCCACCGCGAAGCGTTTGAATGGACCACACATCTCCACAGAGGCGCGAAGTGCAGATGCTCCTCACAAATGTTGACGAGCCAAATGCACCACACGCAGAAACAGCTTGGTAAATCGCCTATGTCCGACTCGGTGCACCTCTCAAAAATGCATGCCTGTCCGGACGAAACACCTTCCAACTAGCTTCCTGTTTCGAGTAGCCCTCGACGCTCCGCTGAAAGGATAGCGAGCGGTACACAAGTTCACCCACTGGCAATACCACCATCACGAGTGACTGCTCACTCTCAGGGGCCTCTGCCCAACCCAATACCCTCAATCTCAGAGACCTCATTCCTCCCCGTCGTCATCATAAGGCCGACAATCCTGCCTAACCCCCTCTGCCACCGTGCAATATGTCCCTCCAATGACTACTGGCTCGTCAATGATATCGTGCCAAGCGTCTCGACAGAGACTACTCCTTGTCAGCCGCACGTATTCCCAGCAAGAAACGCGGCCCCCTCCCAGCTTAACGGGCCCCTCCCTACGCGACGCGACAATCCAACTCGACGTTGGAAGCGGTTCCTCGGGCAATCTCATACCCGAGCTCACCCACAAACTGACCGTGATACGCCAACGGAGCGATCATGCGACGCTACTCGCCCCAGGTCGCAGTCCCAGTCACTCCTCCCGATGTCCCCAGGTTGTTCCGATGGAACAGCGCCTGCCGGCCGCAGAGGGCGCCAGAACCAGCTGCCCAGAAAGCGCTAGTCCCATTACTGACACCCAGAGCTCACGGAGCGTATCCGGCAAGATGTCGGCCAGCAAACCGCGGCTGTGCTGCCACCTGGCGGAACCAGGCGGACCCACCGCCGAGAGACTGGGCCACCCCCCCAACAGCTGCTAAGGGAGAATGGATTCCGTACGGATTAATACACCGAGGACGCCGACCCACCAACTGTCAACGCCTGCTCGGGCGCTGCCACTCGCACAAAAGCCGTGCCAGCTCAGTCAGTGCCACCTACGTCCTAGTCAGCCCCACTCCTTAGAGGACACGCGATGCGTGTCAACAGCACCTCAGAGAGCGCAGGCACATGGCCAGCAACCCCTAATGGAGACCTGACCCGACATCCGTCACTCCCTCCGAGTACCTCTGGACACCAGTCACACGGCGACAGCAGTGGGCTAGACAGCGATGGAGTACTTGCTAAGGCTAACCGTCCCAAGCCTGCCTAAAGGTCTAAATCGTGCCTAAACACTAATATCATCCCCGCGGGAAGTGTCAGCTCGTCCTCGCCGTAAAGGGAGCCGGGCGAAGCTAACTCATTCGTCTGGCCATGATAACAGACACGACGAACTGGCAGGCAGTAGGCAGCTCAGCCGTGTCTCCCTCACTACGACGATCGTCTCGCACACGCTGTGTCAGGTCTGTGCGCCTGAACGCACAAGACAAACACATTCGTGCCGGCCTTGCTATGATCTTTATGTACAAATGGACAACTTAACCAACAATACAAGTATGCGTTAGATGGGGTAACTGTAAAGGAACAAAAACTCCGGCTACACGCATCTTCCGCAGGCGGCAGCCGTAGAGTGAATCACGCCCAGGGGGGGGGGGGGGGGGGGGAGGGGGGGGGGGGCGTGATCCCTAGCAAGAACTGGCAAAGCCTAGTCGACGAACCAAGCAGAGAGTTCTTCACCTCACATCGGCGCACACCGGTTCCTCAACCGGTAACACCCAGCCATGACCCACATAGGATCCAATCACATCACCCGACGGCAAGAGGCAGGACTCTCCCCGGCCTCGCAGTACCTGCTGACGCACCGCAACCACGTGCCAGAGAATCCCCCCCGCAGTCCATTGCCGAACGTCAGAGTGACCCAGTAGCTCGATCACGTGGCCCGCCAGCCATTGCATCCATACCGCGTGCCAGTCCCCACGCACAGGCTCCCCCGCCTCCACCCACAGCAGTGCCCACCACAACTCCACTGCGTGCGTCACAACTCGCACTCGCCGGTTTACATGCACATGCTATAAGTGGCTCCCGATACGGCCCAACCGCAGAAGTAACCACTACAAACCCATGCCTCTCAGCACACATAAACACTCCCGCGGCTCCTATAGCCAATACGCAGTACGCCCCAGGTCAACTCATCGCCACGCGTTACATAAGAAATAGCAGATAGATCAACAACACGGCTTAAGCAGAGTGGCATTACGCAGAACAGTAGTAACGCCGCCCATTCATTGGCGCCCCCGGGGTAGGCCCCAGGACTTATCCCCCACTCCTCTCAAATAAGCGCGTAGCAAAGTTAACTGAACAAAATTACTATCTGCGTATACTCGTGTAAACAGGGATCGAAGCACAAATGTAACCCACAACCGCCCGAGACCAAACAAACACCAGGGTGGAGTAGCCTAGATACTTACTAACCCACCCTATACCAGTTATCTGCGACTTAATGCTAAACGTAGCAGGGATCGCCGCACCGGTCGGTGCATGCCGAGCCCACATCAGACCCATGTCCAACTTGGTAGCAGAATCGCTGTCACTATCCGAGCCACTCTCGTACAAGAAATCATACTATCGGCATCATACACTGATCTATACCGACAGCCGACGTTTATTTTTGTCCGCTTATAGCAGGCCTATCCGCCTAGGGCGCATAGCCTCCTGCCGCAGTAAAACTGGAAGCCAGGTACTCTTCATCTGACCCACAAATCTATAGTGCCAAGCCTTCCACCCTCATCAGGTGCGACTCGCCCCTACATGTGCATACCGCCAGAGGATGTTCCCAGCGTTCCTAGACATCATGCTCGGTTGAAAGCTTAAGAAAGACGTCTAACGTTAGATTTACGGTATTTACCATCCTTGCCCTTCATATAACTGTGATGTCAGAGACAACTTCCGTTATAGTAAAGGGACCATCCCAATACTTGCCGAGTTTGACCGGCTAGCGGCGCATGATACCGCCCCAGGCCACCCGGTACCCCCACTTTGAACTGCTCCACGCATCATGCACCTCTGTATTCAGATTCGTGAGAATCCGCTGCCCGACCTAAAGCATCGCGAACTGCGCTATACGGCGTGTGAAAGCAATGCTCCAACCATCTTACAAACACGATCTCACAAGGCGATCTACTTGACGATTCACCACCCCAAACTGCAGATCAGCTGCTAGTCGGAGCTCCCCCCAATAAGTAACCGTTCGGAAGGTCAAACCCTTAGATTCGTGCCTCCGTACAGTTAGTATGCGGTGTGCCACAAACATTGACCTTGCAAATCCCAATCATCCTGAAAGTCATTCACAAGGTACAGCCAACGGCAGATATCAAGCTGCTTATAAACGCTCCACCATACATCCGATTGTGGACAGTACGGGTTCGTACGCGTTTTCTAACCCCACAAGCGCAACATGGACTGGAACAGTTGTGGACACAAATTCCCTCCCTTGATCCGAATGGATCCCGCCATCGGGGCACCGAATATCAAATCCAGTTATCCCACTCAGCTTCCTTGCGCTGCAGTGGGTGCAGTGTGATCTTAAGGTGTACACTTGCACGTACATTAGTGTAATAGTACTTGCACTACAGCAATCACCACATTCCCGCCTAGACGTCGTCAATAGAAACCCGTGACACAAAGTCACACGTAGACAGCGTCCACCGATGCCAGGAAACAATATCAATGTCAAGGCGACAGGTTAACCTTCTAGCGATCCCTCTACCCTGAGCTTAACCACCTGCCATTATATGGCAAGTGCGTACCCACCGCCTAATATCAGAAGTCATTCCAGTGCCAATAGAACGAGCCACTGCCCAAAGGCGCTTAGTGGAGCGAACACTACCAAAGGTGCGTAGCTGAGAATGCCCAAAGGACAAAAACACAACACATCATCGCGCATGCAAATGGCACTACGTCTGCAGTGAACTGCAGTAAGGTCTCACCGCACTACCTTTCACCAGCGAGCACCCCCTCGACGCAGTTCCAGCAGAGCCCAACTGATTCACAATGCTTACGAGTCCTCCGGCATTCTCCCACCGCCAGCTCGTCACGCGAAGTTTCGAGCGGGCCCACCTCCAACCACCTGATTATACGCAGAGATCTTGATGGAGGGATCATGCGCTGCGCCAGCAAACTTCCGAATAACGTCCCAAAGCTCAACATCATCTATATTCCCCAACGCGCATCGCAGAATTGGCTGCGAGTACAACAATTATGCTCGCCACAGACCGAGCAATCACCCCGGCGGCCGCACTTTCCGCACCGGGATCCTACTACAGGGAGCACTAACCGCGTTGATATGATCCACGGGTCCCTTTTCTGTACACAATATGGCTCATTCGACACAGCCGTACGCAGATAAAGTGGCCACCAACTGCCCCATCATCCCCTCCCCTCTTGAAATTTAACGAACCAGCCGAAGAGAAAGCTGATCAGTCCCATAATAAAATCCGACCCTATCAAGAAATGTTTTCCACTTTCCTGCTATACACGACGATAGACCATCAACACCCCGCTTTCGTCCGTGCAATAATTCGCTCAGCGGCTTTATAAGTTTTATTACTCGCTAAAAAGACAACGGAACCTCTACCACCAGTCCTGCACCTTCCTTAACACGTCCTCGAAGATTGCAAAACCCCGACTGCATCAGTTCCAGAATGTAACTGCCGCCACCGCTCGCCGGATATCGCAGCACGGGGTCTGAGTAAAGGCACCTTTTAAGCCGCAGAAATGCGTCCTCCTGAACGTCTCGCCACCACACAAATTATTTTTTTTTTGCGGTAACGACAAGTCCTGCAAGGAACAGCCAACCGCGCAAAATAGCAATGAAACTGCGATAATATGACACAAACCCAAGAAATGATCATCACTTCCTTCATATCCTCAGGTTTCTGGCCACCCGCAAGATCGCATAGAGATGCTTTTCCTCGCGGGTGCTGGCCTTAATCCCTTTGCGCAGAAACCAACCCCCCCCCCAGGTACTGCGTCTCAACGGCCTAAAAGTACGCCACTTTGAAGCCTTGAGTTATCAGCCCATAGAGTCCACGACCACAACACACCACTCTTAAGATCCTCGACACATGCGGTTAGTGTCCGACCAGGAGACAATGATATCATCCAGAAACACCAAGCAATCTTCCACTGAAGACCAGCCAGCATATTCGCGTCATCATCTTCCTGAAATTGGCTGGAGCCTTACAAAGTCCCCCTCAAACGGTAAACAAAATTCACGTTGCCACTCGAATAAGCCTAAGTGAGTACTAAAACATTCTTAGGGCAATATCCTCCGATCCATCGCTACCTGATGATACCCAGATTGCAGATCCAAGAGTGCAAAACACACTCATTACCCCACTAATACACTTCGAGCGATCTCATGCGAACGCGTAATGGGTTAAGCATTCTTCATCCGCGTCACAGTAATGAGATTATTGTAGTCAATGCAAAACGATAGACCCATCTTTCTTCTGACTAAATGGACAGTGAACTCCACGGCGAATCACTACTTCTAATCACCCCACTATCCAGCCAGCTTATGCAGCTCCGTCTCCAGTGCCTCTTACTTCTCGAATGTACGATACGCCGATAGGAATCCAAAAGCAGCAACCACCGACATCATGCCATGCTTCACCACCTCAGTCCAGCCCAACGTCCTCACCATGCACCGCGAAAACTGAAAATTTCTACCCAGAAAGTCCACAACCTGCGCGCGAGTCAGACTCATCACCACTTCTTCACACCCCATAGCCAAAGGTATAAGATAGACAGGCAAGCTTCCATCAAGGGACTCCGATACTCACAAAGCGCCACGCACTTTCCTCCGTCGTATCCAAAAAGTATAACCTTCCTCGGTAACCTCCTCACCAATGCAGCAACAGCCCACTTCCTCCTCTAACTACTCAAAACAGTAGAGGGGCAATACAACAGCGCCGTCTGCGCGACACGCAGCTTCGGGCCAACCGACCTACCCCCAATTACCAGTAACTGCAACAGCGGCCGCCCAACCCTGTCTCACCGGCAACCCTCACCCACTGGTTAAACTGCGCCAACAGCAAGGACACAATGACCTCGTTGCCGCAGCATGGTTTTACAACCGTATGTTGGTCAACAGCGTGCCCAAGCGTATCCACAATGAACCTCACCAAGTCCAGTAGCCTTCACTCAGACCCACCCGAAAGGTCGTACCCTTTACGAAACATCTAACCGCATACCGATTCGGATAAACAAAGGTACCACTGAGCCAACAACCTCACACAAAGCGTATTCTGACCTACTAATCCCAGTTCAGCAATTCCGAGACGCGCATCGGTTCAAACAGGCTTGTGATCACCGCCACGCCTACAGCTGATAGTCTTCACATCACAGCCGGCTATTCGCGCAATGCGAACATCTTGCGCAACAGCAGACAGGCTGAACGTAAGCGCAGACGCAAATTCACACTGCGTCCGTGAGTTGATACGGATATTGAAGATACAAGCGCCTGCACAGACGCAGTTCACAACCAGAATTAGCTCCAAAAATACCGCACCTAAAATACCATCTTCTGAATATCGAAACAAGTAGGGGCATAAGAAATATTTTCCCCCCCGATCTCCAGAGCTAGTATGGCTTGTCCGTACTGCTTGAGCTGGTTTGCACCGGTGACAGTGTACGAGGCTTCACGCTATTATCGAAAAACACCTTATCACACACCGTCCAACGAGTAACTTAGAATATCCGTCCCACACATGTGACCTGCAGCCCACTGTCTAATTAAAAAATACCTTATATCCACTCTAACAACACACTCTCACATACCGCACGCGTTTTTCCCGTCCAAAGTCCAGAAAGTGGAATCCACGAATAAGTCGTTACCACAAGGGTGAGACAGGTCGCACACCCTGACACGCTGAACAAAAATTGCATACAGGTCGTCCAAAGGCGCGGGAGCCAAAGCAGAAACCACACAACGCGCTATCTGCTTCATGCCATCCCACAAAACCAACCGACTCCACTGGGATAGAATCACCATGGGGCGATCCGCGCGCGGTCCCGCGCCAGCATCAGACTGCACACCGGCTTCCTTGATAGTTAACACCGCATGCGCGCTTTGGTGCGGTATCCGGAGCTGTGCATAGGGTTGGGCCTACGGCCCAAACTGGTCCAACCCTAGTGCGTTTATATTAGGCTTAGCCATTACGTCCCTGTCCTTTACGGTGACGCGCCAACCTCGCCTGATCAACACCCCCGAGTTGTCCCTACCTCGCGATACACGCGAGCTATCACACAGCCTCCCTCGCTGAGTACGTTTTTACTCCAGTACATTGTATAGGCCAATGACTGATCACACGCACACACGACCAGCTCTTCGCGATCAGCACCCAGCAGCACGCCTCTCTTCTCCTTACTACACGCCTGCGCGCTAGATAACCCAGATGATTACGCCCCCCTGTTGCTACCTGTGCTCCCGCAGATTTTCTGCTCGCCATCACATCAGCGCAACATCCTTGACCAGCGCCTTAGTGATAGTCTGGCGTACTATAACCTCCCCGCCGCGCGTACTGTGGAACGGAAATTGCCACCCTCACGATAGCCAGCCCCACCACGACGAAGCCGCGAAATAATTACCACCCCGCGATAGGCCCCCCCAGAACTCCCCCGAGGAGAAACCACCACTGTCCACCATGCCTAGGATTCACGTGGCTCGTTATACGCCGCCACCTCAACCTCTAACACACTATCCACTCATCCTCCAGTCGAATAGGCCTCTCAACCGCAGTCGACCGCCAGCACACATGGCCTGGCGCAGTAATCGTCGACATATACTTCCAAAGACATCTCTCTCCAGGATGGACTTGCCCGGGGACCGCACCACCGTCATAGGCGCAGTCGCTGCTATCCCCATCCGGATCCATGAGGTCGAGCACAACTTAAACGCTCGACTATCCTTAGTCTCGATCGGCAACAGGCCATCCACTCATCCCCGTATCTCTCGCAGCCTCCCGCCCATCCAACCTGCAGTGCAAGACCGAACGCACGGTACTATACCATTCGGACACAGCATACTGGACGCGCTTCTTCCACTGACAACAGCGTGCCATGGGGTCCACTGTCCGAAACTAATATACGAATGATGGGTAAGCAACTCCCTCCATCGTCGTTAACCCATGACGCCTCCACGCGTCCACCATTCCTGCGCCTGGCCCCCCCCTCAACAGAGGCAAACATCTGAATTAGGATCACACCCACTCATCCCACATTTAGACCGCATATGCCACACATTAAAAAAAAAGTGTGTTAAAATTCTCGCGCCACCAGATATTCCTTTCCTGCTAATACCCGTGAATGGCTTAGGACGCAGCGTCGCAATCCGCGCGGGGATTAGAACCAGCCCACAGGATACTCAAAACATGCTCATCCAGCTCCAAAGTTATCCGATATACACACTCCCATCCAGCCCCCCCCCCCAATCGAAGCAGGCGTCCGAAATAACATCCATTATCGCAGTCTGATTCCGGGACATACCACATCTCCTCACATGCGAGTACTAGGCGACCCACAGGCAAGCCCAGGCAATGACGCAATGGTACTGCGTCACACCCAAAAATAATAAACGCGCCCCCCTTCTCCCCCCCCCTGTCAGATCCTCACTCCCCGTACCTCCACATGAGTCATACCCACGTATAACGGAATTCTTGGCACATACCCTCCTCTTATGCTGCACGAACCTCCTCCCCGAGAACTACCATCCCCAGAAGAGGGCACGCGGCTCCTTCGACCCCCGCCTCCACCCACCGCCACCCCTTAGAAGCGCCGGCAAATGCGGCGAGCTACCCGCGGAAACCGGAGCGCGCACTAGCACTGGATACTGCGTCCCGCGGTCATCTAACCGCTCTAGACTCAGTAATCCCTCAACCACTATCCCTAAGCCTAAACGCCGCGCTCAAACGCCTGTCTTATCAACCTGAAAATCTGCGCGCGTCACACTGCAAGGATTTCAAGAGCATAATCCAAGCCCAGCGCCTCTCCGCAGCTAGCAACAGTTTCACACTCTGATTTTCGCCCCTGCAACTGAACTTCAGCGCCTGCCGACCTACCCACGGGGAGGCTTAAGACTGCTGCATGAAAGCAGCCTCCTGCTCCTCAACCAGCAAACGGTTAGCATTCACCTCCTCCGCGGCGACGCGCCGTGCCGCGGTTAGATCCGCCAAACCGCGCGCGAAGGATTCAGCATTGGAAACCCTCATCTCATCCAACGCCCTCCTCTCCTCCGCCATCCGTTCAAACTGGACCCGCTTCCAAGCTCGCAGATGGCGGACACGCATCACATCCTGACGCTCCGCCTCCGACTGCGATCCCGAAACCGTACGACCCATAACCGAATCATGCTCCGACCCAAATGTCAACGAGTCATCGGCTACGAGCCCTGTCTCCAAAGACGGGAAAACCTCCCTACGACAGGGAATTCGGGGATCACTGCGTCCAGCTCCCATCCCCACAGAACGGACAGCTGAACTCCCCCACGGCGAATACTCCAGCGGCACCTCACGCATAGAACTCCCGCGTACGCCCAGACCTAAGTCATCGCGATACCCGATCGAACTACTACCCTCATGTACACCCGCCCCCGAATCAGTATTGATCGACAGAGACCGCATAACATCAAGAGCGAAGCCCCCCTTCACCGCACTCCCCGCAATGCCCCCAACAGTATCATTATCATCAACTGAGAGAACATTTCGCGCTGCAGTCGATGGTGCAACATTACTTAACGCTGCGCCACCGCTATCAGAACGCGTGCTCAACTGCGTACCACCCCCACCACCTTGCATTGCCGCCGGTGTCAACAACGGCGGAATGCCCGGCGGCGGAGTGCCACTCAGCCGCGCTAACTGCGCCCAATAATCATCAACGCCTTCAGCACCCACAGGCGACCGCCCCGGCACCCGTGCGGGAGTGGCTACACCCCCCCCTCGCACTGACCCCTGGCGGCCGTCCCCTATGACGCCGGCACCTGCACTCATAATGGACGTCTTAACATCAACATTTACCACAGGTGTAACATGAGCGCGGTGCAGTTCACTCACCACAGAAGCGTCCGCGCCCACCGGCAGTCCTACCGCGTCGGGACGCCCTGTACCATCAGTTTGGTACTGGCGCCCACTGCGCAGTTGACCCGCCGTCGCCCCTTCCATAATAAAATATTACGAAGAGACCTTACCTTCGGAGTCCATGGCCCAGGTCCAATACTCACCCCTTACGCAGAAGGTGAGCTGGCTCACGGCACCAATGTAATGGCCCACGGCCCTCCGACTCTCTCACACTCACGGAAGAACACCAAGATTCAATCAAGTGTACGCTTCACCCTTGGTTTATTGAACCATCTGCTCTTCACGGCGTCAGTAGTTGTCTGACCCGCCCCCTGACTCGCCAGATCCCACATCGACTCTATAGGTGTGTGTGGGGGGGTGGGTCAACCACACGCAGTAAAGGTCAGCCCGGCTAGGGTCTGACCGGTGGTGACCCGTGCCGCCATCTAGCGCAGTGTAGTGGTACTGCGCTGATGGCGTCGTAGTCTCCGCTGCTACCGCGTGATAGTAGAGCTCATGTTCAGACTACTACAATACCCACACAGGATTTCGTCAAAATCCAGCAACCGGAAACGGAAATAGGCCTCTATGGGCGCCGCCATTTGTAAACTCGTGTTGAGTGGTGACAGGTCTTCGTCTTCACTGAGCACTAGAGGTGCATCAGGCTTACTCCGCTTAGTAGCCATAGCTGGGAGTATGTAAAGCACCAAAACCAAAGGTTTAGCATAATTCCAACTGAATATCACACAGGTAAAAAATGGTATGAAAAATACCTTATGTGTATAATGGTCTTAAATCCGTATTGAAACTGTTTTAATAGAGGCGTGTGGTGTAATAGAATGTCGTAGGTGAGGGTATGAACAATCAACCGAAACCAAATGAGGGGTAGGGACCAGTGTAGCAGTACCCTCCCACACTGTCCAATAAACTTCTCCCACCTGTGGCTTAGTTGGCCAACAAGTTGGAGAAAATACTACAGGACTCGAAGGTATGCCTAATAAACAATGTGGGGAATCCAAAAGATTGTTCATTTGTTGTTTTACATCCTAGCAACATCTAAGGTCATATCAGGACAGGTACCGACTTGTGACAGTGCGCACTCATGGTGACTTTATAGTGCTGTCCCACTGGGAAACCAGGCCACCGGCAACATGATGTGGTATCCCACTCAGTCACATTATCCTGACACTGAGCACCAGTCGTTACCCTGTCCTAATAATGCCGAGCACCTAGCTAGGAAGCAACAAGTATCAATCTTTAAGTCTTGGTTTGACTAAACCCCATGATCTACCAGCAAGGGAGACGGACGCTCTAACTCTTTTGGTCATCCCATTTGGTCAGAGACCCAGGAAAAAATTCTATTGATGTAAGTGGCTCCTGGCAAACATCTCTCCATTCAGCAATATAAAATAATGGCTGCATTGTTCTAACAACGGTACAAAACAATCGTATAAGGCTGTAAAACAATCCATACTTAAAGTTGCATAGTCCGATGATTGAGTTTCTGTCATCTTCTGAGTTAAATATATAACTTTTGAGATATTTGAAGTGCAAACATACCAAATTAATTTTGGCAAGCATGCCAAAACACTGACACCATAGGGTTCTGCAGTAACAGGTTCTATTAAATTGGCTCAGTATTCCCTTCTATGTGGCAACAAATGTCTGATATGTGCACTAATATCTAAGTTACATATGCAGAATCAAATCTAAATTAGTGTTTTGGTTTTGAAAATTTGATATTTTCATTGGACTATGCAGCTTTAAGAAAAAGTTTTAAAAACTTCATGTAATTGAATGCTAACATGAACTGAACCAACGTATCCAGTTAAAATGATACTAACCTGGTTAGTTTAGCAGTTATTTGTGAGTAGATTATGCTAATTGCTGGACCAGGAAGTACTTCCTTTTCCCTGGACTACGGGTAGCCAGAGGGTAGTACCGGGGTAAAATAGTATACGCTGATAGTGCTGCGGAGTGTGCGCCACATATTAGTATATGCTGATGGTGCTGCGGGATTGAAAAATTTCAGAACTCCGCAGAAATCTTTCATCCCTGAGTAGCTATGATGATGCGAAACAGAATATATTATGCTAATGCCCAGGGGCTGTATGCACGAATCGGGGTTAGGGCCGTAACCGCGGCTAGGCTAGCTCCACAGGCTAAATGTCAGTAATTGCATACCGATTTCTCACATTTAGCCTGTGGAGCTAGCCTAGGGGTGGTGGGTGGTGGTTGTGTGGGTTGTGTATCACAATTCTGTCATTGGTCGATGCAGCAAAAACAAATGAAATCGCAGTTGCTTTCAAATTGGACTTAAATAAATCGAACAATTCAATGCTTTTTCAGCACCGTTGGTCAATTTCCAAGACCTTTTCAGGATATTTTGAAATTTAAGGCCTTTTCAGGAGACGGCTTCAAATTCAATCCCTTTTCAAGATTGTGCAAGCCCTGGTACAGATAAAACTGGAACAGAATTCATTCCTTTGACATAATCCCCATGGTGTCACTCGGATTTGCATGAACTTAAAAATGATTTTATTCAATCAAATGGAGAGCCGAAACCATCTAATTAAAATTAATTCGAACGGTTATTGAGCCCATAAAGCTTCAAATGGTTTTAAATCCAAAAAGTTTAATGCAAAAAATTCAATCTGTCAGATTTTAAGACACTGAATTGTACATAACTGAATCCTGACTTTCCAAGAACACACTGGCATAATTTACTCGGTGGGAAATTAAATACCAAGTAGAGCATTTGCAAATTCAAGCCAAGCGTCATAATGAAATTAAATTCAGCATATTAAACAGGAATTTTTTTAATAAATGAATATAACACCAGTATTAACTTGGGGGGGGGGGGGTGCAAATACAATATATGAACAAATTTAATCCAAAGTTCTGACTCACGGTTAAAATCAAAATGTGCTTTAATATGTAAGTACAATCTCGTCGATCCTTTGTGTGCGTTATATATTATTTTTCTAGCATTGAGTACTTCATGAGCTAAAAATGAGATTTGGGAAATTTGGCACCCATGAGATCATATAAAAAGTACAGGATGTGTGCACTTTGAAAATGCATAACAATTTCAATTGATTTATTTTAAATAAGACTTGTTCGGTATCAAAGAATTAAACAACTTTCGGGTTTAATTTGTATATATGCTTATAGGGTTTTCACAGTAATCCAACTGCACAACATTAAAGACACTGATATAATGAACTTTGATAAAATGTGTTTGTATCTTTATTGATTCGCATTATAGGTTGTACTGTAATAAAAACCGTAATTCATGTTAAAAAAACTAACCTATTCATCGTTTCTACCAAAACGGTTTGATCTCTACCATACATAGTTTACATTGTATACATTTGTTTAGGGTATTTGGAGAAACCTATTCATTCATTCACCTCCACACATACATGCTTGAATACAAAACGAGGCAGTGACAAACAAATCCTAAATACAATCAAAAACGTCCGCTCAACGCAGCATTAACCTACAATATACCATGTAGACACAAACAAGAAACACCCATGTTCAATTCCTTGTGTTTTCTCCAGTCGCTAATATATGAAATGGAGGCGGGTTTCCCCCCTCAGTATGTTGTATAGTACATTTGTAGTGCGTGTACATACAAGTACACGCAGAGTCTGTGCAGTTATGTGGCAATGACGAGGCCGGGCAGGGGGGAAGTGATGGATCGAGGAATGATGAAGAGCCGCCATGAACCAACGTTAACTAGTCGCATGTCTATGTTGCCTTTTGTGATCCCTTCTTGCCAATCAGCGACTTGTGGATGTGAGGAATGACACCTGAAACAAAAATGTAGGACATTAGATTGTGGTTACAAAAAACACACATATAATTTCTGCAAATAAATAGACAAACCCGGTCTAATAATAATTGCAGCGATGAGAACAGGTCAGATCTAAAAAGGTGGGTCATTACCCAAAATTCGGGAAACCACCCAACAGGTGAAAAATTCTCATATCAGCAAGTGTAAAAATCAATCCCCAAAAGTTGGGAAACTGCCGATCGACAGGGGACAAAAATTATCAATCCCCAATCTGGAAACCGCCGATCTATATCAACACCAACACTACAGCTGGCCAGCATTGAAAACAAGCCTGAATACCCAGGCTTATATGCTATGGACAGTATAAATACAGCCTCAATAAAAAAAAAATTAAAAAAATAAAAAGGTGTCAAAATCAACCCCCAATAGTCTGGAAACCGCCGAAGTCATATCAACAAGTGTTAAAATCAACCCCAAAAGTCGGGAAACTGCACACCGACGGGAAATTCTCATCCATGTGTTTACCGTGCCTGGAAATAACACGTATGTTGTAATAACAAGGAGCTTATTTTGGCATGGGATTTTTCTATCTAACATAGTGGCTCACTAGGGCTCTCACTGACATACGATACACCATGAAATCAGATTAGAAAAAGAGAGCCGCATTTTTAAAAGCACTCATTGTACATTATAATAAACACTTTAGGCTCAAAAACAAAAGAAGTGATTTTATGAAGCAATAAATTTATATTTCAATATACTAAACATAAATAAAACTGACCCTGAATAAAAATTATTTCTTTTTCCACAAGTTACTCCCAAAAGACAATTATCATTGAGCACCCAGACCCAGTATTTTGTGGGTTAGCAATGTCATACAAAGAAGCTGAATCCTGACCCAACACCATGTTGACAGCAACGGACTCGAACAGAGAATCATTACCATGGTAGATAAGACTTTTCTTTTTGTTTAAAATCCATATTTAAACTAAGAAACAAAAATTGATTACATTAAGCAGGGAATTAACCAGGGTTCCACAGCCATATTTAAACAAAATTAAACTCAGTAAAAACACTAATGACCCCAATTTGGACGGTCAAGGTAGTACACAATAATACAGCAATTACTTTTTAAAAGTTAGCGACGTTCTTACATGCTACCACCAACAGCATGAAATAGTTGATCAAGCTTGCATAAAAATCACAATTTAATGTCCTCGGCTAGACAATTCTGAAGAATTTAATGCGCTCCCTCCCTCAATTAGGAATAATAGCAAAAATCAGGGAATAACACCAGATTGCGAAGCAATGTTATGTTTAGAAAAATTGTGTATAAATTTCCTTTTAATAAAGAAAACCTTTTATGGCACTCAATACTGTGACAAGGCTAGAATTAGTCTTAGATGAATTAAACCACCGCTTATTCACACCTACTTTATCAATGCACAAACGTTACTAAGCAAATTCTGCAGTCGAATGAGGCTGTAGGATTTTACGGTTATGATTGTTAGCGGTAACGTGTCCTTTCCATGCTGGGGAAGCTACGGACCCAAAATTATGTTTCCCATGATATTAATTTTAAAAAACGCAAGACAATTTTAAAATATATATTTAAATTAAATGCTACGGACGGTTGTGTTCATTACATTGTAGATGATTAAAGCGATATGTACAGGTGTGTTCAAAATGTACTCCTACTAAATTTAATTAATTGTTTCAAGAATGGGTACCCATCACCAATTTTACAGAACCGAAAAACAGTTACCCATGGGTTCCTACGAGTACCAGGCATGGAACCCAAAGTGTTTCCCATGAAATCCTACAGCCTGCCATATGAAGTCACTAGAATACAGCTCCATAGTATATAGAAAAATGGTATTGGCTTCACGGGTCCTAGTGACAAAAATATAAAATCCCGAAAAACTAGGGGGATTGGGGGACGCCCCCCTGAATTTGTTTGAACATACTGTAAAATATTCCGTTAATCGGCAGAGGGGGGAAATGGAAATCCTCTATTGTTATTCTGTGTGGCCGGCCAAGAGTGTGTGTATATATGTATGTTATGTATATATATATATATGGCTTGGCCCATGCTTGAGGGCAGGTAATTATAGAATTAGGGATGATTGGCAGGTCTGGGTGAGTGCACTCAGGGCCCGGCTCTCTGCTGAGGTAGGGGTCAATGCACACAGGGGTCAAGGTTGGTGGGGTCAACCAGCTCTGGTGGTCATGGTAACCAGAAATGCTGAGTCCCTATTGGTTGAGTGAGGGGCTTGGACTCTTTTACACTCTTACTTTTCTTTCTCTCCGTTTCTTTCTCTAAGTTGGACATATTTTGGCCTCAAAATTCCAACTCTTAAGACTTCAAGACTAACAAATAATTAAAAGTAACAGTTTTCTCGGACCGAATTTTACCTCTGCTGATTTGGAAACTCAGTTCTCACAGAGAAATGGGATTCCTGAGTTTACTCGGGGGGTTAAGTGTTCTGGCTTCCTCTTGAAATCACCCCCCCCCCCAAACCCCACTTCAAACTATTATGTAGGACTGCAGACAAAGCCACGCCCCCGATTGCAACAAATTGACTTTACTTACCGCCTCCAGCAATGGTGGCCTTGATGAGCGAGTCCAACTCCTCGTCTCCACGGATTGCCAATTGCAAATGCCTTGGGGTGATACGCTTCACTTTTAAATCCTTACTGGCATTTCCTGCCAACTCCAAAACCTGAAAGAGACAATATATGTCAAGCATGTAACATCACAAGATTTAGATATGCATATAACTTGTACTGACTGCAATAAGATATAAAAGTCCCACTAAAGATTAAAGTTGCAGTCTGACTGCTTTTGAGTTTTGCCATGGATTTTTTTTAAAAGATAAAGATACCAAATTGATCACTTGAACATATTTATCATTAATTTTAATTAGGTTATGACAAATGGTTTGGGAACCAAAAGCATTCAAAATAACTTGCCAAAAGTCCTGCGCTGGATGCCAAGTTGTGACACAGTTTCACACTATGTGGTGCATTGCCACCTGAATGAGGTCACTAGCTCAGGATGGCCATTCAAAGTGTGAAATTAGATCTCCACCCATCCACCCCCAAACCTGAGTCTTGGAAAGGATAATAGACATACTTGTTTACAAGTTACAACAGTCAAGAATATAGGGTGTGCACTGACGTCACGCTAAACGGAAGTGCGGCCATTGTGGCGATAGTAACCACAATAATAAACACATTGTCACACTGCAAACTCAATGGCTATTAGGAATCTTCCTACAGAAAAAGTTAAATATATCTAAATCCACACCACCTAGAAACATTTAATAAAAATCTTTTTGGGAAACATGTTTTCTATATATGTACCAAGCGATTTGTTTCTAGGTGGTGTGGTCATAGAGATATTTCACTTTTTCTGTATGAGGATTGCTCACGACCATTGACAATGCCTTGAGTTTGCTGGTATGCACAGTGCAAAACATTAGTTTTATTCAAAATTAATAGAAATCCAGAAACCTAACCTTATCAATTTAATAAAAAAATCTTTTTGGTAAAGATGTTTTCTATATATGTGTACCAAGGGATTTGTTTCTAGGTGGTGTGGTTATAGATATTTCACTTTTTCTGTATGAACATTGACAATGCCTTGAGTTTGCTGGTACGCACAGTGCAAAACATTAGTTTTATTCAAAATTAATAGAAATCCAGAACCCTAACCTTATTAATATAATCTTTTTGTTAAACTTGTTTTCTATGTGTATTCCAATCAGTTTGTTTCTAGGTGGTATGGATTTAGATATATTTAACTTTTTCCGTAGGAAGATTGCTCATAGCCATTGAGTTTGCAGTGTGACAGTGTGTTTATTATTGTGGTTACTATCGCCACAATGGCTGCACTTCCGTTTAGTGTGACGTCAGTGCATACCCTATATTCATTTGAGCCTGGTTTTACTGCTAAATATCATAAATAAGTACATATTTAATAAGTCGGCTACATCATATTAATAGATTATAGGGAACTTGGGAAACAGCAACGCACCAAACTTCTAAATTAAACCCAAGAAACTGGAAATGTATCTAGGTGGTTTGTTTTTGTTTAATGTGAAAAAAAGTATGTAAACCCATACTACCTCACATTTATAAATAGTAATGCCAACTTTTTGCTTGCACTTCTATTTATCATTAGAGTCGAGTTAAACACTACTTTCCATTTAAATCAATAGTATCTGTCCATCTCTTAATTCTGTCTGAAACCGCCTAACTTTAAAGCTGCATAGTCCAATCAAATTTTCAAAACCAAAACAATTACCTAGATTTGATTTTACATATCTAACTTACATACTGATGCACTTATTAAGCATTTATTGTTGCGTAGAAGGCAAAACTGAGTCAATATAACAGAACCTGTTACTGCAGAAGTCTATGGTGTCAGTTTTGGCAAGCTTACCAAAACTAATTTTTCATGTTTGCACTCAAAATATCCCAAAGGTTTACCATTTAAAATAAAAGTAACTGAACTAATGTAAAGTAGATACTAGTGATCAATCTAATATATTTATCTCAGAAAAAATACAGAAATTCAAAACAATCAGACTATGCAACTTTAAAGAAAAAGATTTTTTTTAAGAGAGAAAAAAATGTCAAATTGTAAAACATTCTGGTGGCAATAAGTTACCCGAAATTGCTGCCGGATGTTTAGGTCAGAGCAGAAAATGGCGCGCAAAAATGGCGGTTGTTCCCGCCATATTCAAATGATGTTGTGGTTGACCAGTGTTTACACATGCATTCAGGACCGCTAGATTACCGCAAAAAAACATGAAATTTCGACATGGCGGTGGTAATGGATATAACGGCTATATATCGTGTTCACTGAAAAAGTTACTGCTGTAGCCATAAAGGCACAGCCACTTTGGCGAACTCGATATTGAACCCGTCGGCTTCCCAGGTTTGTTTGGGTGCAAGAAGGGCGTTCATGGGACATTTCAAATGGCTAAAAATGAATCGAAGCAAGCGTCGATCTGGTATTTTTAAAGCATGACATGAATTAATATCGTGTTAACGAGTCCTCATTCACGTTACCTCGGCAGTCAAGTACTCCAAAATAGCAGCACTGTAGACGGCGGCGGTGGCTCCGACACGACCATGACTTGTCGTCCGGTTCTTCAGGTGCCTGTGAATACGCCCGACCGGGAACTGCGGAATGTAAACAAAGCATTTTTCGGTCACCATTCTAGTAAAGTGTATGTAAATGGACGGAAAAAATCAACATCAATTCAAAGATGCATGCGACTGTGGGAAATCGACAAATATATATTGCAGTATTATTGAAATAGCTTACCTGCAAACCTGCCCGCGCTGAACGGGAGACGGCCTTCGCCTTCGCCTTTCCAGAATCCTTTCCTGCTTTACCGCCAGCCTGCAAACAAATTGCGATAAAACCACTTAAAAATCCGATTTCGAGTTCCAAAATTCGGCAGACGAATTATGAGATGATGCTCTTTCGAAATCTGGTCAAATCTAATTTGGATGCAATCGGGAACTGAGAGAATTTTAGTGGATACTAACCATCTTTTCGTCTTTGTTCTTTGAGTATACAGTCAACCGACGCTAGAATCGAGGTCAAATATATTTATACAGACATCCCGCGTGACTAACACCAGCCAATCAGCGTTTAGCATCCGCCATTTTGTTCGGCCTGCCACAGAGTTTGTAATGCCCCCGTTGGTGGCGCTTCGGTAGTTTCGCGCGAAAACTTGAATCCCGTTAGTACCTGACAACCACTCAAAAAACACCCGACAGTTTGTTATTTTCTGGTGTGTTTATTATGCAACAAAATGTGACATTATGAAGCTATAGCATTAATAAATAATTACATTCACATGAAACATATATGTAAATAACATAATAGCCATTTAATATTTGTAAACTTTCCCTCTTTTTTTGTATCTCTGAGATAGACTACAATTTAGTATTCATAAGGGAACCCGCAGGGCAATAGGCCATTTCAGTATGTAATCGATTAATTATCTAGCACAATGTTTGAAGAAAAGAATACATATGGGCCACTTAAAATTGGTCGGGCCGTATTTCATAACACTATTCGAATTTAAGCGTACATATTAAAAAGTAAGTAGGCTTACTTATATGTTAAAAGTATGTGATAGTAAATGAAATGGCAGTGGCTAGATTACCACACCTGACTCTTTGCGTCAATTCATATTAATCATCCATATTCTTTTTATTTACATCTGACTTAAATAATTTACCTAAAGTCAACAAAGAGAATGGGGAAACAAAGGTGTTAATTTAGCATTCACGCGACTGGGCGACCAGGCTACTCTCGTCTCAAATGGCTGAACTGGAAAGCCAATTTAATTAAACCGCTTGGTTGAGAGGTGGGATTTGTAAATTTCAAATAATGATTAACGGCTAACATGAATGAGAATTCAATTGGCAAATATGCATGCGTAGGTATAGTTATGTAAGACACTAAGACATTTTTGTTCACAATTTCCATGCACTGAACATAAACATAAATTAACCTGTTCATAATAATAGAAATTGTAGGAACAGTGTAACCATTTATGGTTGTGATAAACACATATGTGCATATCAAGCTATGTTCTCTACCAATTATTATTATTAGTAGTAATAATTGTAATAGTTGTTGTAGTATATAATTGTATTCGGAAACATTGTCATCCCACTTCGCGCCACTATGCACACACATACATAAATGTGTGTGTGTATGTATTTATACATATATATATATATATATATATATATATATATTTATGTGTGATGCTAGAATATAAATATACATACACACATACATACGTACATACATACATACATACATACATACATACATACATACATACATACATACATACATACACACATACATAACTGCTAATTGGGTATGGCATATGTGTGTCTATTTATAGTAAGTTGTTTGCGTTCAGGTGTGTTCAACATGTCAGCCACCCAGCCAGCCAGCCAGCAGGATTGTTAGCGTTCATTGAAGTCACGGATGGCTAGGCTTCTTGACACCGCGTGGGATGGCTGGTTCTCCGCGCACCCTGTCTACATGTACACCTACATGCACCTGTGCGCTGGTTATGCACCCTTCAGCGCGGGGCAGCGCTCGTGCAGCATGCAGCAGGTGCTGCGCGTGTGGGTGGGTGTGTGGGTGTGGGTGGGATGGGGGGGGGGGCGTCCAATGCCAGCCCGCCACCCAGCACAACCCTGACAAGTGACATCGTTCAACTAATCCCCATCGCTGCTGATTCAGTATGCACTGAGACTACCTATATATCGGACGCGGTGGCCTAATCAGTAGAGTGCAGGATTCCCGTGCGGAAGGTGGGAGTTCAAATTCCAGTCGAGTCAAACCAATAACTTATGGCCTACAAAGATGATACTTGTCGCTTCCTAGCCTGGTGATCTGTATTACTAGTATAGGGCAAAGACTGGTTAGCTCAATGTTAGGATAATGTGACTGAGTTGGATGTTGGGCCATGGTGCTGGCGGCCTGGTTTCCCAGTAGGGCAGCACTATAACGTCACCATGAGTGTACACTGTCACAAGTCCAGTACACATCCCGATGACCTTAGATGTTGCTAGGATGTAAGATCCCAAACAACAACAACAGACTACCAAAACCGTCTGGGGTGGAGGTAGATAAAGGATTCACCCGATACTCGCAGTACTACAAGTACCGGATGAATCTTTTATCTCGGGTGGAGGTAGCTATTTAATTATTATACCGGTGGTGATTGATTAGGTGCATAGTCAGGATTGGGTGAAATGGTCAAGTGATGGGGAATTTCTACATTCAATTATACACATTAATGAGTATATTGTTCCAATTATCTTGGAGCAAGACGCGATTTGTTATAAAGATATGTAGGTCCTACCGGTATTCATTTGCTTGATCAAATAGCCACAACAAAAGGAGTCAAACTCCTATATTCTCCAAAGTTGGTCATTTAAAATAAAAGTTACTTCAAACTAAAGTTATATTATGTCGGTCACACTCATATTAGGTACCGGCAGCGCCCATTAAAAGTCATATATTTATCCTTAATAAAACAAAACAAACAAAAAGAACTGAAACTCAAAACCATTGGATTGTGCAAATTTAATGGACACGTATGAGAATAATGTTATTGTTGCAGATGCATTTTTATTCAGTGGTTATTGGAGAAAATAGCGATTAATCGGGGATATGTGATATACATGTAGGCCTACCTATATTTCTAACATTGATATCTGAAAAACCTGTGTATGGGATTTTTCAAATAGTTAAAATGAGAAAGTTAGGATGATAGTCAATCAAAGAGACTTAGCCAGATATATTTCTGTTGGAATAAACATGAGATGAACTGCTATATAGTTTCTTTGTTGAGGTTTAATACCCTAGCAACATATATGGTTATATCGGGGGTAGGTTCGGACACATGGGGTAGGTTCGTCCTAGATAAAAGATTCACCCAGTACTTGTAGTACACGGGTGAAGGAAAACGTAGTGTAAAGACGGGCAAAAATAGCTTTAGTATGGAACAGTAACTAGAACCTGTGGCTCCAGTATCAAATAGCTACCCAAATAAGCACAGAGTTGGTGAAATGGGCGAGAATCCAAAAAGACAAGATGGTGGTGCTAGAACGCAGTCGATTTCACTTTTAAATCTTATTAAACTAGATATTTTATTATATTTTCCAACTCAAAGGTAGCGGGTAAATATGAAGACATCTACAAAGAATAAATGTTGCTTCTTAGATTGTGAAATTAGGTGAATCCTTTATCTAGGTTTGTCCATGTGCCCAAAGCTACCCCAACGCACCATGTTTTATGCAAATGAAGGCTCACATAACTGTGTATTTGTTTACATCAGTATTGTGTTGTGGACATGTATTTCTATGCCTAAGTCAACATATTTTATAATATTGATATATTTCTTTAATACTTTTAGCTAACCAACAGATACGTTTTGTGAACAAAAAATATACATGAGATATGGTGAAAACAAAGAAAGTTAATATTTTCTCCTCCAATTTCTACTCTCAATGTAATTTACAATATGACGTCTAAGAATAATTCTTCGAGTATTTTGTAGTCGACAATGTTTTAGGGAAGACATACAGATTGGCCGATAGAGGAGGAAGGGGAGTCCGAAACATCCCTGTCCGAACAATCCCCGCCTTCCCGATGCAAACATTTTCCAATGTAGTTTATTCCATTCCACCGATAAAACAATGCAATTAGCCGTATGCGATGGGAGAGTTTTAGTGACTACTGTAAGATGTGACTCGTTGATCCACACACGCGAAAACACATTAGTGTATGTTCAACATTAATTGAAAACTCACCCTTGTTTACATTTAAAAGGCGTAACTGACACAACTTAGCTACATAACCTCGTGCGGGTTTTTTTGGTTAAAAAACCACTGAGATTTTCCTATTTTCCATTAATATACCCCCACCCCACCTTTAATTTTGGGCCGTGTTTAATTTGTGAGTACACATATACTGATATAGAAAATGTGAGTATGCCCACTTAATTATAAGGATAACAAATATAAAGGGAGTGTCATGGTGCCCAATGGCGAAGCACTATAAAGTCATCGTAAGTAGGCATGGCATTGGTCGGTAGGCTACCCGTCTTGAGATTACTTCATTTGTTGCTAGGGCGTAAAACCTACCCACTTGTCTTAGATGTGGGCTCACCGAGCAGCCTACTTCTTACCAACTTAGAGTTTTCTTGTAAATGTTATTTCGCTGTGCAAACTATACGAGTATGTGCCTAGGGTACATATTAGTATATTATATTAATACACCAACAGAAGGGCGAACACTATATAGCATGTGATATAGATACAGGCCCTAACATGTGATATCTAGTAGTAGTAGTAGTAGATGCTTCCAGGTAATTGTCCTTGTGCAGTTTGAGATAGGATATAATTAAACCTTCTTAAACCGCACAAGATCCAATTTAAAGGCAAATTTTGGTTAGAGGAGTCAGTGCATAACATTTGATGTCATACGTTCATGTTGTGTATTCCCTGTGTTGCTTATTTACTTGCACTCAAACAAAAATGAGAGACAAATAAGTGTTCACACTTCCTGTCTAAAGCTGCGTTTACACGGCCAAAAGTAAAACGATTCAAGACAAAGCGTTCTACCTGAAACGTTCTCGTGGCGCGTTTACACGGACCAAATTTGAAACTGTCCGCGACCGGGAACCAGCAGCCTACTGTAGCCGGCGAGCACTGCTATTTGTTTAGTTTACATTCGTCGATTCACAATATGAATAATGACGCCAATATAGCGGCTACGTTAATATCGCTTGGAATTTAGAGTTAATTTAATTAAATTTCATTATTTGAGTATGTAATTCTGTTAAATATGATCGCATTCAATAGATTTCGGTCTAATCGGTCCCGAACACTGCCGGGCACCAGCGATTAGTTACTGCTGAGACTGTAGCCGGCGAGCACCACTATTGTACACTATCGCTGCCTAGGAACCAGCTGAAACGTTTCCTGTAGACCACCTACAGAGGTGGTATATGCGGAACGTTCCACCTGGAACGTTTCAGCCCTAAAACGCCTCAGCGGCGCGTTTACACGGGCAAATGTGAACCGATCTAGGCAACTGGTTCCAGCTGGGGCGTTTTAACTTGCCTGTGTAAACGCAGCTTACCATTTTGCTATTTCGCTCTAACTTGCCCCCCCCCCCCACCCCCTTCCATATAAACAGACTATAAAACCCACCCGAGACACACCCAATAACAAACAACCTGCAAACACTCCCACATGTGCCCATAACGTTCCTACACGTTGCCAAAGACCCTATCATCATCATCATCATCATCATGCTGTCGGTCGCGATGCGACAAAGACTACTTTTGTTACTTGACTGCCACTCTCCATTTAGCTCTCTGCTGTGAGAGTGATGTCCATGAGTCGGTCTTAATGTCTCTCAGCTTCAGGTTTCTCTTGATGATATCCTTGAACCGGAGACGAGGGCGCCCTCTCTTTCTGTAACCAGAAGACAGTTGAGAATAGAGGATCTGCTTTGGTAGCCTGTCTGATGACATCCTCATGAGGTGTCCAGTCCACCGGAGATTCTTTTTGATCAGAAGATCTTCCATAGAGGGCAGCCCCGTCCGTTCGAGTATTATAACATAGTGTTATAGGGTCTTTAATACTCTTAATATAAAACACAATACTCAAATCACAGAAAACACTGTGTTATCGGGTCTTTGACGTTGCGTTGCGCAACAGAACATCAGTGGCGCCACCTAGCTTTTGTTATGCGTGTAAAGTTCTAATGCTTCTGCATCTGCCGACATCTACTCACCTTCAACTTCAGTAGGACCTACAAACTTATTATGCTGTCAGGAGAATCACATTACCTGGTGTTTCATGTTTAAAATTAAATTCATTCGATAAATCGAATCTAGCAATTTTGATATGAATAAAATAAGCTTTGTCCATTCAAGAGATGGCAAGTAGAGAGATCTTCCTAATACACAAATTATAAATAGGGAGAAACAGCAGGGCGAAGTGGGGGGGGGGGGGGGGGGGAGTGTCGGGGAGGGGAAGCCTTCCAAACCTGGACATTAAAAAAAAAAAAAAGGTGATACAAAATGGTGTATTCTGATGAAAAATATGCATACAAATTTCAACACAAAATAAAAACAAACTAAAATTATTCTTTCATGGGAGATTTCAATTTTAAAACAGGAAAGCAGCAGATTATGGGTATTTTGCTGTATTTTAAGGAGATCTCCCACTAATTCGGGAGACTTTGCAACTTTGCCATTAAGGAATAGAGGCACTCGGTAAATCTGGGAACGGACAATATGCTAGTAATACTAATAGTTCAACTGTAAAATTGGTTAAGATAATATAGGATTTGGCGGGTGATTCGTGTGCAAGACCAACTCAGTCAACCCAAATATACTAAATCGGGAGCCTATTCATTATGTACTAAGCATGTTTGCCACATTATTATGTAAGTAGATTCTATATTATGAAAGGAGGTGGCATATTGCACTTAGAACTAGAATAGTGTTTATTGAATCTATAATAACATTAGCCTCTAGTTAAAACGATGTTGACACGGAATGCTTCTCAGTGGTTTTGAATTGTGTTGTATTGATCAGACTTTGTAATAAGTTATATCTAATTGATCTAATGACCCGTCATCGAAGTTCTGGATATTGATCTTAATTAGTAGGCAAATAGTTGATTTCGGATTCATTTTGCTCAATGTTCAGTATAGCATGTTCATTGGAGGTTTCGGACCTTATGACAACGGACCACTGGCAAATAAACTGTATATTATTTTAATGAGGAGAGGTAAATCTATTAACCCAGTTCATACTGTACGCGTGTTATTATTGTGTGTTGCTTATACCCCAGTCACACAAGGGCTGCGTTCGCTAACGATCGATTCGCGACGTCAAAACCTCCTCCTTGCGCCCTCCTTACGCCCTGATTGAGTGCTGTCGCCGCGAGGAAGCCAACCTCCCGGCGCCCATTTCGGGAATTTTGGACGCAAGGAGGTTGCTGCTGCTGCACGTGCAACCTCCTTACGCCCTGTTCCGGCGGCGCCATTCAAAATGGTTGGCGCCCTGGCACCGCCATGGCGCCGCCCTGGGTTGGTACCAACACATGCGATGCTGCAGTCACCGTGTGGTCTGCTCTGACATGGCGCCTAAAACCTATTTGAATCAATATATCGAATGGAACGCTGGGTGGTTGGCGTCCTTTTGGGCATAGGGAGGTTGGCGGCGAACGCTGCCTCTCGTGTGACTGGGGTATTAACAACAGTCTTCTGATTAAAGTTTAATTTTAACAGCGGAACCTCATGAACTCTTTATCGCATTAGACTGCAAATTTTGTTATGGCAACATGAACTTGATGAGCGTCCAAACAATAAATTCAATAGCATCACCCCATGCATTAAAGAACATCCCCAGGATCATGCTGGGTGCCACAGGACCAAGTAGTTCTCACTCAATGTTGCATTGGCCACAATTGGCTGACTCACACAGTTTTATTCAAGAGAGTTCATTGTGTATCAGTACCCACTAACACTCAGACACATTCTGCTTGAGTGTTTAGATTTCATGGCTTTGTATAGACATTGTTTTAATGTAAATAGCATGTGAGACCTATTTACCAATGTAAAGCACAAACTATTCTTATTCGCAGAGCTGCTGCTGCTCTGCGAATTGTAGCCACCAATAATGTAATTTGCAGAGCTGTAACAAGATCAAAGCTGGTCATCAAGACTAGTCTTAGTGACAGCCATAACCATATAAGCCGTGTTCACACGGGAAAATTATAAATCGATTTAGACAAGGTGAATACTAGGAATAGAATTAGCGGCCCGTTCACACGGGCAGTACTTGGGCCGGAAATCGATATCTGCGCATGAGCAAGTCCAGTCTGACCTGCGCCAGTTTTCGGTTAGGCGACGTCACCACGAGAGAGTGGGTTCAACCTAGATATGTATGTACTGAATCGTATTGGTTTGGAACGGTCAAAACTTCTGCTGGGCAGTGAAACCCTAAAAATAAATGATGAAAAAAATATCTGTGCCCAGCTAGCGGTTTCATAGACTAAATTATATAATATGCGCTTTTGATCAACCGGAAAGTGTGACCTCCTTAATTCACCTCAGTGCGTCCACACGGGCAAAATAAATCGATTCACAGAAATCGACCTCCACAAGTGGTTTACAGTATTGGGATCACAGAAATCGATTCAGCCCTAATTCGACTCAGATGCCCGTTCACACGCGAAATGTGCGTCGAACTAGGCAAGTCGATTTCTACGAATCGATTTACATTGCCCGTGTGAACACGGCTCATTGATGTTCCCGAGGACATATATCACCATTAGGCCAAATAAACAAAATTCAGTGCGGGTAAAGTCAGTCAAAAGCCAAGCGGCACCACGCGTCTCAAGCGTCAAAAATCACTTCAAAGGCGATGCTATCCGTCCGCACGGACGCCCGCGCAAGAACCGCCCGCGCCAGTGTGTTCGGCTTCTCTTTGTTACATACATTTAGATTTTTTCCGCGTGACGCCCGCGCGAGAACCGCGTCACTTCCGCGTCCTGTGTCTTCGCAGCTCATGAGGAAAGTTGATTAAAGCAACTCGGGGTGTTTGGGGGAACTTCCTGCATGGGTGTAGATCGAACTAAAGCTGTATTCACACGGGAAAAATGTAAGGCGATCTACAGAAGGCGATTTATATGAAGCGATCTAGCGCGCATTCACACGGGGGGAGTTTCAAAGTGTGTCGCATTCACACGGGCAGTACTTAGGGCGGTTTAAGGCGGAAGTGGAGATCTGCGCATGACCGTTTGCAGCAGCAACAACAATGGCGGAGCAAGAAGCGGTAGAGATGTTCATGATCATGAATAGAAGGAATGCGCAGGATACAAGGGAAGCTACAGCGCGATCCGTAGCCAATATGCGCGTGATTGTGTCGAGGCATCAGAGAAGGAGGGTTCGGTTCTTGCAGAAGCAGGAAAACGAACGACGAAGCTTTTTCCAGCTGCTGTTGTCGTACATGGCTGTGCAAGCGCCAAGGGAGCGGGTCGAGTGGAGAAGGGAAAGGTAGGCTTTCACTTATTATTTCCAGATTGCTAATATAGGTGGGCGGGTGTGTACGGTGGTGGTAAAAATCACCTCTGTCGCCCTTTAGGCAAGGTTCAGGTTAGGTGCGATTTCTATAAGGCGATTTCTATATTTGCCGTTTTATAAAGCCCACCTACAAAAAGGGAATTTTGTTAAAATATAGTAATTTAGTTTGGCGCCGTTTAGCAAAGCCTGAGGCTAGGGGGGTTTATATAAGGCGATTTGTATATTGGCCGATTAAGCCGCCCTACATCACCGAAGTGAGTTTTTAAAAAAAATTCTCGATGGCGCGCATCGGCCCACTTTTGCCGACCTGGATGAAATGCTAAGGCTGCGATATTAATATATTGCCCGATTTATATAAGGCCACTTACATGAAGCGAACTTGTTTTGCCAATTCTAACAATTTGGCTCATAACATGCACATTGTTGCATAACCACATATTAAGTTCGGGGAATTTCATAAAACGACAAACATGAATGGTGGTTGACCCGTTTACATTTTTCCAGGTCGTCACACTGGTGGAGCCAGATCGTGTTGGGCACGTTTCGCAATGAGGAATGGTTGTCGAATTTCAGGATGCGCAAGATGACGTTCGACCATCTGGTGGACCAGCTGCGCAACCATATCGGGCGTGCAGACGCAAATATGAGAAGGTCAGTTACAATTGTTGTTTTTTGTCACCTTAACACATCTACCCTCACCCTCAGCCTGCAGGTTTATTTGCGTGAGTCACAGTTAAAGTATTTTAGGTAAACCAGTTTAACTAAGCCACCTCACAAGTGGTGTAGATGGAGCCAAATAGTTGATCAGATTTGTGTGCTAAATTTGTGTGCTAAATACATACTTTGTCACCCTCTGATATGGAACTTCAGAGTAAAATAAAACAGAATTGGCCAGTGTCATCTAGGCTAAAATTTTACGTGTTCACTCGTGGTGGGTTACGACAGGTACTAACTTGCAACACTAAATCGTCCCCTGTTGTTGTGCAGCCATATTGTTACAATTGTTTTTTTCCACCACTCATTTCAGATGCATCTGCGTGGAAATCAGGGTGGCTGTGACGGTGTGGGTGCTGGCAACAGGCGCCGGCTATCGGAGCGTAGGACACATGTTTGGTATCGCTACCTCGACATGCTGCGAGATATTTAAAGAGACCTGCGAGGTTATAGTCCGTGTGCTCAAGCCCAAATATATAAAGTTCCCGACTGGTGACCGCCTTACAGAAGTGATAGCCGGTTACGCCACGTGCTTTGATTTCCCCAACTGTGGTGGGGCGATTGATGGCACGCACATTCCGATAATCGCTCCACACGCTCACCACACCGACTACCACAACAGGAAGGGGTATTACTCCATCGTCGCCCAAGTCTGCTGCGACCACGAGTACCAGGCAACCAGCATAGCTGTGGGTTGGCCAGGAAGGGTGAACGACGCACGCGTTCTGGCTAACTCCACCATCTACACCAAAGGTCAGGCGGCTGTTCTGTTCCCGGATAGGCCAGTGGCCCTAGGAGATGCAACTGTGCCTATTGTGATCCTGGGAGACCCCGCCTACCCTCTGCTCCCGTGGTTGATGAAGCCGTTTTCAGACACAGGGAGACTCACCCGGGAGCAGACAACCTACAACTACCGCCTGTCCCGTGCGCGCATGACAATCGAAAACATGTTCGGGCGCTGTAAAGCTAGGTGGAGGATTCTCCTAAAACGGATGGACCTGAGGACCGAGGATGTGGCAAACGTCGTCGTTGCATGCTTTACACTCAACAACATGTGCGAAATACACAAGGAGCAGTTTGACACCGAGTGGGACACCCCCGCTAACCATGACCCTGTTAACGTTGCGCCTGACATGGGCATGGAGGGAAATGCGGGTGACGTACGGGATGCGTTTGTGGCCTATTTTTCCTCGTAAATGTGTTGCTGCTGTATGCTGACTGAGCCAAGGTGGGGTCACAGGTATCTGGTTTTTTAGATGTGAATAATTAAATGTCATAATTCAGTGCATTAATCTGTGAGATATTGTAGATCAAAAATAGATGTTAATATTGTGTATGCTTGATGTTATTGGGATGGAGGGAGATAAATACATGCAAAATTAAATCACTAATTTGTTACATTGGCAACCGGATTTCTGCTAACCACCCAAATATTGTTGTTGGTAGAACACAAAGAACAAACGTGTCAAGTAGGGAACTACTGTACAACTTTATTAAAACTGAACAGTAGGAAAGTGTCAGGGTAAAATGTAATTACAAACAATATATACACAGCAAGAGGTACAGGCACGTACGAAATTTTTTTTTACTGGAAACTGTTATTTGGGGAGCTGGTCGACGGTCCCGCCTGCTGATGTTGTGGCGTAACCAGCGTGATACGTGTCACCCCCTCGGTTGTGGCGCTTTGGAACTGCTGGGTGTGTGGCACATGCTGCACCTGCTGGACGGGACGGGGGGTGGTGAGAAGGATTTGCAGCATGCGTTGGTCATGCTGCCGTTGTTCGCGCAGGTTCTCCAAGTCCCGTTCGTGGCGCCTCTCCTCGTTCTCCACATCCCGCTCCTTGCTGATTCTCTCCCCCTCCTGGAAGGTGGCCGCTGCCTTCTTCTGGGTTGACACAAATTTGTCCATCAGACCCTCCATAAACTTCTCATTCCTTGTAGCCCCCCGCCACTTTCGCTTTCGGACGGCTGGAAAACAAACACAGAGCTTTTCTAATACATACCAAAGCGTGTAGTTCATATACGTTTTTTGTAAAATTGTAGGGCGCTATAGTTGCAGCGTTTTAACTAATTCCGTCTCCAATTTAGTTACTACGAGACAGTCGACTCACTAGTGCATGTAAAGCAGTGTGGGAAGTGGTTTAGTGCTAATGATTGAACAACAATGGTGAAAATGTGTACATATAAAGATGGCTTGCAAGTCTTTTTGAGCAGGAACCCCAAACACTCTGTCTGATGCTACCTAAATTCACCTATTCAAATTGAGTGTATCCACAGCCATAGGACTCCTGTCCCATGGGCTGTGGGCACTGCTTTCAGTATACAGGCTAAGTGGTAATGAGAACTAGTGTGGACAGAAGGTGAGGAGTGAGGGTTCTAGGTCACATGTAGGGGAATGGACAGTAGTTGCTGCTCAATAAAGCACAACTTATTCACTGTTCATTTGTGTGACTAGTTTGCCTTCCTGTTTTCAGTACTGATTCCTGAGTTGGTTTGATTAGGCTAATTGCATCACAGGTGATATAAAGGGGACAGTTTTGTAGTCTCATGGGGTGCTCACAGCGGCAGAGCATCCGTGTTTCTATACCCCGAATAGCATCCACTAGCTCGCTGGAGGTAAAATGTGGCTAATCTAAACCACTCGTGGCGATAACAGTACGGACAACTTATAACTACTGTGTGCTCGGCTGCGGCCAAAAACCCTTCAACTAGTTGGCTTTATCTAACACAATCCGTGGGGTCCACAAGTTAGGCGGGGTCAGGTTGCTTGAAATTAAACTACTGCTTTTCATTACCCTTGGCATTGGATACAGGGTAAAACAAAAAGTGCGATAGAGTTCACTTGCTAACAAATACTATAGTTATCGACGCGGTGTTACATTGTTGTAAAACATCCTTACTTGTGGGTCTCGGTGGAGGCGCCTCGTTGCTGGGTCCAGCAGTGGGGTGAGTTGCTGGTGAATCGGGAGCCTGCGACTGGCTGGCCTCTTGGCTTTCCAACTCCACCTCCACATCAACCAGCACGTCGTGCGCGATCTCTTCCTCTGCTCCGACCACCAGCGGCGCGTCGGGGTCGTCTGGGGACAAGAAGTTAAATAATGTTTTATGTTGACTGTATATGCGCGATGCGCCAAATGTGGGTTGTACTTTAGCGCTAAACCGATTCAAATAGTTCGCTTAAAGTAACACGTCTCAGCAACTAATTGCCGCAAAGTGGTCATGAGTAATGTGTAATGTCGCTGGCGCACTTTCAGCGGGCGGTCAGTTTCAACCCTGAAATATGTCTCAACCTACACGAACTATTAACGAAACGTTTGTTTCAACGTTGCGCTAAACATTAGGGTGTTCCGTATGAAACGCTGCTATAATCTTAAGTTGATTTGAGTGTTGTGAGAATTATAGGTATGGGCTTGAGCGCAAACATCCACAATTACTTTGGGGAACCTTGCAAAAACGCTGACACCATAAGCCAGTTCACATGTACCCCTTAGATCAATTTAGCTGCACTGTTTTCAATAATACGGCTTACAAAGTATGTCCTTAGGAAAAAAATCGGATCAACTAGTTCGCTCCATGTACACCACTTTGTCAGCTGGTTTAAGTAAACTGGTTTACCGAAATTACGTTAACTGTGCGCCTGTGAAGTTGGGTTTATACATATGAAATACCATTTTCTGTTATACGGAGAAAACAATTTGTAATAAGTGTTTCTGTTGGTCAGTTAACTGTCCAAACAAATGTATATAAATGCTTTGTGTAATAATATTTCTTAGTTCATATTTCATCGCACAGCTTTAATAATCGCGCACGACGGTTGACCTTACCTCCTGCCACCGAGGGGGCGTCGGTGTCGATGAAAGTCACAGGCTCCGTTGTGGGCCTCGTGCCCAGGATACTGTCCAGCTCCTGGTAATACCGACATTTCACTGGTGCACGGCCACTGCGACTGAAAAAAATTGGAAGATTAATTAAATGCCAACATTAACATGTGTCACCGTAAATACAGGGTTTTGTTGTGGGTAATTCATATTTGCAAAACCTATAAGGAACTGTTATGTACACATAAGTTGTGGTCGGTGTTGGACTATACTGGGAAGTTAATAAACATGATCACATGCAGAGGCGTTGTGTAATTAAGAAATATGACTTTTGTTATTCTTGCATATTCATATTTGCAAAAACGTTAATCAACTGTTATTAGGTTCACATGTGTTGTGGGCGTGGAAGTAGATTGCGAAATGAATCAACATCTTCACATGCAGATGCGTTATATAATTCAGAAATATCACTTTTTTCCTCACTAATCGGGCCGCCTTATTGACATTTGAAATAACAAAGCACCCTTAATCTTGACATACGTCATCTTATCAGGGCCTTATCAGATTGGGTAAAGCTTTTTCCCAGGTGGCAGTTACTCGTTTACACCAAAATTCACCCACTGTGACCCTATCGTCGTATCCATCAGAGCATTTAGGTATGCAGTGTTAATTGTTTGCCGGTGATTACAGAGCCTCTACTTTACATCTACAAGTGCCGGCACGAACCGTTTATAGACCATCGTCCCAAAATATAAATTATTTACCCTTGCACATACGGGCAGCCAGGCGATTTTGGTGTCATGATACACCACATTTACACCACATTTACACCACTATTACAGCAAAATTACTTACTTGTTGTTGTCCCGGCACTTTTTGTAAAGGTGACAGAGACTTTTAACTTTGGACCGGCACGCTATCGCATTGCGTTCTGCTCGGCCATGGCCGCAAATGCGGTTCGATCGTGTCGCGATTCTGCGGTAGATCATTATATTTCTTCCAGACGATTCAAGCTCCTGCTGTACCTGGTCCTCCGACCAGAGGCTCAGGAGCACTTTGACCTCCTCGTCCTCCCAGTTATCGCGTCGACCCATTTCAGTCGAGGGCATTGACGAGCAGATGGTTCTACTTGGCGTTATGGCTTTAGCTGTGGATCTGTCAAGCACTTGCGATCAACTGCTGGCGCGCGCCCGTGTGACCGGAAAATGACAAACCTTTCCCTCGAATGCGCATGCGTGTGACGTCAAAAATCGCTTCACATAAAACGGTTGTGTTCACACGGACAAGATAAAACGCCTCAGAGTTAATCGCTTCGTGGATACCACCTCGCGATGCGTTTTACAGTAAACGATTTATAGGAATCGATTCAGCGCTAAAACGTTTCACCGCCGCGTTCACACGGGAAATGTGAGTCGCACTACGCAAATCGTTTTGCGTCAGGCGTTTTAACTCGCCCGTGTGAATACAGCTTTTAAGTGCATGCGCCAATAAAATATTCACGCTATATCGCTGGTCCTAACCAGAACAACTATTGGATCCTTGTAAGTGTGAAAATGGAAGTTGAAAAGAGTGTCCTAATTCTAACGGTAACTCAAACCAGACAAGAACCGTAGACGTCAATCCGGCGGCATCCATTCCAAGTTTTGTGCATGTTCAAAACTTGTATAGACACAAACCGGACATCAACAGACTTTGTTCAGTTTCTGTCCGCTTCCCCCAATCCGGTGAGGTGTGACAGGGCCTTTAGATTGATAAACGGACCGATATATAATTTATGTTGGCTGGCATTTAAAATGATTATTTTCAAACCTTATCTCATACTCGGACAGAAGATAGACATATACAGTGCACCCTCTTTCAAAGGTACTAATACTAGTAATAGGTGAAAGGGTGTCCGTTTTAGCCGATTGTAGCAAATATTTTATATGTATTACATACACTATCAATCAGTCAATAGTTCCATCCTCTAGTCGAGGGTTGGATGCAATGGTTCTCCACTTGTCCCGATGTTGTGCTGTTCTGATAGACTGTGAATAACTATCAATCAGTCAATAGTTCCATCCTCTAGTCGAGGGTTGGATGCAATGGTTCTCCACTTGTCCCGATGTTGTGCTGTTCTGATAGACTGTGAATAATTCAAGCCTGTCCACTGTGAAATATTTGTAAACCATGATGTTCTTGGTCTCCCTCTCCCTCTGCTGCCATTCACCTTCCCTTCCAACAATGTACGGTATATTGAACTCTGACGAATGATGTGGCCAAAATAAATAAGTTTCTTTGTCTGTATAGTGGCAAACAAGCTTTTCTTATTTTTAATTTTTCTGAGAACTTCTTTGTTGGTGATCTTCTTTGTCCATGATATTTTCATCATCCTTCGATAAGTCCACATCTCAAATGCTGCTAAACGTTTGTACATTTTCTTAGAGATTGTCCATGTCTCTGCCCCATACATTAGAGTAGACCACACATAACACTGAAGAATACGCTTCCTTGTTTGTATTAATATCTTACTTGATGTTAACACTCTATACATTTTGGAGAATGTTGTTCGGGCTATTGTTATCCTTCTTTTAATTTCTTCCTCACATCTCCCATCATTTGTAATCTTTTGTCCGAGATATATGAATTCGGATACTTGTTCTATGTTTGTGCCATCTATGGTTATATTGACGTTTGGTTTATCTGTCTTTTTACTTATAACCATTGTTTTGGTCTTCCTGGCATTCATCTTCATGTTGAATAGTATTCCAGCTTTATTGATTCTATTCACTATATCTTGTAGGTTTTTCTCACTGTCTGCTAGTATTACACTGTCATCGGCATATCTAAGATTGTTGATATTCATGCCACCTATTGTCACTCCCTTGCAATCTTCAATGTGTCTGAAAATCATCTCTGTGTACAGGACATACACTATACTCTGAATATAATACACAATACTCAAATCACAGAAAACACTGTAAAGATCAGGGGCATAACTAGGCGTACGCGCATACGCCAAAACGTCCACATCGTTTTGTCCAAAAAAAATCAAATTAAAAAATAATAAAGAGAGAGAGAGAGAGAGAGGAGGCATGTAGTAGTCCGGAGTGTCAAAAACTCAAGTCTAAAATGTGTAAAATCCGCCAGCTTAAGCTTAAGCGGCCCCTAAACCCCCTGCCGAAATTAGGAGTACACATCGTTAAAGGTCTAGCTATGCCACTGAAGATCATATAGTTATATACAATTACTTAACTTACGATATGTAAAAATAAAATTGTTAACTTAGATTCCGTCTGGTTTATCCGATATCCGGTGTTGCGGTTTCCGCGGCACACCAGTTTGCCAGGGACACATCCATTCAAATGCATTGTCAATGGCCGTGAGCAAATCTTCATACAGAAAAAGTCAAATATCTCTCAAATTACACCACCTAGAAACAAATCGCTTGGTACATATATAAAAAACATGTTTACCAAAAAGACTATATTAAATTGATAAGGTTGGGGTTCTGGATTTCTATTAATTTTGAATAAAACTAACGTTTTGCACTGCGCGTACAGTCAAACTCAAGGCATTGTCAATGGTCGTGAGCAATCTTCATACAGAAAAAGTGAAATATCCCTAAAACCACACAACCTAGAAACAAATCGTTTGGTACACATATAGAAAACATCTTTACCAAAAACATTATATTAAATTTATAAGGTTAGTGATGATTCTGTTCGATTTTGACCCATGCGCAGAAGCGATGTGTCCCTGGCAAACTGGTGTGCCATGGAAACTGCAACACCGGCAAAATTACGGAGTACCTTATAACGAGGGTACTCTGTACACACATGAATTCCAATGCAGTTGTCACATGATAGACTTCTTCGCCGCCAACCTCCTTACAGCCAAAAGTACGCCAACCCCCCAGCGTTCCACTCGATACATTGATTCAAACACGCGGCCGGCGCCAGATCGACGCCAGGTCAGCACCGGATTGGGGCGGCGCCGACCACATGGTGAGTGCGGCATGCATGTGTTGGCACCGCCAGGTCGGCGGCAACTCGCCAACCAAGAGGTCGGTTATACCCCAGTCACACCAGGCCTGCGTTCGCTTACGATCAATTCGCGATGTGAAAACGTCCTCATTGCTCCCTCCTTAAATGCTGCCGCCGGGAGGACGCCAAGCTCCCGGCGTCCATTTCGGAAATTTTGGATGCAAGGAGGATGCAGCTGCTGCACCTGCAACCTCCTTCCGCCCTGTTCCGGCGCCGCCATTCAAAACTGGTTGGCGACCTGGCACCGCCCTGGCACTGCCAGGTCACTGACCTCTTCGTTGGGGAGTTTCCGGCAACCTGGCGCAGACTTGGCAGTGCCAACACAGGCAATGCGGCACTCACCGTGTGGTCGGCGCCAGGGTGCCGACTCGACGCCGCCCTGGCCCTGACCAGACGCTCACCCAGCACCGATCTGGTGCCGCCCGCATATTTGAATCAATGTATTGAGTGGGACGCTGGGAGGTTGGTGGCGAACGCTGGCTCTCGTGTGACTGGGGTATGACCTGGCAGTGCCAGGTAGGCGCTAGGTCACCAACCTGTTTTGAATGGCGCCGCCGGAACAGGGCGCAAGGAGGTTGCAGGTGCAGCAGCAGCATCCTCGCTGCGTTCAAAATTTCCGAAATTGACACCGGGAGGCTGGTGGCCTCGCAGCGCCAACACTTAAGGAGGGCACAATGAGGACGATTTGACATCGCGAATCGATCATAAGCGAATGAAGGCCTCGTGTGATTGAGGTATTAGTGATTACGGCGATGTGAATGTTTGTTACTGTTGGTTACATCTTGATTTGTGAGCGTTTTCTTCTTTTTTTTTGCTGGTAAATATGTTTATTCTGATGAATAAGTCTTTTGTAAATGACGAAGCACTGCTCTTCCAGGCCATTTTTCAATTCAAGATTATTTACACACAAAAATGGTATATAGAGTAAGGTATATAATAACTGTTGAAAACACATTTTGCAGCATATAACACAATGAAATTCTGTAACCCACAAGTTCCATAGCAATATGGCACCAGTATGTGTCATATGGCCAGATTAATATTAGTCAGATCAGTGTGAGTATTTATATGGTATTTAGAATGCAAGCAGAAATATTCTAGTGTTACTTCATTGTGGTTAGTTACGTGAGTTAATGAATTATGCTGTTGGGGTGGGGTTGTTAGTTCCGTTCCCTTTCTTGCAACGTTCAGATAGGGCTACTGCAAGCATATCGGGCTAGTACAAGCATATTGTAATTCAATATGTGGCGTTCTCTGTGGCGGAGTGGTTAGAGTGTCTGACTTTTTTCTAGGTCAGACTCCTAATCTGAGGGTCGGTGGTTCGATTCCCCGTGCCCCCAGCTCTGCCATTTTGGATTTCCACCGCTGTGTATAACTTACAGCGTCATCAAAGGCCGGTTGCTCTCATACCATGTCTATGTGGTGTGGGAGGTTAAAAATCCCATGGGTCGGTAAAAGTGTAGGCTCGGGCTTTCTATCGACCAGCAGTGGAATGAGGAAGACCAGTCGTCTATGACTGAAATTTCCCCTGCTTAAACAACTACTGGACCAAAAAAATAAAAAATAAATGGTGACCATGTGACTATCATGGATATACCTTCCAAGTCAAAACGATCACTTCCTTTTGTATATATGGCCAGATTGCTAAATAACTACAGAAGAGTTGAACACGATAATCTTTTGGATAGTATTTAATCAATCAAATTAATTGTATTGATTCGTTCCCTACCACCACCTTTTGCTAGGATGTAAATCCTCCTCTAACAACCCCTCCCCAAACAAAAAAACCTGAATACATTTCCATCAGTAAGCCTATATCATTTGAGAGCGCGAATTATTTAGTTTTAACCCAACACATTTAACTGTACTACTTACCAGAATTTCTCTAGTTATTTTGAAAAAAATTATCATATTTACTTTCATTGTAACATAGATATTTACATATGGTGATTAGGGGATGAGAAAAAAAGCTGCTTAAAAATAATATATTACATGCAAATTAATATTTTTATGAACAATCATAACTTCATGTAGGCCTACTTGGTTTATAAGACATTCAGCGTATAACAATATATCATAGTGTGCAATCTTTGCATTTAAATATCCTACATGAGCTGTATCAACCAATCTATTTATGATATAGTTGCCATTCTATTTACGAGCTACGTACTAATTAAAACGCACAGAACACTCACCATTCCATCTCTGTAACTTATGTTAGCCATCTATGGGAGCAACTATACACACTTCACATAATGGGAACTGCAAAACTGAACAACAAAACTTTTTGTCTTTCTTATTAAATTTATTTATTGCATATGCCAACAAATATAGATCAAAATATAAACGGCAAATGGGCATAAGCTAACCATTCGGATCACAAGGTAGGCTTGCTGATTAAAACTATCAACAGGTTCTGGCGCGGCAATCGATCATCTCGAATACAGATTCCTCTCAAGATTTAAGGACTCTGATAAACCAGCTGAAGATGCCAGAGATCAAATATGAAGTTCGTCAATAATAAACACATCTGGCGCAGAAAGGAAAATAACCATGTCGGCATTGAGTTACACTTTTGGCTCCAAGCCGCATTCTAGATACGATTTGCTCATAATGTTATGCATGATTTCTTTTTTTTTTGTTGGTATGTGTTTATTGGGGATTTTAACTCTCCTCGTCTGAGGATTGTTGAAACTACATATAGTCTGATCAAATAATCTTTTCCAACAAGTTCATCTTCCCTGCTACATCCCCTCCCCCATTGTTTTTTTTTATACATTCAAACTTGTATGCCATTCAGTGATTTAGTTGTTGCAAGGGGAGCAAAATAACAATTGTTGATTATTTAGCGGAATGGAGTCAATGTGCACAATGCTTGCCGATAACCATCCCGACAAGCTGACAATGGACAGCCAGCCTAAATCCTGTAAGTTAACACGGTACTGCAGAACACAAGCCAGCAGGTTATATATGTATATTATATTACTATTTTTGGTTTATATTATGTCTTTGTTTTAAATAAAAGCCAACAACAAAACTCAATCTGTTGCCAACTGACTCTGTAGCCTATAATAAATAGCCCTGCTGACTACGGTGACTGAGAGCACAGAACTGAGCCCAGTCTTGTTGGTTAAAGCCTTACATTAATGGTGGCAGTGAATGAATACAATACTGGCAATTTACCGTGCCAATGACCTATGAGGTCACTGAAATCCATCAGTAGTACAACAGACACCCAGGCGTATGGACATTGACAAGCCATGCCCGAATTGTATATATTTATACATTTGGTACATATATATTTACAATGCTACGGTGTTTTTTTTGGTAGTGGGTGGGTGTATTTGCTACTTTAAACTTTTTCCTTTTTTTTTTTCCTTTTTCTTTTTTTTGGGTGGGTGGGTTAATATGCACATACATTTGCTTAAATACCATTAAATCCACATGCATTCAAGTGTGATACGTGTGGTTATTTTATGCTGCATGACCATTCTAGTTCTCAATTAGATAAAAGATTCACCATGTACTTGTATTACACGGGTGAACGACAACGTAGTGTACATACGGGCAAAAATAGCTTTAGTATGGAACAGGAAGTAGAATGCCTGGCACCAGTGTCAAATGGTTACTTATATCGGCACAGAGTTGGTGAATTTGGAGAGAATGCAAAAAGACAAGATGGCGGCCATAAAACGCCTTCGATTTTACTTTTAAAGTCTATTAAACTGCACGTTTTATTCCATTTTTCAACTCAAAGGTAGCGGGGAAATATAAAAACATACATAAAGAATAAATATTGTTTCTTAAATTAAGACATTATTCACTCAATTAATTTCCCAGCATGTCGAAATTCTTCACCAGCTTTTCTAATGGGTTGGTTTTCACCCCTGTACTGTCAGTACGGGGTGAATCTTTTATCTAGTTCTGAATATGCTTGTGTACAAATAACAACTCATATGTGTGGCCCCACACTCTGACTAGTGAGTTTGGACGCTCCTCTTAATAACCAAGAGCAACAACTACATATGTGGCCATGTCTAACTCAGAAACACACCTTGAAAAAGGATACACACCCCGGACCAAATAGGCATACACGCAAAATAATGATAATAATTTATACACTCTGGTTAGTCATATCAACAGACCAACGCTACATATACAAATTTAAAACTGAGCTTAAATATATCCAACTTACAAACAAGACTGACAACATAAGAAAATTATTTAGCTGATAATGTTGTATAAACCATGTTGAGTAGTAGATAAGTGGTGCAAAATGTAGCATTCCTAGAAACATTTATACATTATATATAATAGCAATGATGATTCCATAACGGAGCCACTGAATACAACACCTCAGGGCAATATCTGACCTAGAAAAGTATGTAAGTACAAACAATAGTAACCCATCACAGCAGAATTGCTCAGTTTACTAAAAAAAAAAAAAAGAACCACCAAAAAACACATTTATTTATGTCAAAGACAATCCCCCTTCACAAAATTCCAATAGTTCCATTTAATAATATTCAGGGATGAAAGGGGTCTTCGGCAAAAGAAAAAGCGGATATCAAACCTAAATTAACACACCGACGGTGAATTTCCGCGAAAATGCGGATTTTCCCAAATAGGATTAGCACTGTCAGAGAATTGCAGAAAAATGCCAGAAGTCAGGTTTCAACTACAGTAAAACCTCAAAATCGACTGACCATGGGACCAACTTTAAATGGTCCATTTAGGGAGGGGGTCGGTTTTCAGGAGTTTTTTTAAACCGTTACAATGGTATTGTATGGGCGATCATTTGAGACCCAAATAAAGCGATCGATATAGAGGAGTGGTCGATCTGTGGTGGTGGTTTGGTTAAAGAGGTTTCACTGTATCCTTGGAGTGACTATATTGTCGTCCATACAAAACTCTTCCTTGCTTGGGTTTTATGTTCTAGCAACATCTAAGGTCATAACGGATTTCAAATCCTGATTCCCTGGCATTTTGTTTAACGTTAATCGGTGAATATAAAAAATCGCGGAAATCCACGAAATCTCGAGATCTTTCATCCCTAAATATTGTCACCTCGCATGACGTGCTCATTTTTACTGGTTAAGGTTTGTAGATGGGTCATTCTCAGAATGTGCACCACATTTTTGGTTTCCACGTTACATTGTTATTAATCATGCCTTCTTTTTGGGTGGTAGTAAGTCAAGTAGTTATTGTTGACTCTCTATATTAAGTATATTAACAATGCTACACGTATTTAATCTATAACACAAAATCTCTCCAAAATATGTTAATACGATTTTGTGCTAAAGTGAAAATATGAAAATTTGCACATCGACATGATTTATCTACACAAACGTTTTTTTCAACTTTTTTCTTGTAAGAAACAATTCTTTTGGTTTCACTGTAATCAATAAAATATTGCTTGAATTTGTTGTGTGCTAAAATGATGTTATGGATGGATGCTACATGGTTAATTTCAACAGCTTTCTTTAATTTGTACAACACATAAATCAAAAAGTGAATTTTGTTGTCAACTCTGACATATTCACAAAATGGAAACCTACACATGACCAGGGATGCTGCTATTCTTTGGGATGTTTTCCACTATTCTTTTAAATGTTTTCCACTATTCTTTGGAATGTTTTCCATTATTCTTTGGAATGTTTTCCACTATTCTTTGGAATGTTTTCACTTTCGGATTCCATGTCACAAAAATGGTACACAGTTTCTGAGAAAGACCCTACTCAGATACCAATGAAATAATGGCCGTGAAGTGGCAATCTGATTGTAGCTTGATTCTAATAACCCAGCTGGAACATCAAGCACATCATGGCTCCGTGTAAGAAAGACATCGAATACTCTGTAACGACACAGACCACCCACCCAGGGGACATACGGAGTGGTCTGGTGATGACGTCACAGCCAATAAACAATATGTGACTTGGCAGGAATGCACTCAAGGACAAGTATGCAGGTGCAGTAGTGGCTTATTAAATGCAAGTCATGAATCTTATTGTAAATTTTCCACATGCTTGGAATAATGTCTAAATAATTTCTAGGTATTTGAATTTCATTTAATTCAAAATAATTATCGGATGATATGTCCACAGATGTGATACTATTGGAAAAGAATGCCAGCTATAGATATACATATACCTATTCGATAGGTTGTAAACCGATTAGCCTTCGCATAGGTTTAGGCATATTGTGTGACTTCAATATCTCACAGCATCCCTTATAATAAATAATCAAGTCATATCTCTTGGGTTCCTGAAATATTCTAATCTATACCCCGTACTCATGATGCCACATGATGCTTCCTAGATTATCTTTTGTTCAAGTGTTATAACTAACTGACGTTAAGTTTCATTAGTTCGCTGAAGGCAATATATTTTCTCTTGACAAATTATTACTTTAAAATTATATTTAAAAGAAATACCAAATTAGAAATACAATCCGTTATATAGGGTATGTACGAATAGTATACTACACAGAAACTAGATAGTTCAGTATATTACTAACGGCACATACACCAATATATTATATACTCTGATTAAGATGATTTTCTTACTGAACATCAAATCTAAGACATTTCAAATTTAACATTCTTTACGAAAGTAAATATACATAGGTTAGAATATTCTAATGAAAGTTATCGATATCATTATGACTGTAAATTAAATAAAGGCATAAAGTTATTTACACCAGAACTAGTATGGTGTGCAACAAAATATTTTGCTGCATAACCTGAGATTGATGTGTCTTTGTAAAATAAATAATTCTAACACAAAGTCAAAGAAAGTAATCAAAACTCCTAACTATTTATAACTCGCATTCATAAGTGCCAACCGGATCACTGTGGATTTCCCAGTACAATCATTCACTCAGAAACGATATGGACGTTCTAAAAAAAACAGACATCCACATGGATCTGAACAATTGTATCCTTGCCTCATCCCCAAATAGTTCATATGCACCATAATAATAATAATAAATTAATAATTGTTAACGCCGGAAGACCAGCGCCTCGGTGCTGAAAAAAAGATATTATTCAACTGAAATACAAATTTTGAACAAAAAAAAAGCCCAATCAGGAGTAAGTGAGTCATTTAATCGGCGGTAGATCAGTGCTCCCGATACAGTTTCTTTTTAACGAGCCTGTACCCAGGACTGATGAAAACCTGCTCATTCCAAGTGTCACTCATGCACCGTGACACGGCTGGCTTTATCAGCGCGCGCCACGAAAACCATTGCTTCTTGTCCTCTATCAAGGTCAAGGCCAGCTCGAACGTGGCCAGCGTCTCAGGGTCAAGGGTCACCTGGCTAATGGAGTGAGAAGACTGCCGTTTCTCAAGGTTGAGGAGGAGAATGCACCCACGCAGCCCGCACGGCTCGCACTGTGACATGCGCACAATGTCCCGAGAGATCTTATTGACAAGATCAGAGGGTAGGTAGAGGTCAGTGTGCAAGGGTGAGCGTGTGGCACTCCGTATGTGGCGATGTAGGTGTGTGGCGACTTCGGTGCATTTACTCTCCTCAAGCACTTCGTCATCTTCAAATGTACCGTACGAGCTGCTGCTGCTCACGCGCTCATACGAAGAACCTGGTCAGAATGGAAGATAACATTGTTTTGTTGTTGTTTGGTGGGGTTTTACATCCTGGCAACATCTAAGGTCATATCAGGACAGGTACTGACTTGTGACAGTGCGCACTCATAGTGACTTTATAGTGCTGCCCCACTGGGAAATCAGGTCGCCAGCACCATGACATTATATCCCACTCAGTCACATTATCCTGACACTGAGCTAATCAGTCCTTGCCCTGTGCTATTAATGCCGAGTGCTAGGTGAGGAAGCAAGAAGTATCAATTTTATAAGTCATTGGTTTGACTCCACCGGGAACCAAAGTCCCGCCCTTCTGCATGCGATGCCCACGCTCTACCCGTTCAGCCACCGCGTCTGGTCATCGAAGATAACAAAATAATAATAATTAAAACAGGAATATAATAGTATTGTTACAGACCGTTGGCTATGATAGTGATGGAAGTCTAGCTAGTTCAGTTGTGTTTGAAAGAATACTCCAACTGACACAAACCGTGCTTATGATTCATAATTATAACATATGAGCACAACAATTTACTTTTACTCTTAAAAGGGGAATAATATCAGAGAATGTGTATATATATAAAGAAGTCCAACTCCTATCCCAGGCCGTGTAACAGCAGCGATTGTCACAAACCAAGCAGAGGTAGTTGAACAAGGCAACTCACTCAGTGGTGGCTATAGACATGTTGCTTGAGGTTGGGAATTAGGGTGAGAGTTGGGGTGAGCATGAGGGTGGGAGTTAGGTAGATAAAAGATTCACCCGGTACTTGTAGTACACGGGTGAAGGACAACGTAGTGTAAATACGGACGAAAATAGGTTTAGTATGGAACATGAACTAGAAACTTTGGCTCCAGCATCAAATGGCTACTCATATAGGCACAGAGTTGGTGAAATGAGCGAGAATGTAAAAAGACAAGATGGCGGCCAGAGAACGCAGTCGATTTCACTTTTAAATTGCATTAAAGTATATGTTTTATTATATTTTCCAACTCAAAAGTAGCAGGTAAACATGAAGACATATACAAAGAATAAATGTTGCTTCTTAGATTGAGAAATTAGGCTCTCATAAAGACTCATTTCATTAGCCCGATTTTTCGACCGTTTTTATATAAGGCTGATCTTCACCCGTGTACGACAAGTACCGGGTGAATCTTTTATCTAGGAGTTAGGGTGAGTGTGAGGGTGGGAGTTAGGCTGAGCATGAGGGTGGGAGTGACGTTGAGTGTGGGAGTTAGGCTGAGTATGAGGTGGGAGTTAGGGTGAGCACGAATGCGAAGGTCGGAGTTAGGGTGAGTGTGATAGAGAACACAAGTTCTTAATCTTTATATATTTTGTAATTTGATATATAAAAATGTGTATATCGAAACACATCAACGAGGTATTATAATTTCCTTTCGTTATGAACATATTAGCGAATATTGGTGGCACAGTATAATAAAAAATCAAAGGGCTGTTGATCCAACTATTTGGATATTTTAGTTGGTTAAATTCTAGGAAAATATATATAAGCATATGATAGTCATGTCGTATTCGGTTAAATTTAAAATAAAGTAACTCTAGAATTATAATGAGAATTATTTAGAATTAAGTTGTATTCGTTGTATTGGTGAGAAATGACAACGACGGGTTTGCGCATAGGCTATAGCACGCGGGCAAACCATTAAACGGCCAAGGGAAGCATATCCGGATTCTCAAGAATTCTGATAAATTCTATGACTATGTAAGTATGTTATGCCTCCACTATCACCCATCCCCAAAAGAAAAGGTCCAGTGACAGTAGCCCAACTACGCAAATAAGCAAGTCACATTTAACAGAAATTTTGGATAGATTATAGAATTGTGTGAATATATAAGTTTTATAACCTTGATATTAATTGGGGGGAAATCAAGCTGATTATTTAGACTATCTATTTGAGACCTGAAATAACATGATAAGATAAGCTGGAGCTGAGATGGTTGGTATCAGTCACTGACAGTGTCAGTGTGCTGGTGAAGCCTGCAACCTTAGCCTGAGGTTTGGAACTCTATCGGTTCCAACACAACCACATTTTAAGCAAAAGCTTAATAATAACGAGAACAGAGAACAACTTACCGATACTACTTTGGGTGTGACTATGCTCTGATGGCGTTAGTTGTCTCGTTACAGAGTCTTTGTTGCCATTCACTTCAGCAGAAAGAAAATCTGTTTCAATGACCGATGTGACTGCTTCACGTCGCCGAGTACGTCGGCGGAAAATAAGCTGCATCTTGTCTTTTAGTTTCTGGATGGTGTGTCCCTCTGGCACATCGGGCTGGGTGGAAGTTGACGGGCTGGGTGAGTATGATGTCATCTTTACCCAGTAATGTTCTTCACGGAACTCGACGGATATATTGGCAAATGAATGGATCTCTAGAATGGACCCACCGACTGTCGCCGAGGCCTCTGTCAATGGCTGGTCTAGTTTCAATGATTATGCTAACGGTCTGTTTAGCAGGCTGATGTCAGTGAGTTGATGACCTTCGATTTATGTCTATCCGTAGTTGCCTTACGTATCGGTTACACTTTGTACAATATTGTAGGGCAAAGAAAATGCAAGAAGGATAATAAAACAGTGAATACCACGCCGGTCAAACGCCAGATCCGGCTATGATCAGCTGTGCCTGCTGTCATTGCTGGGGACAGTGACCTAGTTGTGCCACATTAGCATACTAACTACTTCCTTATATGGGAAGGGGATTTGGCCCATTTTTCCGGATATGGGGGTGGAAGGATGTTTAGAGTCAATGCCAAAGATGGGACGCAGCGCCGTGGTTTAGAGGTGGCGCTTCCAAAAACTGACATATCAGCGATTCTCGCCCAATGTTATTTCTGACATCCTGTTCCCCGAAATCCCACGATTCCGTGTAGTATTTCTTTTTCCATTTCCATTCCACTAACGCAAGACATAATGTTGAAAACCACAAACACAAATAGAGATACCGGATACCACAGACCTAGCTTGATGCCAGTCGGAGGATTCAATTGACATATATCTGTCTATATATTTTTTATATTTTTAGTGAATAGCGACTATTATGGTTGCCATCTGTATTTTATTTCAACTATATTATATACTAATTTTAACTAATAATCCCTGACAGATTGTCGGCTAAATCACCAGTTCATAGTTGATTACCGCCTACTATGCCGGCCGGTACTAGAAAAAAAGCTTAGTCGAAAAATAATATTTTAAAAGGCACTCAAATGGTGAGTATTTCCTCTTTTATTATTATTGTTAATCCGTCATAGCAACACACCAGAAATATACACAAACCGGAAAATTCTCTGCCCCCAAGATGATAGTTTATGACCGCAAAATAGTTGATAAATTAGGCACACCCAATATTACAAAAGTAAGATTGTCAGTATGTGCTTATTTTGACAGCCTTTGCATGATCATAGCCGTGTTCACACGGGCAAAATGTGAAGCGAATTAGACAAATCGAATCAGGTGAGTCGAATTAGCGGCCCGTTCACACGGGCAGACCTTGGGCCGGAAATCGAAATCTGCGCATGAGCAAGTCGATACTAACCAGCGCCAGTTTGGGTTTGTCGATGTCGGCACTAGAGAGTGTGGGTTCGACCTAGATATGTATGGACTGAATCGTATTGGTTTGGAACGGTCAAAACTTCTGCTGGGCAGTGAAAACATTAAAATAAATGATGAAAAAAATATCTCTGCCCAGCTAGCGGCTTCATAGACTAAATTATATAATATGCGCTTTTGATCGACCGGAAAGTCAACAAACTAAGGTCTCGACTGCGCATGCGTGTCACTTCCTTAATCCGCATCAGTGCGTCCACACCGGCAAAATAATCCGCATCACAGAAATCGATTCACGTAAACTACCTCGCTAGGTGGTTTACAGTATCCGCATCACGCGAATCGATTCAGCCTTAATCCGCCTCAGACGCCCGTTCACACGCGAAATGTAACCCGAACTATACAAGTCGCTTTCTACGAATCGATTTACATCGCCCATGTGAACACTGCTCATGTCTACTCAGGGCCCGGGGCTGAGCTTCAGTAATTTTTGTGTATGCTCTGGGTCCCCTCATCCCCGCCTGCTTCCCAACTCAGCCTAATGTTTAATCTCCCACAGTGTCTAATCTATTTATGGAATATCAGGTACATTCGTCAAGTATGTTAATTGTGTTGGTAGTCATAAATGCACCGTTTATTTATATTGTAGTTTAGACAGCAATACCTCAGGGAGTTTGACACCCTTGCCTTGCAGAGTTGTAAACCACTGCCTTGTGGTACAGGCACCCTAAACAGAAAACCATGTCACTGTGGCAGCATTAAGGGCGGTTGATGTATGGAACTCCCAACATCTCCCGACCAGCCACTGCAGGTACGAAAACTCTGTTCTGGAATTCACGTACCTCGGAAGCACTATATCAAGTGATGGACGCATTGATGCTGAAATACAGAGGAGGATGGCCAAGGCTAGCGCATCTTTCGGCCGACTACGCCAGAGACTCTGGAACAACCACCATGTGTCAATTCGGGTCAAAGGCAAGATCTACCGAGCAATCATGCTATCCACCCTACTATACGGAGCCGAGGCCTGGACAGTGTACAGGCGACAGGTGAAAAAGCTGCATGCCTTCATGATGCGACATCTGCGTTCAATCATGAGGCTAACCTGGAAGGACAAAGTGACAAATAATGAAATACTCGAACGGACGGGGCTGCCCTCTATGGAAGGTCTTCTGATCAAAAAGAATCTCCGGTGGACTGGACACCTCATGAGGATGTCATCAGATAGGCTACCAAAGCAGATCCTATATTCTCAACTGTCTTCTGGTTACAGAAAGAGAGGGCGCCCTCGTCTCCGGTTCAAGGATACCATCAAGAGAAACCTGAAGCTGAGACACATTAAGACCGACTCATGGACGCAACTCTCACAGCAGAGAGCTAAATTGAGAGCGGCAGTCAAGTAATGAAAGCAGTCTTTGTCGCATCGCGACCGACAGCATGATGATGATGATGATGAGTTTAGACACCCGGCTATCTTTGTTTGTTGTTGTTTTACGTAAGGTAATATCAGTATGGGTACCGACTTGTTACAGTGCACACTTATGGTGACTTTATAGTGCTGTCCCACTGGGAAATCAGGCTGCCAGCACCATAACCTGATATCCCACTCAGTCACATTATCCTGACACTGAGCTAACCAGTTCTTGCCCTATCCTATTAATGCCAAGCGACAGGCTAGGAGGCGACAACTACCAATTTGTAAGTCATTGGTTTGAGTTTTGACTCGACCAGGCTATCACCTACCAGCCTCAGGGCACCAGTCGGGTTCTCAGGTTCCGGTCCTTCTCGTGCACGCGTCCAATATGAAACCGCCACAGTGGCGACATCTGAAGAGTAGGCCAGGGAACCGGATTAATGGAAACGCCCACTCGGTTATATAATATACTAATTAGACTCAACCGTTATCTCATCCATTTTAAAATCCATATGCACCAGAGGCTTTCTTACTTGTATTGTCACACTTACGCCTATACTGTATGTATTACAAACTGGACTTGTTAACTTTTAGTATGCCAGTATTGTCAAGTTTATTTAGTTCTCTAGCTTTGTACTAACCGACCTTCCAAATTCCACATACGCAGGTACGCAACAAACTTTACTCTCTCCTACCTGAGCTTAGGAACACATTAAAATTAGTTTTTAATGTGTTTCATATTATTTAATTCCAATGGCGCTTTATTCCATCTGCGTAGGCCTACTTCCTGAAAATCCTACGTTAGGTTACTGCTGGCGACGACTCGTGTTTATAGCCCTGTTCACACGGGGCAGTTAATTCGAATCATATAAATCGACTTGCCTAGTTCGCTTCACATTCGCCGTGTGGACGCTACGCTAAAGCGATTTAGGGCTGAATCGATTCAATTAGATCGGTTCATCTATACCACCTACCGAGGTAGTATAGATGAAGCGATTTAGCTTAAGTCGGCCCACCTGGCCTGTGTGGACAGTAGCGGTTTACTTGAAGCGGATTAAGCACGTCACACTATATAATATAATTTGGTCTATGAACCGACTAGAGGTGCACATATATTTTTTTCATCATTTATTTTTAGGGTTTCACTGCCCAGCAGAAGTTTTGACCGTTCCAAAACAATACAATTCAGTAGAAACAGATCTAGGTCGAACCCACACTCTCTCGTGCCAACGTCGACTAAGCGAAACTGGCGCTGGTTAGTCTTGACTTGCTCATGCGCAGATATCGATTTCCGGCTAAAAGAACTGCATGTGTGGACACGACACTAAATCGATTCATATAAATCAACTTGTCTAAGTCGACATAAACTTTGCCCGTGTGAACACAGCTTATGTCTTGTATCGGAATAACTAGTATCAAGGAACCTCCCCAATTAAACTCCCCATAAAGCACCTGTCACACCTTACCGGACTGAGTACTGGGCACCACCGGACAAAGAATTGTCTAGTCCGGTGCTCTCCGGTACACAAAATGTAGCGAAATGGAGCGTAATTGGGTCAATTGCTGCCAGACAACCGGACAAGTACCGTACATGTACCGGACGAGAACCGGACACGTAACGGATGGGTACCGGACATGTACCAGACAAAACGGACAAACCGGACACCAACGGATGGGTACCGGACATGTACGGATGGGTACCGGACAAACCAGTACCAACTGGACACGTCAGTCCGGCGGTGTCCAGTAGAAGTTTTGTGCAGTTTCAAAACTTGTACCGGACACCACCAGACACCGCCGGATGGGTACCGGACATGTACCGGACATCGCCGTACAGTACCGGACAGTGTCCGGTTCTCGTTTGGTTCCCCAGTCCGGTAAGGTGTGACTGGGCCTTCCTGGACCCCAATATTGCTATTTATGGGGCTGTCACATTACGACGTTTCTCGCCAACGCGCGTCGATATGTGTGATTTTTTGCCGCAACGTCGGGATACGCCAGGAAGCATTACGCGCGTGTTAGGCACGTGTTGGTATTCGTTCATCTACGGCGAGGGTCGGCAGCACGCATCAGGAAATCGGCGAAGTTTTGTGCTTGCACAAAACTTTCGACGTGTGCCAACGTGTGGGTGTGAACGTTATGGGGGCGTTAAGAGGACGTCGAGACACGTTAGAAGCGCATTGGAGGTACGTATACTTTTCACACGTTGCCACACGTTGCACCAAACTGTTTCTTTTTTTGTCTGTTGTTTTACGTCCTAGCTACATCTAAGGTCATATCAGGATGGCGCGCCAAAACACGCTACCAATACGTTGTGCTGACACCGAAAGGTTTGACGTGTCTCGACGATTAAAAGTGATTTTGCGCATTGGCGGCATGCCAGCAAGATACGTCGTAGTGAGACAGGGCTATTAGATATTCAATTTATAACAATTTGACATTCCCATAGCATATTGAAATCGGTATGCACAATGTGCTTTTGTTAGGGTTTTACATCCCAACAACATCTAAGACCATATCAGGATGGGTAGGGCCTACTGATCTTTTTGACAGTGCGCACCCATGGCGAATTTATAATGCTTCCCCAGTGGAAGACCAGGCTGCCAGCACTATGACCCGAAATGCTATTCAGTCACATCGTCCTGACACTGACCAAACCAATCATTGCCATATCCTAGTAATGCTCAGCTCTATCCTAGCTAATGACATGTATCATTGATTTGACTCGGTCAGGACTCGAATCGACTTCTCGCACGGAAAGCTAGCCAGCGCGAATACCGATGAGGTATCTCATTCGGACCTGCTTTATATGAAGTACTATAGGCCTATACACAAGAAGATAACTTAATATCCATAGTTATCTTCAATTAGAGCCCCATTCCTAAAAAAATAATGTAATGAATATTCGAACTTGAAATAATACAGTGAACAGTAAGACAGAAAACAGCAGGCAAACTTCTCACACTGTTTATTGTGAAATGGGGTGGCAAACTTTACTATAATGGAATATCGAGGCAATAATTAATTGCATATATGGAAACATGATTGACAGTCAGACAGGCGTGATAGAACATCTGGGGTGTAATGTAATGTTGTTTCACAGAATTAACATGATCAATTTAGCACTAGCAAAACCAGAGATATCGTGCAATACCCTAGGCGGAACACATGAACAACAGCTAGTTGTGGACTTGTCCACTGCGTAAATATGACTCCTCACAGACTGTGGCTTGCGTTTGATTGGTCAGCATATCTATACTCTGCTTCCACAAGATATGAAAAAACAATGCCGTAGTGTGAATAAACGATGCAGGATCACAAACTCACGCATACAGGTAACAACTATTATTGGTTTAATATCTATATATATGTATTGTATCTTCCTGCGGTTTCTGTAAGCTAGGCGTTGACTTTCTCAGTAAACAATGGGTTGATATAATCTGGGAATTAGCTAATGGTTTCTATTCATAGGTATATACCTCATGTTAAAATAGCGAAAATACCTCATGTTAAAATACCGAACATGTACGAATGCAGACAAGTATAGTTTCAATACTGACTTGGTGCAATGCAATTGACAGTAAGTCTAGGTCACTTTAGGAATGTTTTTGTTGACACCTCTGTTGTAATTTCTTTATAACTTAGCTCACCCAACACCACATATTTTATTTGCACTGCATGCACATATTAAATCTTTTTAAAATAGAAAAAATAGATTGTGTTCAAATGATGCTGTATTTTTCACTGCAAAAACCAAACAATAGTTTACAATTATGTCATATAATAGTGATTAATTCCAGAAGCCATTCCCCTTACTGCTATAGTGATATACGCGACATTGGAGTGGACTTAAGCAACTGAATAGACCAACAATTCAAAACGCATTCATTTGATTATTTCAGACACTTGATATTAACCAATGTACATCACAACGGTTGTAGCTCCTAGCCCAAGTACACAAGACAGCAATAAAACCGACATATGTGGACATGAGGCCTGCAACTTAAACTAGTTTCAAACATTTTTTGCCCAAATACCTTTATGCACATACTACATCAAAGCAATGGTTTCTTTATAACTCAATATTATAGTAAGACAATGAATAGGAACGACCGCCTTAGTTTCTGAAGATCCCTAATGGTTGAAGAAAATAATCAGATCTCACAGTTCTTGAGTCTTACCATAGCGCTTCACACATTTCTTAGGCGAGGTAGATTTGCCTAAAAATAATATCACATGTTTAAGAGCGGTAGGCAGATACCTTTAATGAGTCTTGTGAGTACTGTAGATACAGGTCGAAACAAAAATAGTGGTCCCATGACAGGTACTTAGGGAGACCACACAAGCAGTATGTAGTACACAACACCCTCTCCTTGGGCAGTACTATTATTAATACTAGTGCTGCCATCTGGACTTATTTTAATGGGTGTATGAAGTCCTAGATTTAATTCTCGGCTATCCCCTGACATATGACGGAATTAAATGGTCGCCAGCTTACCAATAACAGAAGAGGAAGAGATTAGACACACCCATTGTCACATTATTTCATGCATATTTATTTTAGGCTAGATATAATCTAAATAAATGAGTATATTTAAAAAAACTAACTTTTCTGGCTTTAGTTGTCTGTGTTTTATATGGTTTATTCTGCCTATCATGGATATGTTTGAATAGTCTTGTTTTCACCATTAGACAGTTAGTCAATAGAAAGCCTACACTTCTACCAACCCAAGGGATTTTTAACCTCCCACAACACATAGACATGGTATGAGAGCAACTGGCCTTTGATGATGCTGTAAGTTATACACAGCAGTGGAAATCCAAATTGCCAGAAGTGATGGCATGGGGAATCGAACCACCGACCTTCACATTAGGTGTCGGACCTAGGAAAAAGTCACTATAACCACTCCGCCACAGAGGACTCAACAACCTTGATGACAGGGACTTTATGTCTCAGTTAGTGTTCAATCCTCAGAAATTAGGAGGCAATCCCAAGACAGCAGGGGCCGAACTAACAACAATACCACTACAATTATCTATTAGATTTACTAAGCAACTGGAAATATCTAACTTGGCGCAGTTTAATGTGTTGTGTAACTAGTTATACAAATATTATTTGAGCAAAGTCTATGGTTATTCGTTGGTAAAACGGTCGGAAGAAATAGTGCATCCGACGTGTGTATGCAGCAATAAGCTGCTTTGAAGTCCGAGCTGCCTATGTGGCACCCCGCATCCGACTACTGCTGCAAGCCGGGCCCGCATGCGTATGCGCACTACCAAATCTTATAGTAAGACCAAAAAATATATTAAAAAAAGATTGGTGATCGTCCCCGCCCCTGATTTTTTTAATGCTTTTTACTTTTAAAAAACAACACTTAAAATATGTCAGGCTAGCAGCAATTTAACTTTTGTATAAATTTTTAACTCATTGGGTTGACTCGGCCAGGGTTCGAACCCAGGAGTTTGAATCCCACAACCTACCAGAACAGGAGGAGAACGCTCAACTCATTCAGCCATCGCGTCCAGTTACGTATTACGTCGACGTCAAAAATATAAAATAAATTTATTTGAAAAGGAAAATCACCATTTAAAAGAAATATATTGGCCTAAGTTAAGAAGTTTTGGAAATGAAGTGGAATATGAACAGTTCTGCCAACATACTTGATATTGAATGATTAGTGAATACAACAGATAAACTTATGAACTGAAGAATGCGTGTAGTGACATCGCAAGAACGCCTCCAAACTGCGCAATTTACTATTACTAAGCACATTCAGAGAAAACAGATAAGAAATTGGTCCGCTATCCGTTTCTCTAAATAGATATTATATACAAGAACATGCTATACCTCTGTAAATATACAAGGCTTTATGTTTGTTTTGTTTGTTCATTTTACCTTTACCTCATTATTGGTTAATTAAAGCCCCAGTCACACTACGGCTTGTGACCACTTGCGACCAAAAGGCTGACTGCTCACAAGTGCTGAAAGTGATCAATGCCTTCCTTGTGATCATTTTGTTAGCAATATTCTTGGTGCAGCATCTGCAACCTCCTTGCAACCAAAATGGTCGCCTGGATGTCACCGAGCGGTCGTGGACCGATCGCCGATCATTGTTTTTCCTGCCTGTTTTTTTGCTGTGCTCGCAAGAAAGTCACTGGTTTTTGGTCGCAAAATGGTCTGTGTGACTGAGACCTAAATAACTGCGCCTCTTCAGTGAGCTCGCTTTAATGACTAGACTGCAAGGGCTAGTGATTACCAAGTGATAGCTTATTCGACAAATTCCACATATATCTAATTTAAATATATGACACTGTATTAACTTCCAATGAACACTTATCGAGGCAATCTGCTGTTATCCACATGCATTTGAGCTTGCTGCACATACATATACACTTGACCCTACACTGCATTCAATGGAATTTAGACAACTTACTGAGCCGGTATTGATATGCCAGTCAGGGTACCGTGTTCGACCTCCAGTAATAAGGCCTTAAAGCTGCTAGCAACCTTTGTAAGGTTGTGGTCAGATCGCCATTGTGGTAAAAGCTTTGACCGTGCTATGGCATGCAGAATGAACCACAATTCTTTTCACTGCTGTAGAACTCCATGAGTATAAATGCGTCCAGTGTGAAGATTTTCCACTATCGGTTTTGTATAGTCGCATCCAGGCCCATGTTTGTGGGCTGTCACAAACATTTGGCAGCGATGGAATACACTCATCATTTGAGAATAATTACAGAAATATAAATGAAAAGTAACGATGCACAGCTTAATTCTCCCAACAATAAAACTGATAGGGATTCGCTCACAACAGTTTTGGAGTTAAACTAAGTGCTGTCATAGCACTTTATGGAATTTAACTACTCAGACATTCAAGCAACGATGATCATGGTAACTGAACAGTGTATGTTAAGTCGGGGAGGGAGGGAGGGGGGGGGGGCGGCAGATCCAGCAATGGAAAGGCTTTAAGGACATGGGAGATGGGGCAGGTATTAAACTAACAACCATTCTTGCTGGAATCCAACAATTCCTGCTGGAGACATAATGATCTACTGACTATCAAAGTAAATACTGATATTTGTGTACTTACAAATCAATTTTCATAAATCCTTGTTTCCATAAAATGTATCTATAAAGCTTTGTATGATAAAACTTTGCATTATAAAGCATTGTTTCCTAGGTTTAAATCCATGAAGCTTCACTTTATTTCTCAATGTGACACTTAGGAATTAATAGAAACTCAGCCTGTTATTGAAATTACAAAATTCTGTCTCGTAGGCCTCGTTTTAGGATCGCGTGATGTATGCTGGCGCACTTCTTATATGCGAGATGCTTAGTCAGAGATTATACATTTCTTTCAGGCAAGAAACATCATCTACCTCAGGGACAAGGTAGGTCATTGGCAATTGTCTGTAAGATTTTCAAGTGGGAACCTCTAGTCAGCTTCCCATATGGTCTTAGAAGATGGCCAATTAGTTTGCAGATAGGTGGGCTTTCTAATTCTGAGCAAAAGATACAAATCACTTATGGCCTTGAGACTGGTAATGGTATCGTCTTAAGCCGTGTTCACACCCACAACTTTAGGCCGAACTAGATAAGGCGAACTAGATGAGGCGAACTAGGCGTGAAAGTGTGTCGTGTCCACACATCCAGCGGTTTAAGCCGGAAATTGATATCTGCGCATGAGCAAGTCCATACTAACCAGCACCAGTTTCGGTTAGTCGACGTTGCCACGAGAGAGTGTGGGTTCGACCTAGATATGTATGGACTGAATCGCATTGGTTTGGAACAGTCAAAACTTCTGCTGGACAGTGAAAACCTTAAAATAAATCATGAACAAAATATATGTGCACCTCTAGCAGGTTCATAGACCAAATTATATAATATGCGCTTTTGATCGACCGGAAAATAAACAAACTCAGGTCTCGACTGCGCATGCGTGTGACGTGCTTAAGCCGCCTCAAAGTAAACCGCTACCGTCCACTCAAGGAAGTTAGGCCGACTTAAGCTAGTTCGCTTCATATAAATCACCTCGCGAGGCGGTCTACTTGAGGTGAACTAGTTGAGGCGACTCAGCCCTAATCCGCCTCAGTGTCGGGTTCACACTGCCAATGTGAGCCGACTTAGATGAGGTGCACTAGATGAGGCGACTTAACGCCCAGGTGTGAACATGGCTTTAGAAGATGGCTAATCAGTTAACAGAGGGGTTAACTTCGGCTTTCTTATTCTGAGCAAGACACACACATCATTTATGGCCTTGAGACTGGTAATGTATCTCTTTGTAGAGTAGGGCACATACTTTATAGAGTAGGGCATTTACTTTACAGAGAGTAGGGCACTTACTTTGGAGAAAGTAGGGCACTTTGTAGGAAGTAGGGCACTTACTTTGTACAGTAGAGCAAGTGTAGCTATATTGAGAACCAGCATAAATTATGAACTAGCATATATATGAGCTGGTATAGCTTAACAAGTTCCAATAAGGTATTTGAATAGACATATTAACTTACCAATTAAACTATGGTTTGTAAGTTTAAAAAAAAATTAACTACGGTTTTTAATTTCAACAAAATTCCTTGCATGCATAATAGAACATAATATTAGACTTCACCCAGAATGAAAATCAACAGCGCCACATCACTCTAAAGCGATGAACATCCTTTTGTGTAGTAATAATAATAATAATAATGTAAATTGTTTTAAAAGACAAAAGAAGTCTGAGTTGACCAAGAAATTGACATGGTCTATGGAATAAAATGTGTTTCCACGTAAAGTACTATATGGATCTGCCCCCAGTCTCAGATAGGAAATGAGTCATCACATTTGTAGTGGTGCGTGTCATGCAAAAACAATTTATTCAACGGACAATGAAAAGTAATTCACCTGACAGTTTAGTAGGTGACTGCAGTCTAAACTGCTGAGATATAATTACATTGAACAATTTGGGCACATCATGTTGTTTTATATATCATATAGCTCTCTATCTACCTTGTCCGGGTAATTGTAAAGTCAACTCATCACATGTTCCTTTGGACACAGGTAATTCAATTAACACTAGCACTAGGTCACATTTGCACCAACATGAAACTGAGCACTCCCGTTCTATACAAAACAGGATACAGGTCAAAACATATTTATGCTCAAACAAACGGCAATTTCGAAACTTTAATAATTGTTAGATGGTTGCAGCTAGTTTAACAAATTCTTTTCAGGGTGTCATATGGTGGCACTGTCTAGTCAAGTTTTAGGGTGCAATAACAAAACAAAAGGTGACTGGCATTTGGCAGTTTCACTGTGTGCAGTAGGCCTACTACCACTAGTACCAGTAGAGATTATATCAACATTTGTAGCGTTATCACTTAGTGTTTTCATTGAATGTTGTTTTCTCACAGGTACCTTTTGATAGATAAATTAGTTAAGCTTACTAAATGTTTGTTTATTGAATTAGACCAATTTTGGAGCAGAACCTAAAATTGGTTAACGCACACAACGTCCAGCCGACCACACACAAGTTAACAGCTCACGAATCAATGCACAACACGGCGGTTTAAAGCGAGCTGGTTCCGGAAGTGACGTCACTAATGTAGGTCAGCGTGCTCACGCGGTAAAGATGGAGGCGATGGCCTTGGCTCGTTCTTGCACGGCGGTGTCTTCATGTTTCGTCAGGGTCTCCAGGTCATCGGGAATGCCTGCTACTCGAAGTTGTTCCATTAGCTTATCTGAAGGGCAGAGTGTGATTGTCAATAAGTATTAAAAGAAGACCGGGGGTGTGGTGGTACTCAGTCGTGGTTTTCATTTGTTTGTTGGAGTTTTATGTCCTGCCAACATTTAAGGTCATATCAGGACGGGGTTGTTATTTTCAGACATTAAAAACAAAAGGTGAGGAATGGGTTCTTTGTTATACACATTATTAGAGACTGTTCAAGACTTTCTTCTTCTCAAAACAAAATTGACTAGTTTTTACATACCCGACACCCCCCCCCCCCCCAAACCTCACCCCAAAAAGCACTACTACTCTGCAATTAATTATTGTAGTCGATAGTGTAGCTAAGCCTTTTGAATAACTTTTGAATAACTTCCCGACTCCTATAAAAGCATCTTCAATCGTTATCTCTTACTCTAAATCTAAATTTAGACTTTTAGACCATACATAATGAAAGTGAAAAGTATGTGTACAATAGGTTGGTATAAAGTCGTCAATTTATTAAGCTGGCAGTATATGGGACATGGCATTTAGCAGGTAAACTAAATTTGTCATGGTGATTTGTCATCGGTTGTACATTTCATGAAAGCTGCCTGCAAAAGTGTTGAAGTGCTGCTGGCTTTTGCAAGTTACCAACGGCACTCTCTCGGGGAGCAAATAGAGGTTTCACACCGGCAAGAACATGTCCAGACAGGCGCAAAACTATTTGTCCCTGCAGTGGCTGGTAGGGAGATGTTGGGAGTTCCATACATCAACCGCCCTTAATGCTGCCAGTGACAATGGTTTTCTGTTTAGGGTTTGCTCCCTTCGCCTTCGGTTCTGTCAAGAACCTGTACCACAAGGCAGTGGTTTACAACTCTGCAGGGCAGGGGCGTCAAACTCCCTGAGGTATTGCAATACCTGCAATACCTGCATACCAGTGGTGGTTTGTAATTTGCTATTATACTGGGTGTTTCTATTAGATTTAAATATACCGTTATACTTTTAACATGCAGATTCGAGTGAAAAACGAAATGGCGGATTTAATAAACAAGATAGGGTGCATAATGGCCATGTAGAAAGGATCACTGGAAAATGTAACTCCCAGCTGGTTTAGGGGGATTGTAATAGATATTTAACCAGTAGGAGTGCAGATGATATTTATTAAAGCTGCAACCAAAACACTGACCTAGATTTGATTCTACACATCCAATTTAAGACAGTGGTGCAGTTATTAATCATCTGTTGTTGCATAGAAGGGAGACAGAATTACTGAAGCCAAAGGTGTCTAGAATTTGAAAGTGCATGCCTAAATTAATTTGATGTTTTCATTTCAAATATCTCCAAAGCTAACCCTTGAAGAAAGGTTGGCTGGCTGTTGGAGTTTTACATACTTGCAACATCTAAGGTCATATCAGTATGGGTACCGACTTGTGACAGTGCACACTCATGGCGACTATATAGTTCTGCCCCACTGGGAAATCAGGCTGCTGGCACCATGGCCTGATATCCACCTCAGTCACATTATCCTGACACTAAGCTAACCAGTCCTTGCCCTATCCTGTTAATGCTCGACCGGGAACTGAACTCCTGATCTCCTGCACACAAAGCCCACGCTCTAACGATTCGGACACCACGTCCAGTGTAAAGAAAAGTAGATTATAATGATCAATCTACTACACACACATATAACACTATTTAGATCTGTGTGTAGTAGTAGTAGTATTTATATTCGGCAGAAAATGTAAAACCATCGGACAATACAACTGTAACAGAAGTCTTCATTCATTTACTATTCACTTGCTCACTTCCTTAGCTGACTAATAATAGTAATATCTATCTGACCTATTGTGCATGTTATTGTGAACTGATTCTGACCCGAGGGCGTGATGCTCTTGATGAGGGTGAAGACGTTGGTGATGATTTCTGGTTGAGTGTCCTCATCAGTCAGGATCACCTTGATGGTCGCCACCAGATCTGCAGACACGAAAGTCTCCGTCGCCTCTTCTACAAGCGACACAAACAGCAACAGCTGTAGTGGTTCCAAATGTAGCACAATTAAATATCAACTATTTAGTATACACCTTGGTGTGAAGAGTATTTTTTGTCGAAGTACAGCTTGTCAAGCTGCCTTTTGAATGAGTGTACACTGCAGTTTGATTGATGTATTATGTAAGCTGGCATTGTATTGAAGAGCCAGACTCATCAGACGAAAGGCTTCCTTCCCACAATGTTTTTGTTGACTGTGAGGCTTTTGTATTTATTGCTGGCACCGTACCAAGTAATAGAGACTATATGTGCAGACATTCTTCAATAAGACCATACTAACCGAGTACTGCAGTGGCAATGAGTGTGAGGGCCACAAGCGCCTCATTTTGCATGACCGCATGCTCAGCATTAGCCATGCAAATGAGGAACGGGACGCCGCCACGACGTAACACACACCGCATCACTTCCGCTTTCTGTGAATTCTTCACGAGCCAAGCAGACAACCGGTTCGCTTCGCCTGCAAGTAGAATTGATTCCACTTTCAAGAACTTCAGTGGTAGCTGACTTCAACGAGCAACTCTGCATCCATCGCAATGTCTTAGACATAGGTGTACTGACATCGGATTAACATTCAAACAACAAGACAAATTACAGTTTGTGCATTGGAGAACTGTTCGCACATGGCAGGGGTTCTTCGATTATAAGTCTTTCATTGAAGAGAGATACTGCTTTAATAATATTAAAGGCGCATAGTCAGATGAAGCTATTAAATTTTCGAAACCAAAACAATCATCCAGATTTGATTCTATATATCTAATGTAAAGCTGTATAGTCCAATGAAGCATCAAATTTTCAACCCCAAAGCAATTATCTAGATTTGATTCTACATATCTAACTTAGATACTGATGCAGTTATTAAGCATTTGTTGCAATTTAAAAAGGGAATACTGAGGCAATTTCATAAAAAAACTTGTTATTGCTGAAGCCTATGGTGTCAGAGGTTTGGCGTGCTTGCCAAAGCTAATTTGACATGTTTATACTTCAAATATCGCAACAGTTAGCCATTTAAAATAAAAGATACTTTAAACTAAAGTAAGGTAGATTATAACAATGAATTTAATATATTTATCTCAGAGAAATGGCCGAAACTCAAAACCATCGGACTATGCAACTTTAAATACTGTAGCATTTATCAAGCATTTGTTACTGCGTCGAAGGGAATACTGAGTCAATTTAATAGAACAGTTTACTGCAGAAAACTATGATGTCAGAGCTTTGATGTGCTTGCAAAAATTTAATTTGCATGTTTGCACTTCAATTATCTCCAAAGGTAGCTATTTAAAATCAAATTTACTTCATACTAAAGCAAATCAACTTAATATATTTAGATAAACAATTTAAAGAAACTGAAACCCATGGGGCTATTTAAGTTAACTTTAGCACCTTCTTGATGACAAGCAATAGCAGACAAATGATGCCCAAAGTGAACGAGTAAACACAGATAGACTTCTCTTAAAATTTTTAATTGGAAATACAAACACAGCAAATATAGTTATGGCTCTTTATTACAAATTTAGTTCTTTCATCAGTACAGTCTGTTTGGTAGTTTTGTGATGTTGATGAGGCTTAGGCACGCTTATAACCCTATATCCCCTTTTAATTGTGGGGTGGGTGGGATGGCAATTTAAGGTAGATGTTGTAAGCCTGGCTCCCGTGTCGAAAGTGAAAGAACTTAGGCGAGCAGTCGCTTTTATAGCAGAGATTAAGGTTTTGGCCGAAAGGCAGCGTAGTTTAGTTCAATAATACAAAATAGGTGGAGCCGCGGGCGCCTTGTTTACTGGGCGATCGGGTGGCGGAAGTGCACAAAAAACCTTCCAGTCAGCATTAATGGTATAAAGCTCAGGTTAGTTCAGTAAGGAGCCGCTAGTCGGCGACATATCAGAGCGGCCTTGGCTGTATTCGCGCGTCCAATTACCCACGATGCCTTAGCATCACTTTTAAATACACATAATTTAATTAATTAACTCGAGGTAAATGAAGTCACCACACTTGCTTGGAAAGTGACTAGGACTATGTATGAACTGAATCAAATATACGCATGCATGCTAATACTTAGTAATACGGTCTCCAATAATGCAGACATTCATATGTATTCCTGAACCAAAAGTTATGACCTACTGACCTTTGACACCGGCATGGTCTTCGATCTGACACCATTGCATTAGTCGTTCCATAAACTCATCATGTGACCCCAACTGAGTGGCAGCATCAGCTGTTAAATAACATTGTATGATAGAGAGGTTAATTAATACAAGAACGTAATCCAACCAATATGCGTGATTGGTTGATGGTGATTTTAAGCCATTTTCACGACAAGAAGTGATTGAAATTTATTCAGTCATGTTGAAGATTTATACTGCCGACCATGGATAAGTCTGAATAGACTTGTTTTCACCATCAGACAGTTGGTTGATAGAAAGCCCAAGCTTACATTTTTACTGACCCAAGGGATTTCTAACCTCCCACACAACATAGACATGGTATGAGAGCAACTGGCCTTTGATGATGGTGGTCCCCTGGAGACCAGAATGCAAAATCTCACAATTAATTGTAAAGTTTGTATAAAAAAAAGTTAGAGAAAGTCAAAGCTCCCAATCAATTGTAAAATGTTGTGCAAAGATTAGTGAAATCAGAGTTAAAATACTTTTGTATAATTTCTTTTAAAGTTACAAGGTGATACAGTCTAGATCGTCTTCAGAAATGTTGAAATCTCTTCTTGATTTACAACTGTGAAAAGGTGAGCCCTCAAACCATTGAGCCTATATGTATGTTGCAATATAGGTATTATGCTATTTATGTGTCAGACTTAAATTTAATTACGCCATAGGCAATGTATGAGAATTTGTCAGAGGACTTTAAATTCTTTAAAAAAAAAGAAAAGGTTTCTAATCTAATTAATTATTTTTTTATTGTTAGAAATCAGTTCAATTACTGCACCGCCGGATAGGGTGGTAAAGGGATGCCTGAAGCTGCAAGAAGCACATGCATATTTAATATAATTATAACAGCTGAACAAATAAAATACACAAATGCTTTGGCTGACCTTGCTTGTCGACGACCATTCTAAGTAGCCCCAGCAGCTTGAACAACACTGTTGTGACGTCACTGCTTTTATAGCGCAGCACCATGTCTATCAAGTCGTATTCCAGCATCTTGGGTTTGTTAGCCACTAGAGGGATGAAGAAGTGACAATGTGACTTTATATGTTGCTAAGATGTAAAACCCCCACAAACAGCAGACCTGTGCACCCCATCTCGCAGCTTTCCGTATTGTCAAAGCTATTTTCCGTATTCTTGAATGACTTTCAGTAACACATTTACAATGAAAAATAAACACAAAACCACAAGCCTATTACAGACCTGTGTATGTGGGGGAAACGCTATCAGTATTCTGAAAGTCATTTTCAGTATATTTTTCAGAGACTTTTAGTAATACTTTCAGTATTTGTACAGATGCGATCAGTAACTTTTAGTGTGATAAAAAATACACCAATTTCCGGAACAAAGGCCAAGAAACTGTATTTCCGTATTTACCCTTGCAATCCGGAACAAATCCGGAAGGTGCACAGTTCTTAAACAGTGCCTCCAGGGGGTCTTATAATGTTGGTTGGTTGGTTGTTGGAGCGTTGTCCTGGCAACATCTAGGGTCATATCAGGACGGGGCCTTATAATGAAATGACAGGCGAATAAAGAGGGATGTGGAACAATGTATGCTAAAACCTATATGATTACGAGGTGAGTGAGTTCTTGGTGTTTTAAGTCCCAGCAACATCTGTGGTCATATTAGAACAGGTACCGACTTGTGACAGTGCACGCTGACCAGTGTTGTATTACCTTACAGGCATGTGATTTCTCCGGTTTTCTCCGGAATTCTGTTTCTTAAAAAATTCCGGGTTTTTTTTCTGGCTGCCTACACACCTCTGAAATACAGAATTTGCATCCCTATCACGAATCAGTGGGATGCTGTGTGTCCCCAGGATAACCTAAAAAAGATTTCATTTTTCCCCCCCTGCACCCAATCACATGCCTGACCGTAGTAGAAAAAGTTGGAAATGCTACAGGCCCCACATTTTCAAGGGCCCCGCGCTAAATGCTTGCACGCTATTTTCAAGGATGCAAGCCTCATCTGGTAAAATTCATGGTAATCTGATGACTTCCGGTAGGATTTCTGCGATTGTCTGGCAGTGCCAAGCCAATAAGGCGTTATGTGCTTCTTGGGTGGAAATCAACGACAATGCGGAAACATTTCATGTGTTATGATTCAGAGTGCCACTTACGTGGAATGGCGAGGTTCCTGAGGGCTGAGAAGACGGCATGTTGGAGAGTTGGGTGCACATCCTGAGGACCTCGACCCAGCAGGGTCAGCAGCTTCTCAGTGATGCCCGCTGACACCAGGAACACACACCGCTCGTCTGCGAACAAGTTTGTTTGTTATTGTTTTATGTCCTAGCAACATCTAAGGTCATATCAGGATGGGTACCGACTTGTGACAGTGCGCACTCATGGTGACTTTATAGTGCTGCCCCACTGGGAAACCAGGCCGCCGGCACCATGACCCAGTATCCTATATGTGGAAATATCCCAGAACTATATAAGTGGAAATCCGACTTTCGATTAATTTCCACAACGGTTTTCTGTGGGAGGAAAATCGTGAGTCAGCGAAAAATCCTAACTCTTTCGTCTCTAACAAAGTAAAGCCATATAATATAAGGCTGTTATTAGCTAATCATTTTCATGTATGTTGACATATATATGTGTGTGTATGTATTTGATAGAAGATGGTTTGCTTAAAATAAAAATGTGTTTTGATTTCTTTATGATTCTTTTAACCAAAAGTAACAATAAATTCATATTGGAAAAGGATTAAACATTTACAAAAAGAAACTTGCTGGGGAGCCACAATATAATAGCGGGAGTCGCCTTACACCAAATGACGCCACACATTCAGCCCGAAGCTAGGACAGCCCCTTAAAACCACTGATCCATGAAGTGGTTAGGTCAGGATATGATGAGTCATGGCTGGTACTTTGATTGACAGATTACCAACTGGCAAGTCACCGCCAAGTCATGTTCGTTCTTGACTAGATGGTAAAAAGCCTCCATCTTGGTTTTCATATACTACCTCTACCACTCTTTGCAAGAGCGCGCTTTATAATAATAATAATATATTTATTTCCACATGATCAATGTACACACAAGTTGATATTTATATCAGTAATTTTTTCACATGAAAAAGGAGAAAGCCGAAGTACAATACTTATGAGGTGCTTTCCCCATTTAAAAATAACACAGATACATTGGTTATACCATAGAAATAATAAATAGAAAAATAAAAGTTAAAAGCATATCAACATTACCCTCAATACTGTAAATTACATCTCAATATTTATGTACTAGACTACTATGTGTTTTCCCTCTGATAAAGCATAAATATTTTATTCTTATACATTCGTTGAAACATAAATGTTTTTTGAACATTTGATATTATCGTCAAGTGAATTCCATATTTTTATACCACATATAGATATACATTGATTTAATTCCTTAGCCGGCTTGTTTCAAGAATTTGTTCTCAGTTCCAGAATATATTTGTTCTACTATTACAATTCAGTCTATGTCAGTTACGCAAAGACTTCCGCTGACAAAGACGACACAAAACTCACACTTACCGTTACGTGCAAAGTTGCCTATGGCAAGCGCTGCACACATTTGAAGCTGTTCTGAAGGTGCGGAGAGCCAGGCGAGTGCCTCCTTATAGACGATTCCCTCCCCATCACCATACAGGATGTCCATACTCCCATCTACATAAGGTGAGAGTAAAAATATGGGGTTAAGCATTGATGAAACACCCTCTCCATCATCATACAGGATATCAATACTCGTATCTAAACAAGGTGAGAGTAAAAATATGGAGTTAAGCATTGATGAAACACCATTTCCGTCATCGTACAGGATATCAATACTCGTATATATACAAGGTGAGAGTAAAAATATGGGGCTAAGCATTGATGAAACACCCTCCCCATCATCGTACAGGATATCAATACTCGTATCTGTACAAGGTGAGAGTAAAAATATGGGGTTAAGCACTGATTAAACACCCTCCCCATCATACAGGATATCAATACTCATATCTATACAAGGTGAGAGTAAAAATATGGGGTTAATTAAGCATTAATGAAACACCCTCCCCATCATCGTACAAGATATCAATACTCGTATCTGTACAAGGTGAGAGTAAAAATATGGGGTTAATTAAGCATTAATGAAACACCCTCCCCATCATCGTACAAGATATCAATACTCGTATCTGTACAAGGTGAGAGTAAAAATATGGGGTTAATTAAGCATTAATGAAACACCCTCCCCATCATCGTACAAGATATCAATACTCATATCTATACAAGGTGAGAGTAAAAATATGGGGTTAAGCATTGATGAAACACACTCCCCATCATCATACAGGATATCAATACTCGTATCTATACAAGGTGAGAGTAAAAATATGGGGTTGAGCGTTGATGAAACACACTCCCCATCACCAAATAACATGTATGTACTCACATTTATGCAAGACAAGAGTTAAGATATGGGGCTAAGATTGATGGAACATCCTCCCCATCACGTCTATTCAAGGTGAGAGTAAAAACAGGATCAAGCATTTCTTACTGGTAATAAGGTAGATTTAATAGAAAAACTTTACTAACAGGAGTCATTCTAATATGACACACAATAAAATAACAGTATAAAATATGTACAACCTACTTAATATTATTGGAAGGATGTAGAAATATATCTGACCAGAAAATGCAACATTAAATAGCTTAAATAAATATTCAATGAGACTGATTCAGCTGAATAGTTTCTACTGTAAGCATTGAAGTGATGGCAGTGAGTTAGTGATTGGGGTTTACCATCCTATCAACAACTGAAGGCATATTCGGATGGGTACTGATATAAGACTTATGGATACTGGCAGCATTGGTAATTAGTTGGTCCACTAAAGCCTATGGGGTAGTGTCAGATTGCTGCCTTGGACTATTTATATATTTATTTACCTTTTAAAGTAAATAACATATTTAATATAAGGCATTTATATTTACACTGAATGTACATTCATACTGAACGTCATTATCCACCAACCAATGAGGAGGAGGACGATGAGGTCTTGGTATTTACGCTGCAAGTCATTTATACTCAATGTCATTTAGGAGGTGCTGTTGAGGTGCTGGTATTTAGGTCACCTACAACCAGCGAGGAGGAGGTAGGTGTTGATAATTACACTGAATGTCATTGACACTGAATGTCATTTACACTGAATGTCATTTACTCTTGATGTCATTTACTCTGGATGTTATTTATACTGAATGTCATTTACACATAATGTCATTTACACAAAACGGAGGCTACATCCGGGACTGCACGAGCTTGTCCTCTCCTCCCCGATACTTAACTTCCGGTGTTCGGAAGATGAAGTAACAATGCACTGAATGTCATTTATACAATATCACGTAAACTGAATGTCATGTGCACTGAATGTCATTTACACAGGTAATTTACACAGAATGTCATCATGCTGATTTCTTTTGTCATTCACATGGAACGTTATTTATGATGTAATTTATACATAATGTAATTTATACATAATGTCATTTGTACATACTGACATTTATAAATGATGTCATTTATACCGAATGTCATTTAACCTAATGTCATTTATGTTGGATGTCATTACATTGAATGTCATTTACACTGAATGTTACTTACCACCAGTGAGGAGGAGGACAATGAGGTCGGACACGAGCCGCTCCATGGTGTGTGTTTCCTCGTCAGTGGCGCCCTCACACGAGTGGATAAGCGCCACAAGGTGGTTCTTCACATCAGACTGTGCCAGCTGCACCTTCACCTCATCTGTAAGCGCACACAGCAAACTCGAGAATCAAATCACTCTCCTCCCACTGAATTAGTCGGCTGGCCATGCTCTGAGATCACCTCATCTGTAACTTGTAAGCGCACACAGCAAACTCAAGAATAAAATCACTCTCCTCCCAGTGAGTAAGTCGGCTGGCTACACCCGGAGATCACCTCGTCTATAATGCACATGACAAGCTCGAGAATCAAATCACTCTCCTCCCACTGAGTCAGTCGGCTGGCCATGCCCAGAGATCACCTTGTATGTAAGTTGTAAGCACACAGCAAACTCGAGAATCAAATCACTCTCCTCCCCTGAGTCAGTTTGCTGGCTATGCCCATAAATTACCTCGCCTGTAAGGCACATGAAAAACTAGAGAATCAAATCACTCTCCTCCCACTGAGCCAGTCGGCTGGCCATGTTGATAGATCACTTCATCTGTAATCCATATGACAAACTAGAGAATCAAATCACTCTCCTCCCACTGAGTCAGATGGCTGGCTATGCCCATAGATTACCTCGCCTGTAATGCACATGACAAACTACAGAATCAAATCACTCTCCTCACACTGAGTCAGATGTCTGGCCACACCCAGAGATCAACTTGTCTGTAAATTAATTATAAGCGCACACAACAAACTTGAGAATCAAATCATTCTCTTCCCACTGAGTCAGTTGGCTGGCTATGCCCATAGATTACCTCGCCTGTAATGCACATGACAAATTAGAGAATCAAATCACTCTCCTCCCACTGAGCCAGTCGGGTGGCCATGTTCAGTTATCACCTTGTCTATAATCCATATGACAAACCAGAGAATCAAATCACTCTCCTCCCACAAAGTCAGATGGCCATGCCCAGAGACCACTGTCCGTAAGTGCATTTAAAAAAAAATCATCAAATTATTCTCCTCCAACAGAATCGTCAAAGCAAAGCAGTGAAAAGAGGCATTTACCAAAGAACCTTAGGGCCTACTTACCACTTTCTGCCAGAGTGCCAAGTAGGTCTATAACGCCGTCCTGTAAGTCCTTGCACACATTTGGGTTCGCCAGGAGGTTGCCCACAGTAACGGCCACCTCGCACTCACTCAGGTGGTCCCGGCCCACTTCTATATGGTCAACAAACACCGACAGCGCAATCAGATCAAGAGCATCACCACCCAGCTGTCATTTACCACCAAGTCACAGGATAGCAGTTATTCACATTTGGAAAACACTTTTTTTTTAAGAAAGAAAGAAAAAGTCGCTTTTGGCTGAACATAGTACCATAACTTTTTCAGTAAGCATAAGCTGCCATTTTCCAATACTTTTCCCAAACGTCGCTTATGGCTGAACATGCCCAAGTGCGAAAAATGTGTCCACTATATGAACTGTTATTTATCTCATTTGTCCTGCCCTGGGGAATGTTTGTTTGGTTTGTATGTTAGTTTTTATGTCCAAGCAACATCCAAAGACATATCAGAATGGATACCGACTTTTCCCAGTGCGCACTCATGGTGACTTTATAGTGCTACACCACTGAGAGACCAGGCCACCAGCACCATGAGCTGATTACCACTCAGTCACATTATCCTGATACTGAACTAACTAGTCCTTGCCCTGTCGTAGTAATGCCTGGCACGCGGCTAGGTAGTGAGTGACAAGCATTAATTTGGTAAGTCATTGGTTGATTCGGCCACCGTGTCCGGTAATGGAAAATGTTGATTGGTTACATGAGATGTTGCCAGGACATAAAACTCCAATAACCAACCAACCAACTGGTTACGTGAGTGGAAATGAGGTATAAGATGCTATTTTTTGTTTGTTTTTTTGTTGTTGGTAAATATGTTTATTCTGCTGAATAAGTCTTTTGTCAGTGCCGAAGCACTGGTCTTCCAACCAATTTTCAATTCAGGGTTATTTACACAAAAAGTATATAGAATAAGGTGTACAATACCTGTTGAATACACAATTTGCACCATGTAACACAATGAAATTCTGAAACCCAAAAGTTCCATAACAATATGGTACAGTAGTGTCATATAACTAGATCAATATTAGTCAGATCAATGTGAGTATTTACATAGTATTTAGAATGTAAGCAGAAGTTATCTTCTGTATTCAGTTGGTAAACTTGTAGTAAGTTTTAATGTTCCGTTGCAGTTAAGCAAGCGGTATATAAATGTTGGTTTGTTAGGAAAATTCTAGTGTAACTCTAATGTAGTTAGTTATGTGAGTTTATGAATTATGTTGTTGGGGTGGGGTTGTTAAAGTGGCCAGCTATCCGCCGCGTGGAAAACAAACGAACTCGGAAATAGTTCAGATTTGTGCCACTTGGTGGCCTAATGCACCAGCGGCGGAGGCGATTTGTATAGACTCGGGTTGAATAAAGGAATACGCTCGGGGTGGAGAAAATGGTGCCTTAATCTAAAACAAATAGATTATATTAAATGGTGCTCGCCGGGAACAGGCTCAGGGGGATCTGCTGAGCCTGTTACCGGCAAGCGGCATTAATATCATGTCGATTTTTGGTTTAATTGAACCAAATTTCGGCAGCAGTGTTAATATTACTTCAAGTTTGTGGTTAATTTGACCAAATTTGACTTTTTGAGCATGTAATTCTGTTAAATACGAGAGCTTTGAATAGATTTGGGTCTAATATATTGCCACCGACACTGGGAACCAGCAAAACTTGTTACTGTGTGAGCCTGTTGCCGGCACAATTTCAGCCAATCACAGCACAGCTTTTCCATTGCAAATGGCCCCGCCTATGGGGGGGCCATTTTGCTATCATATTTAACAGAATTACATACGCAATAAGTGAACTTTTATCAATTTAACCCTAAATTGAACCCTCCTTAAGGCTACCGCCGCATTGGCGGGATATTAATAGTTATATTTTGAATCGACGAACGTAGTCAAGAATGGTTGGGGGTGTGGGGGTTTGTTTTTTGTTGTGTGTGTGTTTTTTTGGTTCATTTAAACATAAAAACTAAACAAGGTTGTGCTTGGAGAACATTTGTCGGAGTACGGTTCCAGTCGCCAGCGACCTATATCTGGTCCCTTTAATGGTGTGGTTAATTTCATGACGCGTACATTCTTGTACGCAACAATAGTTTCAACTCACATATTCCCATTGCAAAGCATCTTACTTACCGGAGTCGGTCAAAGACCCGATGGTAAGAAGAGCCATCTGTGCAGTGCGTGGGTCACTGCCGTGCTCCCTGAGGTACTCCTCCAGCAGTTCAAGCGCTCCATGTGCGATAGCCTTCTCCTGCACGCTCTCTACAACAATTAACAATTTCCCTGAGATTAAATCCTATTCTCTGCAAGTACAATGTGGTAGTTGGGTAGTTGGTTGCCTAGCCATTACATACATACACACAATGTACAGTTATATGGTGCACTTTTTAAAAAAGGATTTAGATTAATAGTTGGAGAAAATTTGACACATTACATGCTGGATGAGGATTAAATTATAAGCTATATATTTATATGTATTCTTTTTCTAAGTTGATATTCGTTATAGTTTACAGTTAACATATGAGATAAGCAGGTTCGAAATGTTCTTATACATTCCTGCGCAAATCATCTAAAATCATAAGCCTTTATTAATTAAACACTGCACAAACATCTACATAATAGATGCTATTTGATTCTTCATGAAAAGCAGGTCTCCTAAGATTCATTCACTGAATGGAATCCATAGCCATGCCTCCACATACAGCATTATGCTTTTTAACAGGTAAAATAATCTTCTTAATTTTGTTTAAATTTTAAAAAAACCACAAAACAACCCAACTACATAAAATGCTAAATTAAAAAATACAAATCTAATTTAACAGAAGGAGACTATTTCTTTATAGGTTCATTGCTTTACTGGATATTATATCATGCCACCAACACTGGCTGCTCTCAGAAATTCTCCAAGGACCCAGCTACTCAATAGGTCACAAACAATAGGTCACAAACATGCACCTCCTCTGGTCTCCACAGTGCCTTCCCTAACATTCTATTGTGAACCTGGATCCTGAGGCTCGGCACTTGCTTCAAGTAGCAGAATGATCAAAAGAAATTATTTTAAGAAATGACTCTCATTAAAAATGTTTTTTTCTTTTAATGGTGGGTCTCTTATTAATTGTGAGATAGTTAAAGATTATTCCAAATTATTGCAAATACAGGCATTTCTAAATTCATGAATATTCCAATACATCCTAGGTTGGTTGGTTGTTGGAGTTTTACGTCCTGGCAACATCTAAGGTCATATAGGGACGGGACACCTCTTACTCCTAGGGATAGCAAACGTTTAACATAGAGAAACATAACTGACCCTAAATATACTTTTCAATTTAATTTAAATGCTTTGATTTCCTCAAAATACATCTTACTTACACACACACAATTTTATATATATATAGTATATATATTATATATATATAATATATATATATATATATATATATATATAATATCTTTTGTTTGTTTGAAGAAGAAAACAAGGAGGAATAAGCTATTTGTGACGAAGACCTACACATACATATGAAGAGGAGAAACACATTTCTGCTATATTTAGTACAACGGCACCATGGTCATTAAAAAAACAACATTAACTCCGGTGAACATCTGATCATTGTGACTTAAGGTAAAGCAGCTCTGGTTTACTGTACAACCCGATCGGCAAGGATACCACACTGTGACATAACACTACTTCTGGGCTGGACTTGGGTCTATTAGTAATAGACCCAATTATTACAATACAGGTGTCTAACCATTAGACACAGAACACAGAATTAGCCAGGTTTCTCAGCTATCCCATAGAGGGCGCCACGGAAACCATCGATATCCCGCACAGAGCTCACCATTAGTTTTCAAAGGTATCCAGGTAGGGCAAACAAATGTTCAAATTCATTTATATATTCATCGTCAATTCGTTATCAGATTGTGAGTTCACCTCAAGGGGGGGATTGCACTCAATTTAAGTCAGTCTATGACTGTCAGGCGTCGTCGGCCTAAGGCCAAATAAATAATTTAAAAAATTGGTGATCGTCCTTGCCCGTGGCTGAAAAATCACCCGCCCCTGATTTTTAATTGTTTTAATATATATATTTTTTAAACTGTTAAAAATGTGTCAGGCTAGCAGCAATTCAACTTTAAATTGAGAATACAGTGTTCATTATTTGACTAAAGACATTGCTTTGTGTACATGAATGACATGTAATCCTTTTATCAGTCTAGGATGGTCCAATATTAAAACAAATGTATACTGAAAAAAATTATAAATAAAAACCGCCCGCCCGACCCTGATTTGTGTGATCAAAAGGACGATCACCAACTTTTAAAATTGTATTTGGCCCAATCAGAAACCACCTGAGCGCAAAGTTTTAATCGGCGGTTTATCGGAGCGCCACCTAGTGTTTTGTGGCGGCGGCCTGCGCTGATTGGCGGGCGCAGCTAACCCGAGCTGCTTTACATGAGGCGGGAATGTAGAATGCATACGTCACTTCCGGGCTGGCCAGTTTACCGCTGGTTCCCGCATCACTATCACTAATGCCCAGTCCTAGCCACAGGATGGTGGGGGGAGGTACACAAACAACGATTTCACAATACTGCCTTGGACCTTGAAATACATTATTCATAGCGGAACACCGCCTCATTTTATATGCAACAAGCTACCACAGTGAGCGCAGAGTTTAGTTGTTTTGATGGGTGTAATATCACAGCGTTATTCACAGTAGAACATGTTTTCATTGTATATCCAACAAGCTACTGCAGCGCCCGCAGAGTTTGATAGTTCTGACGTGTAATATCAATGTTTTATTCATAGTAGAACACGTTTTCATTTTATATTCAACAAGCTACAACAGGGCCCGCAGAGTTTGATAGTTCTGCCGGGTGTAATATCAATGTGTTATTCATAGTAGAACACATTTTCATTTTATATTCAACAAGCTACAGCAGTGCCCGCAGAGTTTGATAGTTCTGACGGGTGTAATATCACTGTGTTATTCATAGTCGAACCTGGTTTCATTTGATATCCAACAAGCTACCGCAGTACTTGCAAAGTTTGGTAGTTCTGATGGGTGTAACATCACTGCTGAAAACTAATATATACAGCAGTAATATAATTCGAGACCACATAAAGTATGCACAACCCTGCCCCTTCTTCTATGCACTAATTAGAAAGCCCCCTGCTATCTGCATGAGCACCATTGGGAATAACTCGGAAATGACGTATTAACAAGCTTAATTAATCCATGGGTGACAACAAGAACAGGCAAATCATAAACACGAATACGACAAGGCAAATTCGTCGTCAATATGTAAGTATATATATATATATATATATATATATATATATAATATTATATATTATTATATAATATATATATATATATATATATATATATATATATATATATATATATACCACGACAACAATGACATTAACCAAGAAAGAGGTGTGGTGAATGTGAGCGGTAACTGAAAGAAACAAAACACAGTTTTAAGTGGCGGCCACATAACACACAAAGGAGACAATAATAAAACGTCACTGAAAAGAGAAACTAGCACAGGATCTGAATTATATATATAGCATGTATATACACATATACACAGACGCAAACAAACTTAAAATTTCCATGTGGAATTAAATCCGCAAGGCATCTTTCATTACACAGGAGTGGTTGGCAGCTGTTGTGGAGGGACAGTATAAGCGGGTATGTATGTATGTACATATATGTGTGTGTATGTATATGTATGTACATATGCATGTATATATATACCGTATTCTCGCAGGTTAATGCCCATGTGTGGGTTAACGCCCACCCCCCACTTGGCCATTATTTCTTTAACGCCCAACCCTTAAAAGTTATATGCCCATATATGGGTAACACCCACCCCACCCTTCAGTAATTTGCATATTAAACACCCAGGGCCTTAAACCGGGAGAATACATATGTACATACATATATATACATATATATATACAGATAGGCATGCACATGTATAAATGTACATATGTATGATGTACATCATCGGTACATACATATATATAAGTATGTACACGTACACACATCTGAATGTACACACATCTGAATGTGTGTGAGTACATACATATATACATACATACGTACATACACACATATATATATATACATACATACAACCTCACATACATACATACATACATACATACATACACCTATACATATACGCACACGTACAGTGATCACGTGGACACCATTCACTCACTCACTCACTCACTCACTCACTCACCCTCGCTCGCGTTAGGGTTGAGACTGAATCTTAGCGTTATCATGCGGACATTGTCCGATTCGTCCGGGCTGGCCGGGATGACTCTCTGCTGGACGTTGCAGCTCGACAGATGCATTCCTGTACGACAGGCACACATATAAATTCTCAGGCGCGAGTGACAATGTGGTGCTTCTGTTGGGGACAAGTTGGACCAGTGGTGGCGGCACCGGTCAGGTGATTGGGAGGTGGGGAGCCAACCCACAGAATAGCATGTACAGTAACAATAATGGACAATAATAAGAATAGTTCCTTTCCATGCCTTTATACTTGCATACTGCTTATGCATCACATATATTTAATAGGCAGCAGCAGGAATAGAAAGACACTCTAACCACCTCTAATTGTGAGGTCAGCACCTACACTTCAGTGGGACTGAACTGACCGCACAAAAAAAAATCCAAAAAAATCACATTACCTCACAGACAGCGTTCTGATTGGCCCAGTGCAATCTGCATGAAGCTTCTGCTAAGCAATTACTGGGTCTGTACACATGGTATGATATGGAATTCAAGGCTATTTCAAGGCTTTTCAAAAATAGGAATTCAAATTTCAAGACCATTTTTATTTTGATTTCAGGCGGGGAAAACAATAGCGAATGGCGATTTTGGACTAATTTAAATCAGTGGAAACAATTTAATAGAATTCAAGGCTTGTCAAGACTAATTACCCAAAATAGGTTCAATTCAAGGTTTTTCAAGGCCTTGAAATGGGAAAATGACTTTTCAGGCCCCGTACGGACCCTGTAATTAATTTATGCATGGCAACCATTTCTGATTCCTAATGGTTTTAGTTTGCTTCTCATACTAAAATGATTATAAGCATAAAAGAGTTCTTTGACATATGAGGGAAGGTAACCAAAGGAAATGTGCTACAGCACCATCTATGCATTAAACTAAATAAATATATATACAGCTATCGAACCTCTCTTATCCGTCTTCCAGAAATCTGGAATTATGAGAAAACTGGCTATTTTCTAAAACTGCTTAACTACAATTTAGTTCTTTACTTTTCACCATCTATGCATTAAACTAAATAGATATATATACAGCTACCGAACCTCTCTTATCCGTCTTCCAGAAATCTGGAATTACGAGAAAACTGGCTATTTTCTAAAACTGGTTTAATACAATTTAGTTCTTTACTTTTCATTGTTTAAAAAAAAAAATTTTAAGTATATATTTAGGCTGTGTCCAGAAAACCGACAAATACAGAAATCCAGGCCACTTCCGGTCTCAATCTTGCTGGATATTTGGTCCGGTTCCTGTATTTTCAGTGGTACAATGAGTGAGCATAATCGCCGCTGAAGCGCCTGTCACACCTTACCGGATTGAGCAACGGACATGAACCGGACAAAGAATTGTCTAGTCCTGTGACAAAATGTATCAAAATGTACCTAAATGGAGCGTAATTGGGTCAATTGCCACCGGGCCACCGGACAAGTACCGTACATGTACCATACATGTACCGGACGAGAACCGGACATGTAACGGATGGGTACCGGACATGAAACGGACAAATCGGACACCAACGGATGGGTACTGGACATGTACGGATGGGTACCGGACATAAACCAGACAAACCCGGACACCAAACCGGACACCAAACCGGACACGTCAATCCGGCGGTGTCCGGTAGAAGTTTTGTACATGTTCAAAACTTGTACCGGACACAACCGGATGGGTACTGGACATGTACCGGACATTGCTGTATTTCACCGGACAGTGTCCAGTTCCTCAGTCCGGTAAGCTGTGACTGGGCCTTGAGGCATGGGGGAGTAGACGGCGCCATGTGGGGAAGTGAGGTCGTATCAGTAGATGACCTAATGGATAGAGGTAACCAGCCAATGTG